>ML776771.1:447751-458548 GCA_009831015.1 Picea engelmannii
TCCATGATCTTCTCCTTGGAATGGGCTTGAATTATCTCCTCAAATATTGAAATGGTGGAGGAAGTATTCGAGAAGTCCTTTGAATTAATCCTTCACATATCCCTACACATTACAAAGCTCACACATATTTGAGATATATATGAAAACATGTCAATTTTCTAACATTTAATCACAAATTCCTTTTAAATACTAAAATGAATAAAGTGGAGAACAATAAGGTGAAACCCAAGTATATTTATGGAAATGATGTCATGAAAAGTTAATGGGGCGATGAAATGTGAAGAATGATGAAGAGAAAGATGGATGAAAATATGACATTTCTGAGCCCCAACAAGAGTGTTGGTACCTTGCTAGTCGAATTAATGCACATGGGACAAATATATCACAATCTAAATTTGAACTTAGGTGGAGAGGATAACTACTCTTCTTAACCACTCATGCTAGACATAATTTCCAACTACATATATCTATGTATGTGAAAAAAAAATTCACTCGAAAAAAAATAGTTTCACTGTTATTCTTATTAGAATCAAATGAAACTTTCAATTTACAATAGTCGTTTATTCCATGAATGGAATAAAAATTCTTCTTCTACATCTTTTACCTATGTAATCCTAAGGTCACTTTATTTATCTAGCACACTTTATAACCCAATAGTATTTCTGGTTGATGCCACCTTATAGTATATGTAGTTCCCCAGATCTAACTATAGTTCCATTGACATGCTCTTTGAAAAATAGCTACCCTAGTTTATCATTGAGAGCTTTCTTGGATAAGTTGTCCGTAATTCTATTAAATTGTTTGTGGATGTGCATGAAGTTTATGGTTTCAAAACCTTGATTTAGTGTGCTAATATTTTCCTTCCAATGGCTGAGACAATTAAGATCTAGATTGGCTTTGTCACTTATCCAATCAATGGTGACCTTTGAATCGCCTGCCACCATTAATTTTTTAAATGAGAAGTGTGTGGAAAGTAGAAGGATTCCCCATAATCCCATCATCTCATCTTTCATATTGTTTCCTGTTCCTCCAACAAATTTTTCTTGGATGTTGTGTCCGGGTGTGATTTTTAAGTAAATACCTATGTGAAATTTATTTGTTGTTGTTGCACCATCAAAGAAGCCAATAGGGTTGTCATTGAAGTAGACTGGGTTTAGTAGTACTTTTGTTTTATCATCTTCCTCTTTATATGGATGTTCTTTGATGGAAAGGAGAATTTTCTTGTAAATCCCGAAAACATTCTTGGTGCAGTTTTCAAATAGGATTTTATTCTTGTATTTCCAAATCTCCCACATAATCAAAAAAGGTATGTGTTTTAAGTTTGGTAGTTTGAGGAACCAGTATTTTAAATTTTCTTCAATGGTGACCCTCTTCCACTCATTGTCAATCCCCAAAGAAGTGAGGATATTGACCTAGATCAATTGAGTGGTCTGGCAGTCCACAAATAGGTGTGTGGTGGAATATTTTGCTTTTAGACACAAGGGACAAACTGAAGGACCGATTCCACCTCTCTTTTGATATTTGATACCTGTGAGTAAGCGATCCTCTATGCAGAGCCACATGAAACATATTATTTTTACTGATACCTTCACCATCCAGATCGCTTTATGCCATCATTTTTCAATGACAATTTAATTTGTGTAGAGTATGCACTGATATGTTGACTTGGTCGTGACCTTACCAGTTGAACGATTCCAAGACCATGAAAGTTTGTCCTTTACACTACTGAATTGGATGCCAGATTTTGGGTGAATACTTCCCATTCCAAGCTGTGTGCAGTACTTAATCTCAAATGTCTACCGTCCAGCCATTGTTGGTGTGCTTCCGTTGAGTCACTCACGGTGGCTTGGGCTAACAAATAAATGGATTGGTTGTTTAATTTATGAAGGAGTGAATTGGAGAGTTGATAGTAATCCAAGCACCTAATGAATGGTTCATGCCCAAGTATAATACGTTGCCCTGTCCCAATTTCTCAAGACAACCAACATTTGATAATCAGCAATGAACGCATCAGATTTTTCCAAATGATGGAAGAGTTTTGGGTGGTGTGGGTGTCCTTACGCAACTAGGAGGTGATGTCTAATCCTTTTAGATATTTCTTTGTGAGAACTCTGTTCCATCAATTAATTTCAAAAAGACCTCTCCAACAGGTTTTGGCTGCAAGAGAGAGAGAAAACCATGTTAGGTGTTTAATGCCCCATCCTCCATACTCTTTTGGTTTTGCTAGACTTTTCCATTTTTCAAGGTGAAATCCAGTGGCTTTTTTGCCCCCTTTCCAAATAAATCTACTTATCAAATGCTGAATGCATTGGAGAATAGAAACTAGAGCTTTTTCCAGGCTAAGCCAATAAACTAGAATGCTTTGTAAGACTGAAGTTGCCACAGTGAGTTTGTCGCCCAAGGAAAGCCATCGAAGAGTCCAATTCCCAATCTTCTTTTCAATCTTTTTGATGAGCCAGGACCAGTCACTAACTCTATAACTATTTGGTTTCAGGGAGAATCCAAGGTACTTCATCCCTTGATCAAGACTGTCAATATGAATTCTGAATTCTGAAAGAAGGTAGCTCCTAAGATTTGGTTCAATATTTTGTGCAATAAAAACATATTTATGGTGGTTGATAGATAGTCTTGTAGCCTCACAGAAATTGGATAGGATTACTTTGAGAGTTTTCCAATAATCAATATTCCCGAAGCCCGGGATGAGGACATCATCAACAAACATTAAGTGAGAGATAAAGATGTCGAAAGTGACTTTGAGCCCTTGAAAGGATCTCGTTTCCATTGCTTGGGTCATGATCTTGCTGAGTGCTTCAATTACAAGTAAGAAAATCAAGGGTGACAAAGGGAAACCTTGACGGAGACCCCGGTGGCAGTGGAAGAAGTCTGTGGGAATTCCATTCACCAGGACTGCAGTCTTGACCGATGTAATGTAGCCCATAATCCAATTAATGACAAGCCTGTCAAGTCCAATCTGATACAGTAACAAATGTAGGAATTGTCAACTGACACTGTTATAAGCTCTTTTTAAATCAAGTTTTAGGATGAACGAGTTTAGTTTTTTCACCTTGGCCGAATGAAGACATTCTTGGGTGATGCCCACTGCATCAAAAATCAATCCTTCCTTCAAGAAGCCAAATTCTTCAGTGGAGATAGACTTGGCTAGAGTATCTTTAATATGGTTGGAAATAATCTTGGAGATGACTTTGTACGAGAAGTTGCATAAAGCAATGGGTCTGAAGTCGTTGAAGTTGACAGGCTTACTGATTTTAGGAATTAGCGTGAAGAACATTACATTTAGTGCTCCAGGTATAATTCCTGTGAGACGTGATTCTTCTACATCTCTAAGAAAATCCATACCCATGATCTCAAAGAAGTGCTGAAAAAGTTTTTGAGTCCATCCATTTGGACCAAGACTTTTTGTCTTTGGGCATAATTTCAATAGTGTCTTTTAGCTCAGTGAGTGTGACAGGTTTACCAATATTCAAATTGTCAGACTCCTTGAAGAAGCGAGGGACCATCTGTAATACATCAAACTGCACATCTATGTTTTTAGACTCAATGGCTTTGTATTGAGTTCTAAAATGATTAAATGCCAGCATTTGTAACTCTGAATCGGTTGTTACTGAGTATCCTTCAACATCAATCATGTCCCAGATAGCATTGTGGCTACGTCTCCGAGTTGCAAATTTTTGGAAAAAACTTGTATTCTTATCTCCTTTTTCAATCCAAGTCGCCCGGCTGCGGAGTCTCCATGTGGCTTCTTCATGAGATAAAATCTCATTCTTATTTCATGTTAATTCCTGGAGGGTGTTTAAATCATCTGCATCAAAGATCTGTGACAGATTGTTGTCAAAGAGTGTTGCAATTTGTTCTTCCACGTGCACCAAATCAACCTTCATTACCTGCTTCTTTTTATGTTTCCATTTAATAAAAACTTGTTTCAGATGTTTAAGTTTTTCACATAGCAGAAGGATCGCCGAAGAGTTTGTCCAGTCTTGTAAATCTGCCCAAGTATTGTGGACAAGAGAAATGAAACCAGGGTCTGCAATCCAGGTACAGTTAAACTTGAACGGTGTCACCGAAGGATGTGGGGGACCTTCAATTTGTAGACATATCGGGTGGCGGTTAAAAATCATTGAATGTTCTACCCAAGACATGAAATGGAGACGGTCGCCTATCAGCTTGGAAGGTAAAAGGAACCTGTCAAGTCTTTTGGCAATACCATTGGCCCTGGATCTGTTGTTACGCCAAGTGGGTGTGAGGACTAAAGGCTGGAGATCAATAAGCCCCAATCTATGAAGGATAGAGTCAAAAAAATCGGCTTTTGGATCAATCCTCGCAAAATCACCCCACACTTCATTAGCGGAAAGAGTAAAGTTGAGATTACCTCCAAAAATGAGGTTGTCCTCATGGAGGAGGCCTGAGTCAAAGAGATTTTTCCAGAAGGGCTCGCGATCACTATAGGGAGAATAGCAATTTATGAGTTTGAAGGTGGAAGTTGAGAATTTAATCTTACCTTCTACAAAGATCCTTGCAGAAGTACCAAAAGCTTGAAAATCTGCAACATCGGGGTTCCAGCCAGTGAGAAAGCCTCCAGAGTGGCCTAGAGAGTCTAAGGCAATAGTAGACCAGTGTGGTAGGCACTGCAAGAAGAGATCTTTCGACTTGTCGCTACAGACCAGGGTTTCTTGAAGAAAGACTATGTCCGTCTTGATCTTAGAGAAGAATCTTTTGAGGGAAGCTAGCTTAGTGGGGCTTCCAAACCCACAGAGATTAAGAGATAAAAGGATCATTAAGAGGCAGGTTTGAATGACAAGGGTGCTCTAAGTGTCATAGGTGAAGGACAAAAGGGTTCAATAATAGTGGGATTGGTTCTTAAAGGGGGGGTCTCTGAAGAAGTGAAGCCAGCAAGCCCACCCTCTACTAGGCCTGGGGGCTTTTTGGGGGGTATGGAGCTATTTTTTCTGATAGTGACATTGGATCGGTCTGGGGGAAGTAAGGGGAGAGAATGCGTGACCATGAGGGGGATGGGATAGAGTGGAATGAGTGAGAGGGTGGAGGGAGTAGATGGCTCGACAGAGCATTTAGGAGGATAAAGGGTAGGAGCAGTCAGAGGAAGGGGTTGAGTGGGTGGGTCAGTCGAGAGGGGGAACTGAGAGGAAGGGGTGGAGGGTACAGGTGAGTGGCCATAATCAAGACGGGAAGCAGGAGGAGTATCTTCTTTAGGTGGATTTTGTGAGGGTCGTGCAAGAGTGACAGTGGACAAAATCTTATGTGGGGGAGTAGGGAAGGAAGAGGAGGAGTCCAATTTATTCATAAGCAAATGCCAAAAGTCTTCAAAAATTTCCAGAACCCAGGCTTCGTTTTCTTTTAAGCGCAAGAGCTCATCAACCAAGAGCTTGAAAAGGAAGGTCGGGAAGAGGTCTCACATCTTACCTAGGAAGGCGTCTTGTTCGAAGGACAAAGGTGGGGTTGGTTCAGTCAGGCTCAGAGAGGAACTGGGTGGAGTTTTTTTGGAAGAAGAACAGTTGCGTCTCAAGTGCCCTGACTGCCAACAAAGGTGACATCTAAAAGGTTCTCTCCAATAATCAAGAGCATGTTTGAAGGAGTGTTCACCCACTCTGATCTCGATGGAATCTGGAAGGTCGAGTTCAAGGTCAAATTCGGCTAAGACCCATGCTGCCCTTTTATTTGACCAGTTGAGAGAGCGAAGGTCAAAATGGATGAACTTCCCTACAGTGTTAGCTATCGTCTCCAAAATAGGTAGAGTCCACAGCTCGACCGGGAGATCTGGCAGAATCATCGATAACCACCTTTTGTTGAAGGTATTTTTGAAGGGATGGAAACCAGGTGTCCAACACTTGAGCATGATAACTCCTATGTCTAAAATCCAGGGTGTAGAGAGGATTTGATGAAGATCTACTTCAGACAGAAAGTGGAAAATGAACCAATGATTAGAGAGGTGGTTGATCCTTGGACAGTAACCAAGGATTGGTTTCCAGCAATCCTGAACCCACCGAGAAGGCAAAACATTCTAATTTTTTTATCTTTTATGGATTGTCATCACTAGAATCCCATGAAACAATCTTTGTCAAAATTGCATTTTTAAATTCGATGAAATTAATTTTTTTAACATAAAAATAAATGAAGGACATCATGTTCTTATAAATGTTCTTGAGAAAACACTCCATAACTCTTCACATTTGATAAATAATAAAAAAATAAATGTTATTGAAATACAATATCATAATAATAATAATAACAATAATAATATATTTTTAAGGTAACTCTGAAGCTAGACATCAAATTGGTGTATGAAACCCCCTAATATATAATCCTCGCCTAAAAACCATCTAATTTTATAAAAAAAAAAATTAAATCTTCCCTAGTTTAAACCAATAATATATATAAATAATAATTTTACACAACATATATATATATATATATATATATATATATATATATATATATATATAGAACTCGTTACTCACAATGCAATAACTATCACCCACTATCACCCTGGCAGCCCATATGCCCTCAACATATTTTTAATTTTTCCGGATGTTAATGGCCATGAAGTCTTCCGCTTCTTCACTACGGACCCTGGTTTACCGAAGTCGTCTGCTTGTTGACCACGTCTCATTACCTATATAAACAACAACCTCTTCTCCATCCTCCCAACCACTGCCACTTCTATGCCACAATCTCATCATCCGTCCTGTCGTCGCGGTGTCGAATCCTGTTCATGCAAAAATGCCGGCCAACCCCGCGCGACTGGGCGAGGTTTGGTATTTCACCAGATCCCAAATACACGAATCTAGCCCTTCCAGAATCGATGGAATCGACGCAGAGCAAGAGGATCGCCTCAGGATATCGTACTGCCGTTTTATAAGACATGTAGCCATGAAATTAGGGCTACCCCAGGTGACCATCGGAACAGCAATCATATTCTGCCACCGATTCTATCTCCGCCATTCTCACAGCAAAAACGACAGATATACAATCGCGACCATCTGCTTGATCCTCGCCATCAAAGCCACGGAGGTGCGAAAGAWATTTTTCGAAGATCTGACTCGGCTTTCCTACGAAGTCCAACATGAAAACGCAGACCGAGCCACTGCGGAACTCATAAAAGACCCCCAATTCTTCGAGCAGAGGAAACAATTACTCTTGAAGGGCGAGCATTTAGTTCTCTCTACKCTCAACTTCGATCTCGACATCGAAACCCCATAYAAAMCCCTCRTCTCTGYCCTCRAAAAGTTCAAYGYTGAACGATGGCATYCTCAGTTTTCACAGGTTTCTTGGAACTTTGTGAATGATGGATTGATGACGACGGTGTGTCTCCAGTTCGAACCCCGCCAATTCGCTGGTGCGGCTTTCTTTCTGGCATCCAAGTTTCTCCACGTCCAGTTGCCATTGGATACAGAGAACCCTTGGTTGCGGGAGTTCGATCTGTCTCTTCTTCAGCTTCAAGATGTTTGCTGTCAACTGCTAGAGCTTTATGAAACGAGCACCCCAACTCCATCACCAATTGCTCCTCAAAGCGGAAACAGCTCTTCTGCTGGTAATGTTAATGCAGACTATACTCCCACAAGTACGATTACAGCTGTCTCCGTTGATTCCAGGAATGAATGCCGCTGAATACCATTGGGCGTGACAGAATTGGAGCAATAGTCCAACTGATTTTTATTTTTAAAAGAGTATTCTAAACTCTGTTTTTTTTTGGTTGCGTTTGCTTGTTTGTGGTGGTGATTTTTTAGTTTGATTTTGTTTGGAAGGGTTGGATCTGCAGATTTGAGTGGTTAAGTTTGTATAAGTCAAGTTCCTCTGATTTTTTCAGCAGGCTGAATCTATTTATTCATTTAAAAATGCAATTTAAACAACAGAAAATAGAGATTTTGTCCAGATTTACATGGTCTAATATTCCATTGTAATGAAAGTTTATAAAAGATTCTTGATACTACATTGTAATATGTCAAAAATTAAGTGGTACATATTCACTTATTGTTTGAGGATTTTCATGACTAATTTGATTGACTAATCTATAGTTGTTGATTTTCATAATTTAATTATAAATTATTTTCAAAAATAAAATCAGCCATGGTATTAGTGACCTGTGGTATTGAGTTTGTGGATTACATATAATGAAAGTTTATAAAAAATTCTTAATACTCCATTGTAATATGTCAAAAGTTAAGTAGTACATATTCACTTAACCTTAACAATAAATTTATTGTTTGAGGATTTTCATGACTAATTTAATTGACTAATCTATAGTTGTTGATTTTCATAGTTTAATTATAAATTATTTTCAAAAACAAAGTGAGCCATGGTATTGGTGACGTGTGGTACTGAGTTTGTGGATTACATATAATGAAAGTTTATAAAAGATTCATGAGACTCCATTATAATATGTCAAAAGTTAATTCGTAGATATTTACTTAACCTTAACAATAAATTTATTGTTTAAGGATTTTCATGACTAAATTAATTGGCTAATCTATAGTTGTTGATTTTTATAGTTTAAATTATTTTCAAAAACAGAGTCAGCCATGGTATTGGTGACCTATGGTATTGAATTTGTGGATTACATATAATGAAAGTTTATAAAAGATTCCCGATCTATGAATTTAATTATTTAATTTAATACAATATATATAATGAAGTAATTTAATACAAATTTATCAATATTTGAATTTGGTTTTTGTTAATAAATATTATTTAATTTTAAATTATAATTTTAAATCATATTTTAATATAAATTTATCAAAGTGATATTGTTTTAAAACAATATTTATTTTTAAATCATAATTTAATATAAATATATCAAGTATAGATGATATTGTTTTAAAACAATATTTGATTTTAAATCATAATTTAATACAAATTTATGAAGTATATAGATGATATTATTTTAAAACATGATATTATTTAAAGATGATATTTATTAAGTAGTGAAGATTAACCATGTTCCAATTTTTTGAGTTAAGCCTAATTGAGTGTTTTGCATGTTTCAATTTTATCTAATCTTAATGTCTAATTGAGTGCTTTGCATGTTCCAATTTTATCTAACCTTAATGTCTAAATGAATGCTTTACATATAAAAAATGATAATAATATATTTATTAAAAATAATGATTTCCTTCACTATTTAAACACAATCATAATTTTATTATTTCTAATTATTATTTTTAAATTTCTATTTTTAAAAATCAATTTTAAATATTAATTTTTATCTAAATTTCTATTTCATAATTTTTATTAAAATTAAATTAAATTTTTTTATTACAAATATATTTTATAATAAAAAAAATTATGAATATTTTTTTTAATATTCTAAAAAGAGATCATGAATATGTCCTCTCTTTTTAACCATTTCAACTAAAAAACTTAAAACTCTCTTTACATCTATCTATCTTGATTTTGATTATTTCATCCAAAAAAATTGTTTAAGTGTGTATTCTAAAGATTATGAATACGTCTTATTTTTTAACCATTTCAAATAGAAACCTTAAAACTCTCTTTACATCTCTCTATCTTGATTTTGATCATTTCATCCCAAAAAATTATTTAAGTAAGTATTTTATATAATTTGAAATTAATCATTTCATCCCAAAAAATCATTTAAGTTAGTCTTCTATATAATTGATATTTAATTTTTTTTAATTCAATAATATTTTATCTTCAATTTTATTTTGATTTTCATCATTTCAACTAAAAACATCATTTATGTGAGTTTTTTATATAATTAATATTCATTTTTTTCCAAAATTGAATAACATTTTATCTTAATTTTTATTTTTTTAATTATTAATCTTGAATCTATAACTTAATATATTATATTTTTTTAAGTATCTATCGTATTAATTATGAGCAAAATTTACAAGAAAGACAGTATTGTTCCAAATCCCAAAGAGACCATGACTATGTCTTGGGATCAAAAACACAAATCTTGCTCCAAAAGAAAAACCAAACACAACATATGTCTTAAAATTTTAAAAACATAAATCCTAGTTAATCTATATCCACTAAAAAATATTGAAATGTACTAAAATTAGAGAACCTCCAGTGATTGAGCATGAGGAACCCAAGGGAAGGAGGGACTCGAGTCGCTTCAACGAGAAACAACATCAGATGTTTCAGGACTAGGTTGATTCCCTATGTGTCGTGTTGCATGTTGAGTGCATCCATCTGTTGTCTCGGGCTAGGTGTTGGCTCCACCATGCCAACCACATTACCTCCTAAACTGGATGACACCCCATCCGGGGAGGGAATATCTCCAGTGCGATGGATTAATGACGGATTGATGGATTGATTTGGTTAAAAATAGTTTTTGTTTAATTTTTAATTAATATTATTGAATTTAATTTTTTTATTTAACTAAAATAAATTAGATATTTTTATTTTATTTTAAAGATTATATTTAAATTCAATTCAATTTTTTTAAGATATAAAAATGATATAATAATATATTTATTAAGAATTAATGTTTTTTTTACTCTTTTAAAACTCTATACAATTAACTAATCATGATCTTTTTATTTTTAACTATTAATATTAACTATTTATTTAAATTCTTCTTTAGCGATAGAGCGATAGGGTTCGTGGAGAGCGTCTAGGGTTCGTTTTTGCAGCCAGAGCCGGCCATGGCCGTCCCAGGGGGTGGGGATTCGGCCCCTCCCCCTCCGAGTTCAGAAGAGGACGCATTCAGGAAGTTGATTGCCAGCGGAGGCAAGCGCAAGGGCCCTTCTACGGTTCCAAAATTCATAAAAAAGCTAGATGAAATCCCAGAAATCG
>ML776771.1:475875-511747 GCA_009831015.1 Picea engelmannii
TTTCTTCAACCTGTCTGTTGTACTAAGACAATACACTATCTTGACAGAAGGTTAGGTTAGAGGATAAGCTCTATGATCAACTTTTAATCCTTCTAATAATTTGATCATAGCTTCAACATGCAACACTGATCAAGATAATGTTACAACAAATAGATGCATATCAAAATAATCACACCTGGGTTGCATCATTCCTCTGAATGTGTTGGATCTTGAGATCCTTCTGGATCTATGGCAAGAGATCCCTTCTCCTGCAAATACTCTTTAGGGTTTAACCATTAAACATATGTAAGTACATACCTCGGATAACATTTGCAGGTAGTGGCTCCATTTGGTACTAGCAGTAATCATTACCAAAAACTTCAAGGGTGATTGCAACTGGTTCTACGGCTGCAACTGCAACTGGTACTACAACTGCAACTGGTTCTGAGACTGCAACTGCAACTGCAACTTAGGGTTTTCTGAGGAAACACTAATTTTTCAAACTTCAAATTTTGAAATTATGATCTACGGGATAGGTGCACTGAGCTGAGGCGAGTTAGCTGGTGCAGTCAGATTTTTGAAAATACAACTTTTACCTCTTCAAATCTGATCTACAGATTTCTAGACTGGTGCTTCTGGTTTTTTGGTACTTCTGGTACTCTGGTACTTCTGGTACTCTGGTTTTCTAGTTTTTAGCACTTTGTGAAACTAGGGTTTCACTTTCCGAGAGATCTAGCCACTGAAAAGGTGCGCTCTAAGTGCCAAAATGATCCTTGGGGGAGGGCACAACTTTCTAGGTGGTTTTAGGGCTGAAAAGATTCACTTTTGAAAAACCCTAATTTGCAGGTACTACAACAGTGACATTTTTCTCTTGCGAAATATGCTTCCTTCAGGTTGGCTCTGATTCCATGTTAATGTTTATGCCATTATTATAGTTCTTTTCATTTCAATAGATAATAGCAACATAAGAACAAGATCACTAAGAGATACACATTCACAAGAGACACAACATTTATCCTGGGAAACCCTCTAGGGGAAGAAAACCCAGCAAAAACTTCCTTATCATAAATTGCCAATACAATGTCAAGAGACAACTCAGACCAATACAGATAGTCCTCTCCAAAAGATGTGTCACTCTTCTCCCTCTCTCTTTTGCCGGCAGCAGATCAGAACTTGTCTCTCAAACTCAGCAAGTGAGTTGTGATCAAATGAGGTGCTAGCCTCCTATATTTATACAAGTTCTAGCACGTGTGAAGTGTCTCTTCACTGGTAGGGCCGACTTCTCAATCTGGGTGGGTAAACCCACCTTTATTATATTTCTGGGTTTCAATAATAACTGTTGGGGACTACTTCTTATTCTTCCTATTACAATTGTCTGTTGACCAATCCGCAAAAGGGGATTTGGTCCTAATACAATTACCGACATGATTAATCCACAATGGGGATTAATCCTATGAACAAAATAACAATAATAATAAGAATACTCTTTGCAGTTACATTATTTCAACACTCTCTCCCTTCTTCACTACCCATCAATCAATCTCTGCCAAATTCCAACCAATAGGATCAGACCAAAGTGGTTACATCACAAATGTATATGGACCTCAAGATGCCCAAGGTAAAATAGATTTCCCCCACTCCCTACACCTCCCGAGCCCCCTCATTGAATATCATCCCTACCTTCTAGGTGGAGACTTCAATATTATAACCTCCCTCTCAGAAAAATGCGGAGGTCTCAATCGCCTCGACCCTGATTCTACAAATTTCAAAGAAACCATCAACAACCTAAGCTTAGTGGATTGGGAAACTACGAATGACATCTTCACACGAGTAATCATCGCTCATGCCTGCATCAAATAGCCTCCTTCTTGGATCATTTTCTCATTTTAGAATCCCTTCTGCTCAACAAATTTGTCCTTGAAGGCTCAATTCTTCCCTATCATGGCTCTGATCATTGGCCTATTCACCTCCTTATTGACATCCAAGCCAACCTGGAAAATTGCCCCTTGCACTTTGAATCCTTTTGGCTAAACCATCCTTATTTCCACTCAAACTTTCCCTCATGGTGGTAGGCGATGACTACTAATTCTGGCTCCCCAATGTACAAATTCCAGCAACGCTTGAATAACTTGCAACAATAAATCAAATCCTGGAATAAAACATAATTTGGCAACATTTTCAAAGCCAAAAATCAACTTCAAGAGCGAATGCAACAAATTCAACAAATGATGATTACAAATGGTCGATCTCAAGAGCTAGTAGATGAAGAAGTTACAATACTGACTCAAATCTCTATCAGAGAAAAGCAATAAGAAATTCTCTGGTGCTAGAAATCAAGAGTCCTTTGGCTAAGAGAAGGAAAAAGAAACTCAAAGTTCTTTCACAACTCAATGATCCAATGAAGACATCAGAACAAAATAACCTCCCTGAGAGACAATCAAAGGAACAAATTTAGCAACCATCAAGATATCCAATCAGAACTAATGCAATCTTACATCTCCCTAATGCATGAACCCCAACAACATAGAAATGGAGCAATAAAAAAAATCACTCATCTCATTCCCAAAATTCTTAATGAAGATCATAATGAAGCCCCGATGAGACAAATTACAATGGAAGGGGTGGAACAAGCCATCTGGGAAATGCCCAAAGTAAAGTCCCCAGGCCCTAATGGATTCACAGTGGATTTATATCAAGCATGTTGGCCGGTAATAAAGAACGAAGTCTTGGAAGTGGTGGAAGACTCCCACAAATTTAAAAAAGTGCTCCCTTCTCTCAATGCCACCTTCCTCACTCTCATTCCCAAAGAATAAAATGTGGAAAGTCCCAACAAATTCCGCCCGATATCCCTGTGCAATTTCATTTACAAAATCAACTCCAAAATCATTGCCAACAGACTTGAACCCCTCCTCCTTTTCCTAATTTCTTATGAGCAAACAAACTATGTATAAGGAAGACAAATATTGGACAACATCATCTTAAACCATGATCTTCTCCATTCCTTCCACACCTCAAAGAAACTATGTCTGCTCATAAAGCCTTTGATAGCCTAAACTAGAACTTCATCTACAATATCCTAGTAGCCTTTGGCTTCGACAAGATTTTGATCAATTGGATAAAATATCTTATCTCCATGACCTTCTTCTCAATCCTTGTCAATGGCTCCCCCTCCCCAATCTTCTTCCCCTCCCATGGCATTCATCAAGGAGACCCTCTCTCCCCCTTTATCTTCATTTTGATGGAGAAAGGCTTAGGCAGGGCCATCAAGGCAGAAGTGGAGCAAGGAAAATAGAAGGGTCTCTCTCTTCACGGGGAAAAAAAACCCACCACGTACCAACAATTTGTGGACGACACAATGCTAATGGCCACTACAACAGTGAAATAGGCCCTTCAAATCAAGCAAATTCTTCAAGACTTCTTAGATGCTTCTGACATGTGTATCAACAAAGAAAAATAACAAATTTTCTCTTCAACAATCCTCAGCCAATTCAGTGTCACCTAACATGAATTTTAGGCTACTAGTGATGCAATCTTCCATCCAAGTACCTGGGAGTCCCCCTAACTAAGAATTCCCTAAAAAAGAAAGTTTAGGATGACCTCCTAGAAAACATGGAAAACACATTGGATAATTGGGCCTTTTGATCTCTTAACATAGAAAGCAGAATAATCCTCATCAAATCGGTCCTCCAAGCCATGCCGATCTACCATTTCTCGGTGATAGCAGCTCCAAAATTCATCCTCAGAGCCATTCGAAACCTTCACCGCTCCTTCCTCTGGGGAAGCACCAAAAATAAAAATAAATGGGCCCTGGTAGCATAGGAAACAATATGTTGTCCAAAATCAAAAGGTGGTCTAGGTATAAGAGATCCATAGATTCTTATCCAAACCCTTGGAGCAAAGATCTGGTGGCAATGGATCACCAACCCTCAGACGCAATGGGCTAGCTTCTTGAAAACTAAATATGATCGGAACCAACAAGTGAGTTGGATCATCAGAATGAACAATGCTTCCACATGCTATAACCTTTGGAACTTAGCCTGGAATAATCACCACCTAATTTAGGATAACTGGTTCTAGGAGGACTCTTGGAAACAACTTTCTCGTTGGAATGACCAAGTATCTCTTTAAAATATACAATAAAAAATGACAAAGAATAACAAAACCAAAGTGGCCCATTACTGGATAATAGAACACAACCACGATCAATGGTGTCAATGGCTTCCTTCTCATCTATGGATCAGAGCCACAGATCAACCCACCATTTATGGATTTATAGTGGACCTCAACAAAAGGAAAATCTGGTTCTCCAATCAATCAGACCATCTGAGATGGGGTAACTCAACTTCAGGAATGTTCTCAACCAAAGAATCCTAATCTTTTGTAGCCAAGCACCATCAACTCTCGAAAGCTCCCATCTGGAACAAGATCTGGAACCAAAAACTTTGGCCAAAAGTCTCTACCTTCCTTTGGTTGCTCACCCTCAACAAATCCCTAACCCGAGACAATCTATGCAAACACAACTTCTCAGGTCCCTCGCGCTTCCCCCTCTGTCTCTCGCAAGAGGAGTCGATAGCGAACCTCTTTAATGCTTGTCACCAAATGAAAGACCTTTGGAACTTCTTGGGGGTCCTTTTCTGCCACTTCGTTTGAGCTAGAGAATCCATCCAAACCACAATAGAACTCTGCCCCCCCTCCATAACCCAGAATACATTAGTTAATAGAGCTTGGAGTCTTCTTCCTGACTTTCTCACTTGGGAATCCTGGAAAGAGCATAATCGCAGGATTTTTAAGCTTCAAATGCTCTCTTCCTAGGACCTATGGAAAAAGGTCAAAAAGTGTGTCCAGGAAAAAATCCTTGCCCAACCTATCCCTCGAGGGCATCTCAATTGGCAAGTGTCATGATATGAAGTGTTATGTTCGATGAGGTTCAAAGTTCAAATCCCCCGATTTACACGTGCTTGCAGAAGGGGCATACATATGGAACCTGGAGGTTACAATGGTATTGGTCGAAATTGACCCCATGTCACACGAGTACGAGACCTCCCAGTTGTTGATTTTGCTAGGCCTCCCCAAACCAAACCTCATCTCCTCACTCTCCAACTCCTTCCTTTTGAACCCCTCCTAGAGCTTCATCAAGCTCAACTTTGATGGGGATTCCAAAGGAAACCAGATCTTTGCAGGATATGGAGGAGTGTTTAGAACCAGTCAAGGCAACATATGGAGGTAATTTGGTATTAAACAACAACAATGCAGCTAAACTCCATGCTTTGGAAGAAGGATTAAGAATTTCCTCAGCTCAGTGTATATCCAAGCTCATTGTGGAGGGAGACTCCCAGGTAATCATCAATCTTCTCAAGCGAATGCAGTATGAATCTCCAATCTTGAAAATCTCCAACATATGGAGAATGGAATCCAGCCTAGATGCAATTCAACAAACTATTCGCCTCATTTCGGTGATCATTCCCAGTCGCATCCGTCACTTGGATAACAAACTGGCTGACTGGTTGGAAAATGAAAGCCTCAAGACCTCAGAAGACGAGTGGGACAGACCTTGGATAACCCTTGAGGACGATGGTTTCTCCTCAGCTTAATCCTCAATCAAAATGACATACCTCCCAGCTACGAATTGAGGGCTCGGGAAGCAAGCCTTAGGAAATCCCATCTCCAAGAAAGAAAGCATGTGCATTAATCAATTGGTCCCCATAGAAGAAGACCTCAATCAACAGGAAAATCCTCTAGGTTGCCAACCGTCTCAACATACTAGGGCTCCAGTATAGGATGATAAATGTAGCTAGGTGGGAGCCACTTACAATCCTCCCTTATCCAACCGAGTTAGGCATCTCACCCTTTCAACTAGATTTTAGACTCAACATTCTAGGCAAGGTTTTTACCTCGAAAATTTTGAAATGGGAATCTCAACGGGCTCCACGAGATCCACCACAATCCAGTCATATCACCTACCCTCAGAAGGGTTTCTTGGGAAGAAAACTGATGGTAGGTCAAATCCCAATGATGACAAAAGGGACATTAATGGAGGTACTACCTCCAACGTATACCTCGTTCAATGAGTAGATCCTCCAGCGTGCCATACCCCTCAACAATTAAGGGCCCCCGATCTGATGGATGAATGTAGGCAAATGGATGATGTCTACAACCCCACCAACTCCAACAAAGCTCGAGGACAAGACCTCCTCGATGAAATCCAAATTCAACATTCAAGGTAGGATATGCTCCTCGAGACTCATGCATAGGGTGGCAATGTGATATCCCATGTGTCCTCCTGCTTGACTTTGAATGACAGGTACAATAAGCAATGCCACATGGACGATGAATGCAGCCAAATAGTTTCCCATGAAAACATCCACAACTCCAACAACACCCAACGACAAGACTACCCTGCTGGCATCCATCGTCGACATTTAAGGTAGGGTCTCCTCCCCAAGACTCATGTAGCTGGAATCCATGTGAAAACCCATGTGTATTCATACCTAGATTTGAATTTGATGCATATTCAACATAGCCACAAGGACGACGCTCTTAATGAGATTTATTGTTCATCCCCTCATAGAAAGGATTCATTCCCCCCTCATGATTCTTCTTCTCAATGATAATATATACATTTCAAACAATGGGCATTACTATTTTCCAAGGTTTGATGCCTACTTTTCAATTTGGGATCTCAACTCCAGACGATAGGCCCCTCCCAACCACTGTTGGCAATTGGTACTCTCAACCCCTTCTATCTCTTTTGTATCATCCCTCTTTTCGAGCTCTCATCCGTGACACCATGGCCCCCTGACATGGCTATCCCCCATGCTACGGTCGTTGTTCGGGAGCCTCGAATGCTTCTTCCTCACGACATTAGGATGAGAGAAAACCAGACTCAAGAGTTCAACAGGAGGCCTACAACGCAACCAACAACTATGAGAGTAACACTCCACATCACTTTCATATAACTCTGGATGAGGTTTAATACACCGCCATCTTAGAGAGGGATATGAACACTGACTCTTAAGTTTATGAGACCACTATTCATTGGGTTCCAGATATTGGTCATAAAAGAGGTCGAGAAACACACTACTGGAAGACAGTAGAGCTATACTGGCACATCAAAACCTTTATGGGTTAGATTCTTTAGAGAAGGGAATATGCTTAGAACACGGTTCAACTTCAAATCGACGGTCTCCACTTGATGGTCTGAGGGATCCTTTCTCATCTCCCTCTAGCTTCCTACAACCAGCCTACGCCTCCAACATCTCGTCACTAGCAATCAGGTCTAGACAAAGCTCAACCAAAAAATCCTTCAGATTCCTCTACCGGCCCCTCAACCCCTTGAAGTTGGTTTTTTTATCAGTATTTTTGTTAAAATGATAGATAAAAATATGATCTAGGTGGATATCGGTGGCCACCCACCTTTTCCAATTGTCTCAAAATAGTTTTCTGGCAATTTTGGTAATTTACTATTTTTGGCATTTTTTCGGGTCCTGAACTTATGGAGCCATTTTGAGGCCCTAAATGACGTTTTTTTGGGCATCTACTGATCAAAAATTTTTAATTTGATATTTTTTTGGCCAACAATTGTATTCCTCAGATATATCTTTCTAACGATGTATATTATGCGTCAAACGAAGATAGTATGCCAAAGTTACGACCTCGGGAAATTGATGTACCAATTTACCCCGACGAGGCCCACATGACTTTTGGCGCTTCATCTCCTAGGGTTAGGTTTTTGGATTTCTAGGGTTTTTGACATTCCTGTTTATTGTAAAAAGGAATTCAGAGCCTCATTGTAATCATCTTCTTGCGAATGCGAGTAGCCGTCACATCTCTTCTCAGAGATAAGTTGCCACCATTCTAGTGAGTCTTTCACTCTGTATCTTTAGTGTCTGTACATTTCTTTCATTAATAGAAATCATGTATTATTGTATCTCCGTGTTTATGGTTGCATCTTTGATACATTTCTGTTATATTATTGGATATCCATGATATCTCTATGCATTTATTTATTACATCTTTTCTCTCATTTTGTGTCAAAATAATCCGGATCAGTGGTATCAGAGTTGGCTACTCTTGATCATTTTCCAGTGCATGTCCCCGACGAGGTCCAAGTATAGCAAGTTGGCTCTCTGTTGGAGTTACTTCATGTACACCTAGGATTTCTTTTTCCTAAGGTTTTTATTTGTTTATTAGTCATAATTAGTCATTATCCAGTCTACTATATTTTAGGAGAGAATATTCCACATGTAGAATATTCTCTTTCAATTCACACTTCAGTTTGACTAGTTTTGTTGAGTTTAAATGTTGCATTGGGATCATCACCATGCAACACTGGGATCATCACCATGCTAATTCGACCTTGCCTTGGTATCATCACTAGAGTGGCGCATTAGCCTTGATTCCTTGAGTTAACTCCTCACTACTTTATGTTCAGTCAGTTAACTGAAGACTAGTTGACTAGCTAACTCAACTAGGTGGCAGTTCACTCCCGTAACTACCCGAGAGACTAGAATAGGTGGCAGTTCACTCCCGTAACTACTGTTGTGTGTCCAGATCACTCTAGACCACCACTATGGTGACTTGGTTCACCTCAAGTCGAACTCATTGAGTTATACAGAGTATATCATGTGTAAATTATTCATTACTCATAACGGTTAATGAGGATTCTTTTCATTCTTTCTCTCCTTCTTCTTCCTTTTCAATTATCTCTGCAAATGTGTGTATCATTGTTTATCTATATCTATTTTGTGCAGGTCAACACATTTACATGGTATCAGAGCTGACAGACTGCTAAGAAAAAGCTACACCAGATTTTTTTGCAGGTACAAAAGATTGAAGACAACGGAAAGATGGAATTCCAAAAAGAATTCATTCTTACACCTTACAACTATTTTGCATGGAAGGAGAAAATAGCCATACATCTATGATCTAGAGGGTTGTATAGATTAAACATGAATATAGATACAAAGCCGACATCATCCATAGAAAAATCCAAGTACTTAAATCGCATGGATGAGGCACTCAAAACAATTTGCAGTCTTATTTCTCCCGATCTCCTTTTTCATATATCTTCCTGTAAGACTCCCAATGAAGCCTGGACCATATTGGAAGGGATCTTTGGAAAACAGGATGATATGAGGGGCCACATGCTGTAGGTGGAGCTGCTCACATTGGATACAAAAATCTTCGAGAATATCCAAGATTTATTTACAAAATTCAAGGATTTACTATCGCAACTCAAAGCTTTCGGGGTTGATAAATTGAAGGAGGAGAAACAAATGGTTCTCACCATTCTCTCCAATCTTGGACCCGAATTCTATGTATTCATATCCACATTCCATACTGTCAGATTCACCTCTGGAGCCACCTGGAAGATGCCTTCTCTTCAAGACTTTATCGAATCCATGACATAAGAGCAAACCAAGCTCATCAACATGGGCACAATCAAAGGCCCAAGGGCGCATGCACTCACTATGCATGATGGCAACCACAAATATCAGAAATCTAAAGATAAAGATAAGCGGAAATCTCATGCACATATGAAGAAGGAAGGGTACACAAAACCCTTCACCGATGCCTCTAGATCCAAAGGAGAAAAGGGAAGAAAAGGAGAGAAATGCACATACTGTCACAAAGTGTTCCATTCAGAATCTACATGCATGAAAAAAAAAATAGATCTGATGTCTCAAATAATTCAGCAAAACAACCTTGGAGATCGCATCCCTGAGGGTGCAAAGAAGAAGAAGCCAGAAGATCTGAATTCCAAGAAAGGCAATTCTAGCCATGCGTTGATTGCCATCAACTCCTCTCCTGATGCTTGGATCATAGATTCAGGAGCATCACATCACATGGTTTCCTCAGAAGCAGTCTATTCTTATTTGGATGCATGCAAAGGTCCTCCTATTCTGATGGGGGACAACTCTTCTGTCGAAGTCACCGACAAAGGAAGGATTGAACTCACTAATGGAAGCTTCGAAAACGTGTTGCATGTTCCCAAACTTTCTTTCAACCTTCTCTTTGTATATCAGATGGCAAATTTTGGCACCAGAAAGAAATTCGTATTCACACCAAATGTCGTGGACATATACGACATGCAAAACAACTCCAGGGTTTCTACTGGTGAGGTAAATCATCAGTCTAGATTGTATACATTTTCTGAATTCATTGAACTTGATTCTGCTTTACTACTTACTCATGTTGATGAAAGTAGTAGGATATGGCATGAAATGTTTGTACATTAGAATTTCAGATACATGCAACAACTTAGCAAGCACAAATTGGTTGATGGTCTGCCAGACATTCATTTCTCCAAGGGAGTATGTGAGGGATGTGTTCTCAGAAAACACCCTCAAGAGAAATTCATCAAAGGAAAGTCTCAGTGAGCTTCTGCACCTTTATATCTGATCCATAGTGACCTCATGGGTCCTTTTTCGCATCCATCGATCAGCAAAGTGAAGTTCTCATTTTTGTTGATGATTTCTCACGTTTTACTTGGATCTACTTTCTCAAGAAAAACTCTGAGGTATTTCAACACCTCAAAGATTTCAAAGCTTTGGTTGAGACATAGTCCAGAAAGAAGATCAAAGTCCTCCGATTTGATAGCGGGGGAGAGTATGTGAATCATGAGATTCATAATATTTGCCATGAGGCATGGATTTAGTTGCAGCATATAGTTCTCTACACTCCACAGCAAAACGAAGTTGTTGAGTGGAAAAACAAATCTCTAAAGGAGATGGCATGTTTCATGTTGCATGCAAAGTCACTGCCACAGACACTATGGGCCGAAGCACTTAACTATGAAACATACATCCAAAACAGATCTCCTCATAGATCTATCAAGGATAAAACCCCCTACGAGGCTTGGAGCGGACTCAAACTGGAAGTGACCCACTTTTTCATTTTTGGTTCTCGTGCATGGGCCCGCATTCCCTCTGAAAAGAGGAAGTCACTTGATCCACAGAGAACTAAGTTCATTTTTGTTGGATACCCTGATGGTGTGAAGGGATATCAACTTATTGATCTTTCCTTGGATCGGCTCATCATTGAGCGTAGTGTCCAATTCGAGGAAAGTGTCTCGCATGTACCTCAACAACCGCATGCAGACACCTTCACTCTTCCACCTGTCCGAGATGATGAGAATGCACATGCTGACTCTTCTTCAGACGAGAGTTTTGATTCATAGGACTCAACTGATTCAGATTCAGAGTCAGTATAGTCAGATGCAGAGTCAGAGAATCCAGATGTAGTTGTAGATCCAGAGCAGAGGCCCAAGTGGGCACAAACTACTCTTCAGGATGAAGGTGATCTCGTTGGTGATCCAACCGATACTAGGAGGACTCGATTTGATTTTGAGGAGCCTCCTATTGCACTCACTGCCACTGAACCATTGCCTTCCAAGCATCTTTTCTTGGTTCAGTCTTCATATCCAGAGTCTTATGGCGAGGCTGCTAGAAATCCCTTTTGGGAATCCGCCATGCAGGAGGAGTACAACTCCCTCCTCAAGAACTAGACTTGGGATCTGGTTCCCCTTCCTTCTGGGAGGAAACTTGTTAGATGCATATGAGTCTACAGGACCAAGAGCGCAGTGGATGGATAGATCAACAGATACAAATCCAGGCTTGTCACCAAAGGCTTTCAACAGGTTCATGGTATTGACTATGATGAGACCTTTGCTCCAGTAGCGAAGACAGATTCCATACGATTGGAACTTGCCATTGCGGAAGCCAAGGATGGGAAGTCCATTAGATGGACGTGAATAATGCATTTATTCACGATGATATCTCTGAGGAGATCTACATGGAGAAACCCCATGGATTTATGAAAGACTCATCTTTGGTCTGTCGATTGAAGAAGTCACTTTATGGCCTCAAGAAGGTTCCGAGGGCATGGTATGCCAAGATGGACTCCTACTTGTTGTCACAGAACTTTGTACATTTTAAATCAGACCCAAATGTATACATGCTCAGGACGACTGATTCACTTCTACTTTTAGTTCTGTATGTCAATGATTTGTTGATCATCGGTTGCTCGACTTTAGCGATAGCTGCAGTCAAGAGGATTCTTCATGACAGGTTTTTGATGATGGACATGGGTCTACTACACTTCTTCCTTGGACTTGAGATCAGTCAGGATGCATCGGGCATCAAACTGTCTCAAGCCAAGTATGCACGAGATCTCCTTGAGAGATTTCAAATGACAGACTGAAAGTCTGCTTCAACTCCTTTCCTATGAGGAGTCAAACTTGAGGATGGCAGGGAGACTCCACTGGTTGACAACACACTGTACAAAGAAATAGTGGGGAGCTTGTTGTATCTCACACACTCCAGAACATACCTCTCATATGCAGTTGGCACAGTCATCGACTTACAGTTCTTTCCTTCAATAGAACAGACGAAAGACATTTTCACCAAGACCTTCACTGAGAAGAAATTCCATTCTCTTTGGGGTCGTCTTGGAGTGAAGGACACAGTTTCCTAACAACTGTAGTTCTTCTTTTTGAATACATTGTACCTTGAGGGGGGGGGGGTTTCCCATGAGGTTTTCCCTCTTTCCTCACTTTATTTTCAGTGTATATTTTGTACTTGGGTACCTAACATGGCCTCGTTGCCGCAACCCAATCTTTATTTTCACCATAGTGATGTTCAGGGGGGGTGTTGGAGTTACTTCACACACACCTAGGATTTCTTTTTCCTAAGGTTTTCATTTGTTTATTAGTCATAATTAGTCATTATCCAATCTCCTATATTTTACGAGAGAATATTCCACTTGGAGAATATTCTCTTTCAGTTCACGCTTCAGTTTGACTAGTTGAGTTGAGTTTAGATGTTGCATTGGGATCATCACCATGCAACATTGGGATCATCACCATGCTAATTAGACCTTGCCTTGGTATCATCACCAGAGTGGTGCATTAGCCTTGATTCCTTGAGTTAACTCCTCACTACTTTCTGTTCATTCAGTTAACTGAAGACTAGTTGACTAGTTAACTCAACTAGGTGGCAGTTCACTCACGTCACTGTCTTAGAGACTAGAATAGATGGTAGTTCACTCCCGTAATTGTTGGTGTGTGTCCATATCACTCTAGACCACTACTATGGTGACTTGTTTCACCTCAAGTCGAACTCATTGAGTTATACAGAGTATATCATGTGTAAATTATTCATTATTCATAACGGTTAATGATAATTCTTTCCATTCTTTCTCTCCTTATTCTTCTTTTTCAATTCTCTCTGCAAATGTGTGTATCATTGTTTAGCTAGATCTATTCTGTGTAGGTCAACACATTTACAGTCTCGAGCTTGTCTCTCTTTGTTACAGGTGAATCCTCCTACAGACAAGTGGATTAACTCTTGGTCTCTAGACTCCTAAGGCCAAGAAAGGAAAGTGCTTAACATGGACACTGACATCCTTTTAGATCTAATCAAGCTAACAATGAAAGAGAAGAAGAAATATATGTACCTCATTAGTGACGTTTTCCCTTGCAAATTCCAGGCTGAGCTTCGATCCTGAGCTCCCTGATAGGTCCTGTAAAACAAACAAATGTACAAAAGACTTCCTACTCTACTRAGATTAGCTCAAATATAGATCCATATACTGCAGAAAAACTCATGTGGAACAAGCATAAGGTTGAAAGAAAGAGGCCAAGCATTGATGTATTGATAAGAACAAGTAAAAGTACTTACAATTCTTTGGATGAAGGTGCAACATCTTCTTCCAGTTCTCCTTGTCCRACCCCTTTGMTTAAGTAATCTACACTGATTTCTTTGATGACATACCACTTATAGGATCATAAGTTTGGTATCAATATCTAGTCTCCACTATTCCTGTATGTTGCCTATGAGATCATAGGTTTCATACCTCTAATCTTTTTCATGTACCTTTCACCATGAGAAGGCCTCCTTATATAACCTTGGAGAGGCCCAACCACTTGAGATATCTTTGGGATAAGTTGAGGATTATTTTCCTTCAGTCGAGGATCTTCCCTAAGATTATTTCTTGACCCAATATTCGAACCCAACTACCTTCAGATATTGAGGGGATTGTCCCCTGATTTCCTCCAACAAACCAAAAATTCGCTCAAAAAGGGTAGCGCTCCCCCAAAAGGGTGCACGGGGCGCTCAAACACTCCCCCAAAGAGGCCCATGGAGCTCTAGCACTCCTTGACAGTGGGTAGGGGAGCGCTCCTCTCCAAAATCGATTTTTGAGTGGTTCTTTCAGTGGAAAAAGGTTTGTACTTCCTGTCAAGTGATTTATCTTCTTCAAAACTAGTCTTTGAGGTGTCTTAAGTGTCTTTATGATGTCTTTAGAGGCATGCCATAGGAAATATAGCAGTATGATGTTTGTGACACTTGCAACACTTGTGGTCAAGATGCGACACTTGCAGACAAGATGCGACACTTACAACACTTGTAATGACGACACTTGCGACACTATTGAAGTGAGTAATTTTGATGTGTAACAAATTGCCCCCCAAAGTATGAAGCTAGAAGATGATGATGACTGGAGTACTTTGTAGAATTTTTTGAGCAAGGGTATGGACGCAGAGAGGCTGAAAAAATATGCACACAACCATCAAACAAACATTATGACATGTTTCAAACCCAAGGTAGGCATACCTATGCTTGAGTGATAAGGACTTTTTAAGTATGGCCGCCATAAAATATACCGTGGATCCATAATTATATTGACAAAATGGTATAGCCACTGAAGATACAATGTGGATCTATATTCCTATGACCTGAACTGATCGTAGCCACGAAGAATACACAGTGGATCTACGGGATGACAAGACATAGCCATGACCATTACAAAGTGGATTTATGTAACAATATATGTGTCATAGTTCAAAAGAACTCCTTCACAACCTGGGAAAAGTATGCATAAGAGTGATAACTCAACCCAGGGTCTTCTTACTGATCTTGATGTAGTACAAATCTAACCATGTGAATATATGTCCTGATGTCGAACATGGCAAAAACCACTTGATTACGAGTCAATGAGGTAAACCGTTAACAAGCGTGTGGGAGATCATCATTGATGTCAATGATTCCCAAGGTACTCTAGTACATTCCAATGAATGTGAATAGATGAGATGAAGTCAAACATCCATGGAATCATTTGATCAGGAGTCAATGATGTAAACCCACTGTCGAACATGAGGAGGCCTGCCATTGAGGCATGCAGGTCCCAAAGTACTAACTGGTTTCTAAGTCTAGTTCCTGGATAATGTGTTGAAGTCAACATGAATAGAATCGTTGAAGGAGGGCCTTGATGTATCCCCCATCAACGACATGAAACTGACACAGAGATGTAATTAGTAGATCAAATGAACATGGACTGACATGGGTATTGAAACATGATATTTTTTATGGCTGACTCTCGAGGCAGATACTTACCTTGAACACTGAGGCACAACAACATAAACTTGACATGGACCAAAACTTGATGATGCAGTGGATGCTGTGAATTTCTTCAGGTGACCCAAAGGAGTAAAAGAAACTCATAGGATTGGATTAGTGCATAGGTTCAACGGATTAAAATGCGTGCAAAGAAAAAGTGTTGTGTTCAAGGACGACCATAAGAGCTACTGGTAGTGTTCTCAAAAACTGTTTGGCTTGCTTCTTTCAATTTTTCCCCCATCCAGATAGACGAGTACCTCTTTTTAATTTAACGAGCTCGAGGAGGGTAACACATGCTCGATATGACTCACCTTCGGTAAGTACCTCTTCCTTTTTTTAACGAACTGGAAGAAGTAAGGGTTCGGTCTCATATGAGCCCTTCAATGTGTAATTGTTTAACGAGTCCAGAGATGGTAAACTTGGTGGTTTTTCATATTTAGAGAGTCCGAAAACAAATTAAAGATGACTTCAATGTTGTCCTTTTTCGTAATGTTAGTCTTGTGAGGCCGAAAAAGAGATAAACTACCACTCGAAAGAAACCCTTTCAAACCTTTTAATGAGTGGGAAAGGAAGCAAGATCACTCGACAATATTTTCATGTTTAGAGAGTCTGAAAAGAGATTAAAGACGACTCCAAGGGGTTCCTTTTTTGTTTATCCATGTGAGTCCGAAAAAGTGATAAAAGTATACTCGGTTACATTCTCATGTTTTTTACGAGCATGAGAAAGAACAAAGACTAAGCTCGATATGCCCCCAACTTGAAATCTAATGGCTTAACTCCAGATTGATCATCAAAGGTTGGAGACATGCCCTCCAAGATTCAATTCATTCACCGACTGTGAGGTTGTCACCAATTTCTCTACTAGATGGAGAAAAAGGATATGAATGGATGAAAATAAGGTTCAAGAGAGGTGACTTTTTCATTTTTTAATAAGATTGACACAGAAAATTAACTATGCTCAGGGCTCTAGGTTCAATCCCCAAATTTCTGTTTCATTTTTTAACGATCTTGCTACAGAGAGGAAAACTATTCTCAAGGCCTCTGTTTCATTTTTTAACGAGCTTGCCACAGAGAAAATAAACTGTTCTCGTGACCTCTATTTCATTTTTTAATGAGCTTGCTACAGAAAAGAGAAACTATTCTCGTGGATTCTCCTTGATCATGGCTTCCAAGAGAATAACGCTCTAGAAGGACACCATGTCAAGGGACAAAACTCGGTCATGGCTTCCAAGAGATATTCACTGGATGGAAGAAAAACACTCTGGAAGGAACACATGTCAAGGGCCGCGACAGGGGTAAGGATATCGGACTCCAATATCCCTACCGAGGATATCACCATGTCAACTACCAGATCCAAATCATCGGAATTTGAAGGCATGGGAGATAATGCTACATAATTGACATGTGGCAGGGGAAATACTATCTGCATGTAAGAACCATTTAGGGAGGTAATCCAGTCAGGACCAATGAACGAAAGTTGATCAGTAGTCACCATTCTTCCATCGTGAGGGAAAGATATCACACGAAAGAGAGTGGATACAATCGCTTTCATGACATAGACATAATCCTGCCTAAGGAGTAAAGCGAAATACAAGGGGTCTCGGATTACCATGACATCAATAATGACTATTTTCCCTCCCAAAGTTACGGGAAACTGAGGAAGGGTCCCTAAGGGTTGACTGGTTCGTCTATTAAAAGCTAACAGATTCTGTGTAACCGGCGTAAGTCGAGGACAACCCAAATCATGCCAAGCAACAGAGGACAAAATACTAACGGACACACCTTCATCTATCAACGTTTGAGGAACGTCCCGACCATAAACCTGTACTGTAATTTGGAAAGGAATGTGAGAGGGAAGACGAGGTCCGGTTAGCACACCCCAATCAAAAAGGATGGCCTCATTACTTGGAAGGGGTTTCACGGGAGAAGGAGGAATGTTTCCCAACATGGTAGATCCTGTATCAACGAGAAAAATGTGGGCAATATCGGGTTTACTCTCTAGAGGGAGAGTAGGATCGATCGATGACGGGATCAAATCGACCAATATGGCACTCTTCAGATGAAGGGTGGGACTGACCAAGGATGGGACTAGATCAGTCACTTTGGCACTCTTTGGATGAGTGAGATCGATCGGTGGCAGAACCATATTGACCACTTTGGCACTCCTCAAGGAAGGAGTGGGATTGACCGATGACAGAACCGGATCGACCAGTTTAACACTCTTCAGATGAAGGGTGGGACTAACCAAGGAAAAAACTGGATCAATCACTTGGGTTTCACTTTCTAGATGAAAAGAGGGGTTGATCGATGAAAGAGATGGATCAACTACCTTGGTGAGTGGGTCAACCAAGGATGAAACTAGATTGACCACCTGATCAATCGGATTGACCGGAAATGGAACCAGATTGACCATTCCATCAACTAATGATGGGTTGGGGGAAATCCTACGATAACCAGCTAGAAGTTGAAGCTTTGCTAAAAGAGAAGAAGTCTCGTCCATGCGAGGACAAAGGTGAGAATAATGATCACCTTTGCATAACATACAAGGGAATTTGACAGTTCTATTCTTCTTACCAACCTGAATGTCACTAGTTGATGGGGAATCACTAGCATGTCTAGCAAAGGCTGATGAAGCGAAGGACCACATTTCTAAGACCTTGGGAATACGGGAAATTCCTTAGAAAGTGGTCACCCTTACAAAGACTGCAAGGGAATTTGGGTTTCGGATTCTTCATTTTAATCTTGTTGACCTCATCAACACTCCCAGTACTATTAATAGTAGATGGTTGCTAGGATTCAACATCTGATGTTGTTGGAGCCTTGGTCCTTTTCGGTTTCTTCTTCTTCTTCTCTTTCCATTTCTTCTTCTTCTAATCAACCTGGCTACTTTCTTCAGAGATTTCAATAGGTGAAGAAGGAGAAAGGGAAGGAGACTTAATGGGTAAAGAAGTCGAAAAGTTGACATGAGGTTGATGTGTGGGTGGTGTACTGACATCTAAAGTATTAGGTGCAGTTGAAGCACTAGGAGGATTCAAGATCACCGGAGTGGGAAACAACCAAACCGGTAATCCGATGGTGAGTCTCGGAAGACTCAGTGTGGCAATGTATGGAGGACCAAAGTTTCCAAAAGAAGGAAACGTGTAAGGTTCCCTGGGATAAGGGGTTCCTCCATTCGTACTCTCAGGATTTGATGCCATTAACACTGACTTGACCTAAGGTCCACTAAGAAACACAAATAACACACGCTACGAATATGAGAAGCAAACAATAAAAAAAAACTTCCCACAATGAAACGACTAGGTGGTGATGAAATCCAACATCGCGAGATCAAAATAGGAAGGGGAAGGGATAGAGCTGGTGGATCAGTTACATTGGCGACCTGCTTAACGGACTTACGCCTTGGTGCAAGCTTCCACATAGTAATTGTGGATTTACCCTCCACGGAACCTGAGTGAGTTTGACCAACGTCTGTTCCAGGTATAGTGAGACTTCCCTTCACCGTCACCTCATGTAAGATCCTAAAGATTATGGCTACTAAGGTCACCAAATCGCAGTCAGCCCCTGGGCAGGTACAATCGACAGTCTAGTCGGAATGTATGGGCAGGACAACAAGTCTGAAATCAACTCAAGAGGCTCCCACAGATAATCGTGGGTATACCCTCAAGTGACCCCCAGTATACGATCTGACTACAACGAACAGTCAAACCACAAAGGGATAATTTCCGTAGCTCTCCTGAACGTGAACTTGTGCGTAACCCCTGTGTGAGAGGGGGATCCCATGAATCCTATATGACAATTGGATTTTCTCTCCCTATCAGAAGATTCTAAGTTTGTTTGACATCTTTGGAAAGTTAACCTTTCAACCTATTCCAAATCCATACACCTTTAACTAATGTAGGTTTTCTAACAAAGATGTAAAAAGTCTGATAAAATTTAGTTAAGCATTGATTTTAGTGGTTTTTGTTTACTCAAAGGTGTATGAGAGTGAAAACTGATGATATTGTGACTCAGTTCCCAAAACATGCATAAGAAATGATAAGCAGTCTTTTCTTTCAATCAATGTCTAGTTAAGGGAAGGAGAAGGATTTTCCTTTCAGTTTCAAACACTAAGATGCAATGACCTCATGCAATAGTACTAAATAAGAAATCCAATACAGTGCTAAAATGTTTATATGTGACTGATAACCAGTAGATGTAAAGATTCCTATGTTAATCAAACTTCAAGAGTTGTGAGATTTAAGCAATCTGGAAGAAAACTTCACATAAACAAAAAGACACCCTTATTGTGATCAAACAAGAAACAGAAAACCAAAAACTCAAAAGGAAGGAAAAAGATCTTGGTCAAGATGACTCAAAGATCAGAAAGAAAAGTACAAAAGACCTTTGAAACTCCTTACAATTTTTTCACTCACTCGGATAAACGAGAAGAAAACGAATAATTGACTCCAAATCATCAAGGACAAAGAGTTATTGCAAAGTAAGGACAAATGTCAAAAAATACAAAAAAAAGAGGATAATTCTCAGAAAGAAGGTGTTGAAGGCCAATGACAAAGATGTACTGAGGATGCAAGAACTCCTAAGTCAAAGCCAAAATGAAGAAACAACTTCAGAAGATGAAAAATCTGAAGAATTTCTCACAGAAAGGGGATATTGCTCTGGTGTAAGGGGCACTAGAGCATTCCAATGCTCTGTGTAAGGATAATATGGAGTGTTGGCGCTCTGACATCCACAGAGGGGGAGCGCTCTGCTCTCAAAACTCATAAAAATGCCCAGAAACTCAAAAAGTCAAGCAATCTCAGTAAATCAGGGTGATCATGATGAAATAAGGAGGCAATCAAACAAATATAAGAATCAAAGACAGTATGGAGAAGGTCAAATGAGTGGGAAAAGGGGCAAAACATGATCTGGGAAAGGAAACAAAAATCAGAGCTCCTCCCCAGTGGAGTAGCCAATTTTTGTTACAGGTGAATCCTCCTATGGATAAGCAGATTCCCTCTTTGTCTCTAGACTCCTAAGGCCAAGATAGAAAAGTGATTAACATGGAAACTAACATCCTTTTAGATCTAATCAAGCTAACTTATGAAAGAGAAGAATAAATATATGTACCTCATTAGCGACGTTTTTCCTTGCAAAGTCCAGGCCGAGCTTCGATCCTGAGCTCCTTGATAGGTCTTGTAAAACAAACAAAGGTACAAAAGACTTCCTACTCTACTTATATTAGCTCAAATATATATCCATCTACTGCAGACAAACTCATGTGGAACAAGCATACGTTTGAAAGAAACAGGCCAAGCATTGATGTATTGATAAGAATAAGTAAAAGTACTTACAATCCTTTGGATGAAGGTGCAACAACTTCTTCCAGTTCTCCTTGTCCAACCCCTTTGCTCAAGTAATATACACTGATTGCTTTGATGACATACCACTTATAGGATCATAAGTTTGGTATCAATCTCTAGTCTCCACTGTTCCTGTATGTTGCCTATGAGATCATAGGTTTCATACCTATAATATTTTTCATGTACCTTTCACCATGAGAAGGCCTCCTTATATAACCTTGGAGAGGCCGAACCACTTGAGAGATATTTGGGATAAGTTGAGGATTTCTCTCCTTCAGTTGAGGATCTTCCCTAATATCATTTCTTGACCCAAGATTCGAACCCAACTACCTTCAAATATTGAGGGGATTGTCACTTGATTTCCTCCAACAAACCAAATATTCACTCAGAAAGGGTAGAGCTCCCCCCAAAGGGTGCACAGGGTGCTCAAACACTCCCCCAAAGAGGCCCAGGGAGTGCTAGCACTCCCTAACAGTGGGTAGGGGAGCGCTTCTCTCCAAAATCCATTTTTGAGTGGTTCTTTCAGTGGAAAAAGGTTTGTAGTCCCTTTCATGTGATTTCGCTTCTTCAAAAATAGTCTTTGAGGTGTCTTAAGTGTTCTTATGATGTAGTTAGAGGCACGACATATGCAAGATAACAATATGATGTTTGTGACATTTTCAACACTTATGGTCAAGATGTGACACTTGCGGACAAGATGCGACACTTACAACACTTGTAATGACGACACTTGCGACACTATTGAAGTGAGTAATTTTGATGTGTAACACTCTTGAATACAATCTCTCTTGCATGCCCAAGAAACCCTCCATGGCCGAAGAAAACAAAAATGACGGAGTAGACGATTCTATCAATCTATTGCTTGAGAAATATCTTACACGACAGAGGGATGAAATGATGGAGAATGTTTCCCACATCCTTCAACGCTTGCCGATAGAAACAAGTGCTTATTCATCAAACAACCACTTTGGAAACACCTCTCCTTTCAAGGTACATGTTAATTTTGATATTCCCATATTTGAAGGTCAGATAGACGCGGATGCCCTAGACAAATGGTTAAATCTGTTAGAAGGTTATTTCTATGTTCATAATTTTTTCGACAGGGAAAAGATCACCTTTGAACTCCTTAAATATTTCCCCCATGTCAAACATTTGTGGGAAACTTATTGGGAAAAAAGTTTCACAGAGGATTCTGGAATATATGGGGCCGAGCCCACTTGGGATTTTTTGTGGATGTGGTAAAGGAACAATATTACCATGTTGGAAACTATGAGGACCAGTACATGAGATGGACCACATTGTGGCAAGAGAGGGGCCAAGTAGTTCCAGAGTTCACCAATACCTTCTATACCTTGTTTACCAAGATGTGTATCAAAGACTCCGAATGACATTTGGTTCTGAAATACTGTGGGGCTCTACACAGATACATCCAAAATGAAATGGATTTTCTGGACATCTCATCACTCGGTGCTGCTTATTGATATGTTGTTAAAATCGAGCATAAATTTAAGCAACAGAACAAATGGGAGTTCGTGTCTACAAATCCACGACAACCAAAGTATGACGAAGACAACCCTAGAAAATAGTCTCCCGAAAACCAGCCCAAGCCATAGGAAAAGAAGGGTCACGGGAAGACAAAGAATGAAACCAAAAAATGGTGCGATTTCCACAAAATCCCATGGCACAACATCAAGGAATGTCGTGCAAAATAGTCATTGGTGGTCGAGATCAAAGACAAGGAGTCGAACCCTAACTCAGAATATGATTCTAGAAATACTGGTAAAAGACATATCATCGACGCAGACCCCACTGCTATTGTCGCAACCGCAACAATTCAAATAGAAGAACCAACAGATCCTGAAGAGGGGGAGAGATTTTTTCATTCACAGATGTGGGTGAAGGGGACCCCTCTACATTTTATTGTTGATAGAGGAATCTAGAAGAACCTCATCTCAGAAGAGGTCGTCAAATATTTGGGATTGTCAACAACACCACACCCACAACCATACATCATCGGGTGGCTTTGCCAAGGATGAGATCTTTGTGTCAGCCAACAATGTCGATTGTCATATGACATCCAACCCTTCAAGGATGAGGTATTATTTGATGTTTCCCCATTGGATGTCTGTGATGTTCTCTTGGGCAAACCATATATGTGGAAGCTCCATGTTGTTTATGAGTCTCGACCCCGTAGTGTCATTGTTACTTTGGGGGTCATATCTACAAAATACTAGAGGTAGTTCCAACTACTGTCCCACCTAAATAGTGCCACAAGGTAGTATCTCATACTACAAAATTCAGCTTCTTCACAATCTATTCAAAGGGTGAACAAAAGGATACTGTAACTACTACAGCCTTGACCCAAGCACCTTCTATCCAACAAAAGAAGGCCGACAAGATTGCACGAAAGTGTAAAGATTCCTTCTGCACACAGACACCTCATGTAGCCATACTGGTTAAAAAAGTCCATCCCTTCCATCCACATGTTCGTGACAATCTTCAACAAGCTAAGAAACACAACTTACCCAACAAGGCAAGCATCTCATCAAGATGCAGATTCATCAAACCCTTTTTCCTCTCCCCCGGGCACTCAACACAATGGAGGCCATTGCTTCCTAAGGAGGGAGGATTGACCTAGGTGGATATCGGTGGCCACCCACCTTTTACGATTGGCTCAAAACAATTTTCTGGCAATTTGGGTGTATAGGGAGTGTTAAACTCTTGTCAACGCTCCCTTGCCCATGTATAGGGAGCGTTATGAACAATCCGTGCTCAATGTTGGGGAGTGTTGAAGTGGTTAGAGAGGGTTATGGCTAGCCCACCTTATTATAAGTGTTAGTTCCAAAAGGATGAGGTCAAATATTTGAGTCATATCCCTTGGCTCCATCTTAATTAAACTCAAACTCAACTTATGAAGAAAAATCCCCAACCATTTCCTAAAATACTTCATGATGGATAAACCTCCAAAATCCTATATAATGAGTTCATTCCAAGGTGAAAAGGGAGAAGAATCCATGAAAGGATAATAATTCTGATCTTGAGACATTTAGGAGAGGGATGAATAGGAGATCTTGGAGGAGTTGTTACAACATCACCATTGGATTGTAAGTTCTTCACTATGTCATCATATTAATATATAACTTGGCTTATTCTCTTCATGTTTTTTGTCATTGGATCATACATGTCTATTGTTGTGAGATTCATCATAGATAGATTTGTTGTCATCTAACAATATAGAGTAGAAGAAAGGAGATTCCTCTTTGTTCATTGTAGGTCCTATCTTGTGCCTAGGAACTTGGTCAACAAGGTCAAAGGATGGAGCAGCGAGGACAACCATCCTAAAAAGGTATGCCATCCATCTCTTTCCTCTTACTCTGATTGTTGAAGTAGGTCTAAAGGGAAGTTAGTGTCCATTTGTTTTATTTTGTCTTTGGATCAAAGAAGGGGTATTGATCCAAAGGAGGGTTTCACCTATCCGTAGGGGAAACTTTACCATAACAGAAAATTGGTGACTCCACTAGGGAATGAACTTTTAATAGTCTTTCATTTGTTTCTTCTAGCCAACTGAATTTTGTTTGTCTCTTGATTCTTTTTTATTTTGATGCTTGAACTATTCCTAATCTTTGTTGAATTTGGGAAATATTTTATGCCTTTTCGACCATTTCTAGGCTTCAACACTCCCTTATAGTGGTCCATAGAGAATTGAAAAACCTTATCAACACTCCTTATTAGTGTTTTGAGAGGCGTTGACCTCTTTTCAATGCCCCACCTACCTTGTTACATGAGCATTGATCTCCTTCCCGAGTCAGTACTTTTGAGCTCATTTTCCTCTGTTTTCTCAGATTCTTGACTCAAATATTTGAATTAGAGTCTGATGAACTTGATTTTGTATTTTATTTATTGAAGTTGAGTAATTATCACCTTTTTATTTCCTCTTTTTAGTTTGAAAATCCGTCAAATTGTGAAATGTGCATGACTACCTTGGGATAACCTGATCCTTTGGTCAAAGTATGTCTTACCAGTAATTTGATCCTCATCACAAAGGTTCTCAAACTTCTATTATCTTGATTTCAAGACTTTCAAAGTGTTTCACATGATTGATTTTTAAGTCTTCCTCATTGATTTGGGATTGCAAGTGTTGCTTTGAGCATTGTTTTTGAGATTTTTATGGTTTTATTTGGAATTTTTTTTATCCTTTGAATGTTTGAAGATCGATGGTCTTATTGCAACTTGACATTAATCCTTAATTCTTTCCACTCAAATTATGAGGTTACAAGAAGCGTTATTCTATAGTTTCCATCTATTTGTTCTTGTGTTAGAAGCATTTTGACATTTGGATTATTTCAGTTCTTGCTTGAGTGCATGTTTTGTTTGTATTTTTTTCTTTGTAATCCTTTTCCTCAATATTGAAATATTTCATTGAAAGTAAGAAAGAAGAAAACATTGCATTTGAAATCATTTCATTTTATTTAAAAACAAACAATGATTCTTGCATTCTAGTTAGTGGGTGGAGTCAGGAGTCGTGTATCCTATAGTTTCTTTGACTCATATACCAAACACCTTTTGCATTCAAAGAGTATTTCATGTTTATTTAATTGAATTTTACACTTGTTTATTTGCTTGAAACATCTTGCTCCTTTCTATAGATAGGTTTCATTGGAACTAAAGATTGCATTCCATTCATTTTTTCTTTTGAAGTCTTCTTGGAGTCAAAGTGATAACACCATATAGTTTCACTTCCATTCACCCTTTTGAGTAATAAAAACCATAAAAGGAACAAGCTCATAATCTAAAACCAATTATACTATTTTATTTTATAGAAAACCAACAAGTATATGATTTTAGGGCCTCAATTGTAGGGTGGAGAGTAAATTCTCCAAGTCCATTGAAACAATATTGTAAAACACTAAAGAGTGAAAAAATCCAACTGGTGTATAGGCATAGCTATGAACCCTGTCTAACATAGGGGATAAACACAAGGTCGCATGCGAAATAGAAACAAAGTTTAGCCCTCCAAAGCTTGACCTATCCTAGTGGAAAGAGTGTATATTGGGGGTCTTTCTTAAGTGATACTGGCTCATTTGGTCTCGGAGCTTCATGAATATTGAATATGTTCGAGGTATTCAGGAGTATTACTGGTCCACTTGTATTCAATTCTTTATAATAGCTTAAAAATTTGTTATCTTGCCCATACGTTCGGTCTTGACTATTGAATGTAACCCCTTGGAAGCCGACTGCAAGTTGGTAACCCTAGTAAAATTTCCTAGGTATCTACAGAGGTGACTTTGGGGGGTTTCCCACAATACCTGAGGCAGACATCGTATCATCTTGTTCACAATGACTTGTGTGGTCCACTTCCTTCTCCTTATCTTTCTGGGTGCAAGTATTTTTTAGCTTTCATTGATGACTTTTACAAACGTACTTGGGTTTACTTCTTAAAACTTAAGAGAAAAGTTTTTGACAAGTTTCTAGACTACAAGGCCCTTGTAGAAAATCAATCTAGACATCAAATTCAAATGTTAAGAACAAATAATGGAGGCGAATATGTGAAAATTAATTTTACAAGTTACTCCACTACACAGGGCATCCAAATGCAACAAATTGTTCCATATACACCACAACAAAATGGTGTTGCTGAGAGAAATAACCACACATTAAAATAAATGGATAATTGTATGATGGAATCTAAGGAATTAAGTCTAAAGTAGTGGGCGAAAGCCATCAACTATGATAATTACATAGGAAATCACACTCCCACAAAGTCTCTTAAAAATATAACACCGGAAGAAGCATGGACTAAAATTAAGCCTGATGTAAGTCACTTACATGTATTTGGTAATATAGCATGGGCTCACATTCCTAATGAGAAAAGGAAAGCATTGCAGCCTAAAATTGAGAAGTGTATATTTGTTGGTTATTATGAAGATGTCAAAGGTTATAGACTTCTTCAACCACATTGTAATAAAATTATTATTAGAAGAGATGTTAAATTTGATGAAAATCTCTTGGCCTGCGAACCTAATTCAGTGATTCTGCCTTCTTCGGCCTGTGATCCATCTTCGACATTTGTTCCTTCATCTTTTCCTATTATGGTTTCTTCTTCATATGATGATAGTTAGGATGAAAATCTTCCTTCTTCTGCTCACATTAATTTATATGATTCCATTGAACCTAAACCGACACCAACACCATCGCTTCCTAGATGGCACGAGAAGCAGTTGGTGATCTTGTCGATGATCCTTCAGATCAACGTCAGACATGCTCATAGCTCCAACGAGCCTCTTCTCTTTTGGATCAAGTTTCAAAGACTCATGATTCATAGACATTTGTAGAAACTTCAGTTCATCGATATTGGGATACAACAATGAATCAAGAGTATCGTTCTTTAATGGGAAACGATACTTGGGATCTTGTACCTTCTYCGAAAGGAAGACAAATTTTCATATGTAAATGGTTCTATAGAACTAAGTATGCATTAKATGGAAGTGTTGYGAAACACAAGGCTTGGTTAGTTTCCAAAGGATTTTCTCAAGTTGAAGRAATTTACTATAATGAAACCTTTTCCCCTCTAGCCAAAATGAATTCCATCCACCTTGTTCTTTCCGTTGTTGCCTCACATAAATGGAAGGCCATCAGATGGATGTTAAATCYKCCTTCTTACATGGGGATTTGCAAGAAGAAATCTACATAGAAMAACCTTMTGGATATGTCCTGAATGACTCTAGCATTGTTTGTTKCCTTAGGAAATATCTTTATGGTCTTAAGCAAGCTCCCCGAGCTTGGTATGAAAAAATGGAAAAATTTATTATTGACACCAGATTTTCTAGATTCCATTCTGATCCTAATRTCTATACCAAGAAAGTAGRAATCTATCTCATAATCCTTKTTCTTTATCTTTATGACCTTATCCTTAGTGGCAATGACTCAAAAATTTTAAACCATGTGAAAACCATCTTTAAGAAGAAATTTGAAATGACAGACTTAGTATTTTTGCACTATTTCCTTGGCCTCCAAGTTTTACAAACCAATGAAGGAATTTTTCTTTCCTAGTATAAGTATGCTTGTGACCTTCTTCGTTTCTTCGACATGGAAGATTCTAAGCCAGACTCTTCTCCCTTCTAGTCTAGAACCAATCTTGTTGCCACCTATACTTCTCCTAAAGTTGATGCTACATTGTACCATCAGTTAGTTGGTAGCCTCTTATACTTGACTCTTACACATTCTGATCTTTCCTTTGTTATTAGTCTTGTTTCCTATTATATGAAAACACCCCATGAAAGAAATTGGAAATTAGCTAAAAGGATACTTTGGTATGTCTGCAGTACAATTCAGTTCAAGATACATTATAGCTCGGGTGGGACTCCTTTCTTGGTTGGTTTCACTGATTCAGATTAGGACAGAAACCCCAATGATCAAAAGTCTACTCCAGGTTATGATTTCATCCTTGGTTCAAGACATGTCACTTGGGCCTATAAGAAACAATATGATATTGCAATATATTCAGTAGAAGTAGAGTATCGAGCAGTGGTAAATGCAAGCTAGGAATCCTTGTGGCTTCGACATATCCTTTCAAAGTTTGGATTCCAGCAGCAACATTCGAATAGCCTTTAGTGTGATAATCAGAGTTCCATCATGCTATCCAAAGGCCTAGTTCAACATCAACATAACAAAAACATCGAGATACACATAAAATTCATCAGAAATCTCATTCATGATCGAGTTATTGAAGTGCTCTTTTTCCCTACAGAGGATCAAGTTGCAGACATTTTCACAAAGTCTCTTACAGAAGTGATTTTTTCCAAACTTTGATCTATGTTAGGAGTTCAGGAAGTTGTCATTAAGTGGGGATAGGCTCTAAGGAATCCTTCGTTCTCCTATTGTGTCACTTTTGTAAATCCTTCAATCATATCCCAAGTTTTTCTTAAGGGGGGATGTTAGGATATTTAGAAACTTAGGAGTTAATTAATATATACTTGGTCTAATGTGTTGTTAGGTAAAAGTGTGTTTCTTAATGTGTTTCTTTAATATACATTAGTATGCATTTTTAGTTAAGAAATCTATCTGTCACGATCTGTTTCTGACATAGAGTGATTTGACAGTTCATATTCTTCTCAATCTTAATAGTTACATTGATCCATGGATTAACACTAGATGTTTCCATGATCTCTATTTAAAGAACATGAAGGGTCATTTTCAGATGATCGATTGTAACAAAATCTCTCTGTAATATTTTTATTTTGCATTAATAAAATGCTCAAAGTGGATGAGTTGGATGGGGCCGTGGATGTTTCCCCGTAGTGGTTTCACCACATCAAAACATTGGTGTGTTGACCTTTGATCTGGTTTTGTGAGTGGTTACTGAAGGTTTTCGTCCTCTATTGTAATACCCTTGTTTTCAAACAAAGAAGCGATGAAGGGAAAAATATAAATATGGGAGCTATGTAACGAGAAAGGGGTTGGTTGGTTGGTCATAGTTTTTGTTGTTATTATTTTTTATGAGTAGGAGAGATTATCCTTGCATCTCATATTTTTGGGTTACGCTCTAGCCATTTGAGTCTTGTCTTGCTACTGTAAGGGTCTCTGTTGATAGTCATGTTTCCTTCGCAACACAATATTGATTCTGTAATGGGTTATGTGGAGTCGTATCTTTTTACGCAAGAGATTTTATTGCATACCTATGATGTATGATGATTTTGGAGTGTTGGAGATGCTAATATAAATATATTCTTGGGCCCTAAAATTTATTTTTGTGATTATCTGCTATGATGTGTATGAATCTATGTTTTTGTTGCATGGTTACTTCTTCTTGTCTGGTTAAGTATTTAATTTTTGTTTATGGATATCTTTGGCATCTGCTACATGTCCCTAATTAATTTTAAGGTGAATCTGATGTTTCATTCTCTTTCACTCACTTCATTATCCAAGTCTCGGCTACACCTTGAGTGAGACTTATTTCCCTTGTGGAAACATGAATATCTCGACATTGCTAGACCACATCGGTGCCTTTGGTTGTAAACCTTAGAGAACCTTGGTCTTAATCTTATGTCAAAAAATGGTTTCGTTGTTGGAACCAATATTTAAAGTGATTTTTTATGTGATGACTTATTTAATTTATAAGTTTGATGTTGAGAAATGGTGGGAAAGAAGGTGTGATGCATTCATACAATAGGAAGCCTGGTTGCAACACAAAATCTTTATGGTTGTGAAATTTTTTGTCTTCTATTTAGAACCTACGAGTGACTAGTATGAGATATATTGGATCACATTCATTGAAGAAGTATTTCAATGGTTAGAGAGGCTGGAAGAAGCACCAGAATACAATGATCAAGTTAAAATAATATATAACTGGACCACTAAGGGTTTAGCGACTCTTCATCGATTATATCATCAAATCTATCATGCTATGGATTTTTGGGTCCAGGATACCTTGGATGGTTATATTATTGACTTCATTGTAGAGAACCACCAATATTTTTCAAATACAAAAGTTGTATTCAAAGAAGGATCCAGAGGATGAATGTTATGGGAAATCCCTCTTTGGATCAATATTTTTCCAGTGGAAGAAGGGATGCTACATGTTCCTTTAGCCGATATGGAAGGGTAAAAATCTAGGCTAGGGGGAAGGTTATTTGCAGGAGGGTTCATGAGTTAGCATAAAGAAGGAGCTTCTACAGATGGGGGGATGATGAGAGAAAAAATGAAGAGATAAATGAGCTCTAAGGAGGGATGCAACTGTTGAAAAGAGGTGGAAGAACTAGATGAGAAAGGTAATGAGGAGATTCGATCAATCACAAAAGGAAATAAATTTTTATGATAGTTGGAGAAAATATTTAGAGAAGTCGAGAGAGTTGCAAAGACGTGGAAGACTAGACAATCAATCGTTGAAGGAGAGATTTGGTGAGAGAGGTGAAGGTTCTAAAAGAGGCAGTCAAGAGAAGGGAACCTTAGGAGAAACAAGTGAAGGAGTAAGGATAGATTTTAGCACTGAAGAAGAATACTTAGCAGAGACCTAAGAGGGATCTGTGGGAGAATCAAAACCCGTAACGCCAGAAGATACCATATTACATCATGAGGTAGATGGAACCTTGCAAGAAAATGTGACCTCCCATATCAAAGAACTTCGCTCTATAGGTAAAGTACCCAACCGTGAGTCACTTATTCCACCGGTTCCATATGAAAATTTGGTAATCTCTACAATAAATCCTTTTTTGGTTTGTGTCATTTCTAACCCTTCTAGTCCAGCAAGTTCGGGTAATAGTAGTAGTGGAAGTGTGGAAAGTATTTTGGGTATATTAAAACTAGGACTCTCGAGTTTCATTTTAACAGGATCTCCAAATCCATCGATGGCGCATCAACATGTAGGGTCTCTCACCCAGTACCCGAATTTTTAGGGTAAAGGGGATGAGGAATTTGAGCAACAATGGTTTCTCTGTGAAGCATTTTGGAGGTCTCACAGAACTCTAGACATAAATAAACTTGTTGATTTCCATACTACTTTGAGGGGTAAATATCTAAAATGATACATGAAGTCTATCAAGCCAGGGGATAATCAAGGGAAGGCTTTCTCTTTAGCTCAAGTGAAGTAGAGGTTTATTATAGAATTTTTGTTACCTCAGTCAAAGCAATAGACTCTTTCCGAGTTGCAAGAGATAAAGCATATATATAGTGAGTCCTCTTGGGAAGAAAATTAGATATTCAAAGAGGCTATTGGGAATTTGGAAAACCCTATCCATGAGGATCATTAGAGAGAGTGGTTTATTCAGGGTTTTTACCTTTGACACAAATCCCATTGACTCAGGAAAGGATAGTTACTTCGGGAGAAGGATTGGAGCAAGCCATGAATATTGAGGCTATGGAAGGTTATCATGGAAGCTCGTGGGTGATGAGACCACCTGAATATAACAATATTTCACAATTGTAGAACAATATCTTTGCATTAACTGGGAAGATCCGTGAGTTTTCCCTTCCTAGAGTAGGTCAACCTCATGTCTCGTGTAGTGGTTCTTTTACAAAATTTCACACAAAAAAGGAATGTCCAAGATTAACGGTTGGAGGACCCTCTGATGTTACGAGAAAAAACTCTCTATGGCTAGGGATAAACCACAACAGACAAAAATGACCGCAGAAATCAACTCTAATATCAGATATGCTATATAAGAAAATATGATAACGAGACAAGATAAGGATCCTACCTTGTCCATATGTTCGATGAAGTCCACCATTGAGCCCTTGACTCAAAGAAATACACCTACAACTTGTCCTCAAAAACCAAGAAAAACAAGCATATGGTGATAATATATAAAGTTAGCACATTCAATAGAATAATCCATCAACATTCATAACAAATATTCCTATGGAATAATAATTCAAATATTTGCAAGATATTAATTGGACGAGAAAAGAGTATTTCTATTAAAATGTAATCAGTGTAAGTGAATGAATTACAAACGTCTGTCTCGACATGGTTCAAAACTGAGAAACCAAGTCCCTTCCAATTGGGCCTCCACCAAAGGCAAGATCATATAAGAGAGACAATGAGTTTCTCAATCAAGTAGGGAAGAGATTGGGGGCTGAACAATGTGTTCATACTTAAAAGGACAAAGGGATGCATACTCAATATGAAGTGAATAATTTCTCTAGAGTAACTTTTCTCTCAAATTTTAATTCTTCTCTTCTCTTCTATAGCTCAGTTTTGGACCATTTATAGCCTTCAAGTGGAACTGAAGGGCTGAGACAGAACGTTTCCAGTATATGGAAGGTCAAGGATCATGGATCTCATGACGTGACATGGAAACCCGACACCATTTTTTAATTTTGAGCAAAAAACCCAATGTGTGTGGGATGTAGTGGTGCAACCTATGTATACAGATGATGTACAATAGGTAGGGAGTGTATATGTGGAAAAATATTGTTTTTAGATTTGGGATTTGGAAAAATGGACTTCAAGTCTGCATAGGGAAATGGAAAAAGGCCTTATGATAAAATTTGCATAGGGTGAGGAAAATATTGCTATAACATATTCCCCCTAATGTGTGAGGTCAGAGGAGTATCTTCGATGGTCGAAATACATTATAATACCCAAAAGTGGAGTAATGGGGACCCAACTAGAAGAACTAGTTGCTCATGAGAATATTTTAATCTGTAGTGAATTTGCACACATGGATGCCAATTTGAATTACACTGCAGATCCATGTGAAAATATACCAAACAATTGTTCATAGCCATGAGTAGGCAATACAAAGGTGGCTATACAACGAAGGGTATCATAGTCACGAACAAGTCCCAGTAAAACTAGTATCACAATCAATCTGAATATATCTGTATACAATGGAGTACAATCTGATCTCCCATGATTACTAAAGTCACATAGGTACTGGTCCAATGAAAGATAGAAACAACTCATGAAACTTGGGACTATGAACTCATGTCTTCAAGCCTTCTACACGATCCTCCAAAGGTGAAAGTCTACATCATGTGAATAAATGAGTTTAGGTCGAACACAAAGAAACTTCATTGAATTACCAATCATTAAGATATATCATTAACAAACATGAGAAATCCTATCGATAATGAAAGTAGGTATCAAGGCACCGAGTACATTCTTACAAGTGTGAATAAAGGTGTTGGGGTCAAACACCTGAAGAATCCATTGATCAAGAGACATTGACTTATTCCCAACTGTCGATGGTAGGATAACTTGCCACTAATGACTGCAAGGCTCTAGGTACTCATAGGACTCTAGGTCTCGTCTCCATAATCGATGACCTAAATTCGATGGAAGGAGACCCGTCGAAAGGAGAGAATTGAGTCATCTCTCATCATTCAAAATGAGGTACGATGCAGGAGATTGATGATTTGGAGGAAATTAGATGAAGAACATGTTCATGACCCAACTACCCTATGCATCTTTCGCGTGTACCAGATGCTATTCAGAGGGAAATGGAATCCAAGACACTGCACAAATCCCATTGTATGAATAGATTTCATATCGTCGAACACAAGGGAAACCACCTAGTCAACGACCAATGATGAAATGTTGACTGATGGGTTCAAGGTTACCTACCAATGAGGAAATTAGGACCAGGGTGCACAATAGGACTACAATTTCATGTGATTCTGAGACACATTGAGGGTATGGCCGACATCCAAATTCAAGAGTTCTGAGTGTAACACTCTTTCATACTATAACGCTCTGATACCATTCTGGAACGCTCCCCCGACCATCATCCAACCCACTGGTCGGGCACACACTACTTTGTAGAACAACATCATTTTATGCTTAATTAATAACATGCATTTAAAACAAGTTAAACACATTTAAACTCAAAGTCAGCACAAAATTACTGTTGACATAAATAATCCATGGAATTAACATTAATTCATATGCACAACAGAATACATGATAAATATAAATACACATACATGAAAAACATAATTAAAACATCATTTGGTACTTATCTTTGAAACGGTGGTAATTCCACCAACCACGTGCAGGCCTTCCATGAACCTCCCAGCCTTAGACCATGCTGCTCATCAAGCTCAGCAGTGGGTCACCCCCGAGCTGGGACTAAGATCCACCCCAAGGTAAGGAATCCTAAGCTAGGCTGAGGTTACAGGGAAAACAACATAGAATGACTGGAAGGATTCTTCCCAGGATGCCATCTTACGCCCACTACTCCCAGACTCTCATTCCCCACATGCCTGTTCCGCCCAAGATTATACACCTTCACAAGAATATTCCATCGGTGCTACAACTCCCTTTCTGGGTCTCGGCAACAGGACGGATCAGAAAGTCTCAGATCCCAAAGCTGGTGCTAGACACTCTCTGGAAGAAACCACTTCCCAACAAACTCTCTCACCTAGAGAGAGTTGTTCACAGGCTTGACAACCTGCCTCTTCCAACAACAATCACCTCCATCACCTGGAGAGAGATTACACACAGGCTAAGCACAAACTCACACTGTCCAATAAGATATGCACATTCTAGCACTGCGTGGCCACAACAACCAACTGGGAAAACAAACACGGGCTTCCCAAACAGGCTCAACAATCACAAAATAGACTCACGGTTTTTCTTTCGGGATTGCACAAGGTGTACAAAGATCCCACGCAAAGGCTCAAACTATTCAAACATAGGTTGTACTGGCTATCTCAGAAATCAACACAGGATTTTCGGCTTTCAGGGTTGCACCAGGGTATTCTTGCAGAGGTCATACCATTCACGTTCAGACGGTCAGGTAGAATGGAGGAGGAACCCCCAACACAGCTCATCTCAGCCATTTTATTTGCATGTTCCTGGGTTGACACTTGTCACCCATGCAACTGCATGCGTTCCTTCCATTTGGAAGTTGCTTGTCCTTCCAAAAGAACTTAGGATAAAACATATTATTCACATGTCTTTTGGAATAATATTAAAATATTATTCCCCAAGGACTTAAGCCCCTAGGCTCAACACTTAGTCCCTTTTCCCACCTTCTAGCCCCTAATCCCTTGCCCACTCTATGGAATCTTAGTCCCCCATCACTCATTCATTTTGGTCAGTCTTCACGCGATGGTGTTTATATTTTTATTAATGTTCTGCATAGATACATGTACAAAATCAGGCTCTTGGCCTTCAACACTTAGGCTCTCTAACTTAACAATCACATAAGCCCACCAACATATATAAACTTGGCTCACCAACCTATAAAACATAATTACAATTCATTTTAGAAACATGATTTACAATAGGGCTTGGCCTTGGGGACATTACAATCCCCCTCCCCTTATTTCTGCACTCTCCTCAGTGCAACTTTACACAACTTCTGCAAGCTTTTCAAAAATTTCAAAAAGATGCGGGTACTTTGCCCGCATAACAGCTTCATGCTCCCATGTTGCATCCTCAGGACCATACCAGGTCCACTGGACCTTTACACGCTTTATAGCTCGATTCCAGAGCTGTTTTATTTTCCTGTCCAATATGTGCACAGGATACACTTGGAGGACACCTTCTTGTTCCACCTGAATCACATTCCAGTCGATAACATGATTAGCATCAGGTATATATTTCTTAAGTAATGAAACATGAAACACATTATGTACAGTCATAGATGCAGGTAATGCAAGCATGTATGCAACTGGCCCAATCCTTTCCAGGATTTCAAATGGCCCACAAAATCT
>ML776771.1:511797-522378 GCA_009831015.1 Picea engelmannii
TAACATGATTAGCATCAGGTATATATTTCTTAAGTAATGAAACATGAAACACATTATGTACAGTCATAGATGCAGGTAATGCAAGCATGTATGCAACTGGCCCAATCCTTTCCAGGATTTCAAATGGCCCACAAAATCTTGCTGCCAACTTGGCGCAACTTCCCAGCTTCAGGGAAATCCCATTAGTTTTCACTTTCAATAAAACATGGTCACCCACTTTGAATTCTCGGTGGGTTCTATTCTTATCAGTATAACGTTTCTGCCTGTCATGGGCAGCTTTCAAATTCTGTTTATTTTTTATCATTTGGTCCTCCATTTCCTTGAGAAACTCTGGCCCAACTACTGCTCTGTCAGCTGGATTATCCCAGCTCACTGGAGTGTTGCACTTTCTTCCATAAAGTGCTTCAAATGGGATCATCTTCAATGATGCATGATACCCATTATTGTAGGCGAATTCTACCAAATGCAGGTAGTCTTCCCATCTTGATGGTTTGTCCATCACACACATTCTCAGCATGTCCTCTATTACTCTATTCACCCTCTCTGTCTGTCCATCAGACTCGGGATGATACGCTATACTAAAATTCAGATTCGTTCCAAATCCTTTGAACATTCCTTTTCATAAATTCGAGGTGAATTTCGAGTCCCTATCAGACATAATCATTTTAGGAATTTCGTGCAAGCGTGCCACTTCTTTTAAGAAGATATCAACAACATCTGCTGCCTTGTGAGTGGTTTTCAGTGGAATAAAATGGGCATATTTTGTAAGCTTGTCCACCACAACCATGATTGAATCATGCTTCTTGCTTGTTCTGGGCAATCCTGTAATAGAATCCATGGTCACCACTTCCCACTTCCATTCAGAAATGGGTAAAGGCTGTAGCAACCCCGCTGGGTTCCTATGCTCAGCCTTAACTTTCTGGCATTCCATACATATGGCGATGTATTCAACGATCTCCCTCTTCAAACCAGGCCAAAAGTAATGGATTTTGACTGCTGCTATAGTCTTCTGATATCTAGGGTGTCCAACATAAGTCATGTTATGCATTTCTTTTAGAATCGCAAGTTTCAATTCCTAGACATTGGGTATATACACTCTGTTTTTATACAGAAGTATTCCATCAGCTCCCAAGATGTAATTTCCCTCTTTCTGAGGTCTCTCACGCTACTGTAGCTTTGCTACTAAGTCTCTGTACTGCAAATCAACATTTGCAGCTTCCAAAATTCTACCCTTGATATCAGTCCTATACATGCTAATGGATGTAGCATGTAATTCATGTAGTTTTCTACTGAGTGCCTCAACCACCTTGTTTTCCTTCCCCTTGATATGCTTGATATCAAAGTTGTATTCACACAGAAACTCCAACCACCTACTTTGTCTAGCGTTTAAAGTTGGCTGATCAAACAAATATTTCAGACCGTTGTGGTCTGTTCTCAATTCAAATCTCCTTCCCATGAGGTAATGTATCCATTTCCTCAAAGCATGGACTATTGCTGCCAACTCCAAATCGTGAGTGGAATAATTCTTTTCATGCTCTTTCAGCTTTCTGGACTCATAACAGATTACAAATCCATCTTGGCTGAGAACTCCTCCCAACCCTTCCTTACATGCATATGTTCACACCAAAAAATCCATATTTGGATCTACAATCCTCAATATTGGAGCACTGGTTAACAACTGCTTCAATCGCTGGAAACTGTTCTCACACTCTTCAGTCCACTGAAACTTTTTCTCCTTCCTTTGCAAGGAAGTGACAGGGTGAGCGATCTTTGAGAACCCTGCGATAAACCTTCTTTAATAGCCTGCCATACCCATAAAGGATCTAACTTCCACCACATTACTTGGTGCTAACCATTCTCGGATGGCCTCAACCTTCTCAGGATCCATGATGATCCCTTCCTCTGAAATAATGTGCCTCAAGTAATGGATCTGCCTTTGATAAAATGAGCATTTTCTCAATTTGGCATACAGTTGGTGTTATTTCAACACTTGCAACACCATTCTCAGGTGTTGTTCATGCTCTTCCTCTGACTTGTAATACACCAAGATGACATCCAGGAAGACTATGATAAACTTGTCTAAATAGTCCCTGAATACACCATTCATCAAGAACATAAAAATAGCAGGTGTGTTTGACAGTCCAAACAACACCACTATGAACTCATAATGACCGTACCTTGTTCTAAAGGCGGTCTTGCTGATGTCCTCATCCTTTATTCTTACCTAGTGATATCTCAATCTGAGATCTATCTTCGAAAATATTTTCACACCTTTCAACTGATCGAAAAGGTCGTCGATCCTTGGAAGACGATACTTGTTCTTGACAGTTACTTTGTTCAAATGTCTGAAATCAATGCACAGCCTCAACGTCCCGTCCTTATTCTTCATGAATAGGACTAGGGCACCCGAAGGTGACATGCTAGGGTGAATGTACCCCTTCCTTAGAAGCTCTTCAAGCTGAAATTTCAACTCTTTTAGCTTTGGCGTACTCATTCTATAAGGATCTTTCGAAACTGGAGCTGCTTCAGGCATCAAATTTATAGAAAAATCGATGTCCCTCTTTGGAGGTAGTCTAGGTACCTCCTAAAATATGTCCTTGGACTCTGTGAGTACCTCATGGTATCCAATCATTGAGACTTCATCTCTAGATGCTTCTTCCACATCGGATGCAAATAATTGATAGCCTTTTCTGTAGCAGTTCTTCAGCTGCATTGCTGAAATTTCTCTAACCACCATAGCTCTGGGAATCCCTTGGACTATTTTTCAATTCCCTTCCTCATCCAAGCATGTAAACCTCTTGTTACAATAGTCCAGAAGGGCATGGTGCTGGTCCAACTAGTCCATCCCAATTAAGCAGTCATAAGAGCCTAAAGGTAAAATATTCAATTCAGCCTTAGTGCTCAATCCTTTCATGTCCACAAGACAAGACTTAACCAACTCAATGACTTTCCTCTTGCTTCCTGTAGCCAACTGCACTAACCAAGAATATTTATGTTTTCTTCTTGATAAATGAAAACTTTCCACCACCCTAGGATCTACATAACTATGGATAGCCCCTGAATAAATTAAAATAATAAATGGTCAGTTGTCAATCATACCTTCCACTTCAATCATGTGCGATTGAAATTTAGCTTGCTTGTTGTCCAGGGTTGTGTATATCCTTAGCATTCTACTACCCATGTCCTCCACTATTTCATCTTGTTGAACAGTATGGATAGATCTTACTTTGCCATTTTTATGGGGACAATCCCTGTATTTGTGGTTCCCTTTACAGCCCCAACATTGAATGGGCGTCTGTCTCTGCCTTTGTTCCCCCACTTCAACCATTCTCAGCTCTCTAAACAATGGATGTCCTTCAGGATTATTTATGAAGAAGGGAGGTTTGTTTCCCTTCTACCTCTGTTCCTTCTTAAACTTCCTCTGGTCATCCCAAGCCTTCCGAAAGGTAGGCTTTTCTCTCTGTTGTTCATATAAGCATTTAGCCCTTCTTTTTGTTTCTTCCATAGTTGTAGGATCATCATACTGAATCTTGTCACCAATGGCAGGTGGCAGTCCACTCAGATACCTCTGAATCTTGACAGCCTCATCTTTGATGAATGGAACATACTTCAGTAGTTCCAAGAAACTTCGTTCGTATTCATCAATGGTCATGCTACCTAGCTTGAGTTCGAAGAACTCCTTCATCTTTTTGTCATAGTATATTTTAGTCAGGTATTTCTTATTGAAATACCTCTTGAAATCCTTCCAAGTGATATATTTCTCTCTAATGTGCTGCATCTGCACAAACTGATCCCACCACATGGATGCTTTTTCTTTTAGTTGATACATCACAATTCTTCCTTCTTCATGAGAGGAATAATTCTACAGTTGGAAATATTTCCTCATGCCAAGAAACCATGTTTCGACATCTTCCTCCTTTTTATTTTCTCCGTCAAATGTAGGAGGCTTAATATTATTCATCTCCCCTTTCAATTCATCCACCCCAGATCTCCTGTGCTTTGTGTTAGGAGATGGGCTTGAACTACTATGTGCTTCCTTACCAGAATGCTTTGGGGAGTGACGATGATGTCTGCTACCACTCCTTGATCTTCTTTTTCTCTTAGGGGTCTTGACACTTCTTGATCTTCTTTTCCTCTCAGGGGTCCTATGACTCTCTGTCTTTCTTGAGTCACTCCCCTTCTCCAATTTACTTTCTATTATTTCTAGGCTCTTCAACATCTTTAAGTTGAATTTACCTTGTTGATCCCTGACCCTCATGAGCTTTCGACTATCAACTCGGTGAGCCTGGGCATCCTTCTGCAATCCTTCAATGATTTTCATTATATTCCCTTCCTTAAACAATTCTCTTCTGTGCCCATTGGAGTTCGATCCTTCGACTCCCAGGTTGACATTCCTTCCTACCCTTTCATCCTCTATTTCAGAGGCAATATGCACCTCTTACAATTCCATACTCGGTGTTGGTTTTCGGCTATCCTGACACTCGTTGAACTCTGCACACACAACATGCAGTCAACTGAAGTTTTTCAGGCCTTAAACCCTTAACAAAATCACAATATTCATAAACCAACGTGAGTGAGAAAACTTTTTGACTTCACAAAGTTTTCTGAGTCCCGACGACTCTGCAATTTTGGGACTTTGGGACTTCTAGCTTCGGGGTTTTGGTCCACGAGGCTCTCACACTCACTTTCGGGTTTCTGGTCTTCGGTACCGGGGAGTTCATGATGCAATGAATCCCAACCCCTTGTCACTCCAACTCCTGAATTCCAAAATTCTGATTTAATTTACTCTTCAGGCCCACAATACGACTATCGCCCTTAACCATGATGGCGCGTGGCACATTCAGGAGGGTTCACGTCACCTTCAATGACATCATCGAGTCCCACCATTGTCGCATGTTTTCTCTACTTGTTGGCATGTGGTGCACATCCATGTGTCCACGTCCATTCTAATCGAAAATCCAATGCTTAGATGTTTCTTAGATCTACTGCGCAGATCCTTTCAGTGTTTTTGGGATTTCAGGGTTTCGGGTTTTCGGTAACCGAGAGTTTGCAATGTAGTGACTCCAAGTATCTTATCATTTTAATCCCCAAATTTTTAAATGATCCAACGGTTCAAGTTCCTCTCCTATGATCTACTGTGTAGATCGTTTCAGGATTTCGGGTTTCGCTATTTCACAACTTGCGAAAACAAGGGTTCTTACCCTTGGGTTTTTCGGGTGCCGAAATGCTGATCGACAACCACATTTTCCCCAATGGATGGTCCCGATGAACTCAGGATTTAGCGTATCACAATTTCCATGTTCCTGTGCAACTCGAAAGGGTTTTTAAACCCTGTGCACGTTTTTTAGATCTGACGGTCACGAGGGTTCTCCTTTTCCCCGAACAGATTCTACGGCTCCAACACTTTTACGTGGAGTCCTCTCTCCCTGTGGCTAGATACCACCCTGGATGTAGTTTTATAACACCGCTACACCTCTTGAGCTTGGTAACATGGTCAAGTAACTCCTTGACACTCAGGAGCATTCAAAGGTCAAAAATTGGTCCTCCAGACACAATTTCTCCTCAAACCCTCAGTCCAAAGACCATTCAACTAGCCCATCTAGGCTCAGCGTCGAAACCTTGGCTCTGATACCATTCTGTAACACTCTTTCATACTGTAACACTTTGATACCATTCTGTAATGCTCCCCCGGCCGTCATCCAACCCACTGGTCGGGCAGATGCTACTTTGTGGAACAACATCATTTAATGCTTAATTAATAACATGCATTTAAAATAGGTTAAACACATTTAAACTCAGAGTCAGCACAAAATTACCGCTGACATAAATAATCCATGGAATTAACATTAATTCATATGCACAACAAAATACATGATAAATATAAATACATAGACATGCAAAACATAATTAAAACATTGTCTGGTACTTATCTTTGAAACAGTGCTAATTCCACCAACCACGTGCAAGCCTTCCATGAACCTCCCAGCCTTAGACCACGCTGCTCATCAAGCTCAACAGTGGGTCACTCCCGAGATGGGACTAAGCTCCACCCCAAGGTAAGGAATCCTAGGCTAGGCTGAGGTTACAGGGAAAACAACACAAAATGACTGGAAGGATTCTTCCCAGGATGCCATCTTACGCCCACTACTCCCATAATCTCATTCCCCACATGCTTGTTCCACCCAAGAGTATACACCTTCACAAGCATAGTCCATCGATGCTACACCTCCCTCTCTGGGTCTCAGCAACATGTCGAATCAGGAAGTCTCAGAGCTCGAAGCTGGTGCTAGACACTCTCTGGAAGAAACCACTTCCCAGCAAACTCTCACCTGGAGAGAGTTTTTCACAGGCCTACCAACTTGCCTCTTCCAACAAAACTTACCTCCCTCACTTGGAGAGAGATTACACATAGGATAAGCATGAACTCACACTGGCTAGTAAGCCACGCGCAGTCTAGCACTGCGTGGCCACAACAGACAACTGGGAAAACAGACATGGGATTCCCAAATAGATTCAACAATCATGAAATAGACTCATGGTTTTGGTTTCAAGATTGCACAAGGTGTACAAAGATCCCACACAGAGGCTCAAACTGTTCAGACAGAGGTTGTACCGGCTATCTCAGAAATCAACACAAGCTTTTTGGCTTTCAGGGTTGCACCCAGGTATTCTTGCAGAGGTCATACCATTCACGTTCAGATGATCAGGTATAATGGAGGAGGAACCCCCAACACGACTCATCTCAGCCATTTTATTTGCATGCTCCTGGGTTGACACTTGTCACCCATGCAACTGCATGTGTTCCTTCAACATGCGTTCCTTCCGTTTGGAAGTTTCTTGTCCTTCCAAAATAACTTAGGATAAAACATATTATTCACATGTCTTTTGGAATAATATTAAAATATTATTCCCCAAGGACTTAAGCCCCTAGGCTCAACACTTAGTCCCTTTTCCCACCTTCTAGCCCCTAATCCCTTGCCCACTCTGTGGAATATTAGTTCCCCATCACTCATTCATCATGGTCGGTCTGCACGCGGCAATGTTTATATTTTTATTAATGTTCTGCATAGATACATGTACACAATCAGGCTCTTGGCCTTCAACACTTACGCTCTCTAGCCTAACAATCACATAAGCCCACTAGATGATATAAACTTGGCTCACCAGCTTATAAAACATAATTGCAATTCATTTCAGAAACATGATTTACAATAGGGCTCGGCCTTGGGGACATTACACTGAGGAATGGCCGACACAGGTTAATAGACACCCTTTGAACAAGAGCATGAGACATATGGAAGACTCTAGAAGCATAGACTCAATGATGAAACTTTGAGATGGAGGAGGCATCAATCAAACTCTCCATAGGGACTGGAAGAGTAACCAATTAGGGGAGTAAACTCTCTGTAACGAGCTAAACTTGCTAAGGTCATGCTAAACCCAAAATTTTGATGACAAGTGGACTAAAAAATTTTGTGCTCTGTTCAAAGGAGTCACAAATTCTTCCAATATAAGATAATATTATTTTCCTGGTCATCTTTTTTTGTTTTTTCATGGTCAAGTGAATACTATGATATAGAGGAGGAAACAAGTGTCACAAGTAAGCAATCTAGTTTCAGCAGTGGAACATACCTATGATCAATGAAAGGAGGTGCATGTGGGAGATGGACACTCAGGGGAATGTTTCCTCTTGGGTATAGGGTGTCAAGTTGCAAAGGATATAAACAAGGCTCTACTTGGCTGATCATACAAACTGCTGAGGTTAAAGGATTATAATGCAAAAGCTAGAACCACCAATAGGATCAATACTGCAAGAAAGAGAATCAGATGCAAAAACAACTTAACGCCAAAGGATTTCCTTTTTTTTGTAATCTTAGTCTACTTGATTTGAAAAAGGGATAAACTTGTGCCAAATAGACGTCCTTTCAAATCCAATTTATGAGTTTGAAAGAGACAAGTTCACTCAACAATATTTTCTCTTTTTGAGAGAGTCAGAAAAGAGCTTAAATAAGAATTGTAGGATGTTGTTCTAAGCATCATATAATGGGGGAGGCCAAGGCTCCCGTGCAGGAATTTTGTCAAAATTCAACAACTCACAGATAGCTAACACAAGCTTATGGAAACCCAAAGCTTTCCAAGTCAAGGAGAATAAAATACTTGCATAGGTTAACTTATCTACAATATATCGAAGAATGCCCCTTATCTGGAAGGGTGTAGAAGAAGGAAGTCGAGGCTCTACAAGATCATTCCAATCAAAGGAAACCACCCTAGGACTTGGAGGGACCATGCTCAGAGAGAGTAGAATGCTCCCTTTTTCAAAAGGTATAGGACTAGAAATGCTAAGGACATGGTCGAAGGATGCATCACCCTCCAAACGAAGAGTGGGATTGACCGAAGATTGCATCAACAATGTTACTTCCTTAGGCTTGTCACTCTCTAATAAAAGAGTGGGATCGACCAAAGATTTCATCGAAAAAACCACTTCTTCAACCATTGGTTGAATAGGATGTGAGACACAAAGATCAAGAGATGCATCACCCCCAAAAATAGGAGTGGTGTCAGTTGAATATTGCATTGAAACGACCATTGGTTGAACATGATGAAAGAAAACAAGGTCAAGAAGTGCATCACTCCCAAAAATAAGAGAGGTGTCAGCCGAATATTGCATCGACATGACCGTTGTATCAACCAAAGAAGGTTGGGAAACCAAAGATGACTCAGAACCCGAAGGGATCCTAGGTAAGGACCACTCTTCTGGTACCACAACAGTAGTAGGGCACAAAAGAGTAAGGTGATCTCCTTTGTAAAGGCTACAAAGGAACTTGGGATTACATATTACACATCTAGTCTTCTCAATCATATGAATTCCCCCAGCATTACTTGCAGTGGCTGGTGACATGCTCCCATCATGACTTGTGTAGATTGGTGATGAACCTTCAACATGACTAATAGAGGTTGATGATGAATCACCAACATTATTAGTAGAGGTTGGTGATGAATTCCCAACATGACTGGTAGAGATTGGTGATGTATGTGCAGTTTGACTAGAAATGACTAGGTTTGTGCCCCCATCATGAATTTTAACGACTGGTTGTTGGTCTTCAAGATGACTTGCAGAGGTTTCCGACCAATATCCAAAATGACTAACAACGGTTGGTGATATAATTCCAGTATGAATTGGAGTGATTGGATTGGTGGAGGTTGGTTGCGGAATTTGAGACCAAGGTTCCAGGAAAGACTAATTTTGATAAATTGCAGGCCAGGAAGGGTTATGATATACACCATGGCCCCATTCGAAAGGAAAGTATCCTCCTCCAAACTGATTCATAAATGGTTGTGAGGGCATCATCATTGAGGAAGTCACTTGCAAAGAGAAAGTGACATGACAAGGGTTAGTCAGGTGAGGATATATATTTCCCACGGATGAAGGGTTTCCGTGAAGGGGGTAGCCCGTACCATAAAACTGACCCCATCTGTATGAAATACCAGAGGATAGATGGAGGTCTATCATGGGAAAAGTGTTCGTATGAATTGACATAGTGAAAAAAGGGTACACATATGGGGTGTAATAAGTGGAATAACCACCCATTTGAGCACTTGCTCCTGGAAGGATGAAGCCAGGATTGGATCCGTAAGAAGGGATATTCTGACCTCCCATAGTGAGATTCAGTTGATGGATGTGACTCCTATCAAATGAAGATGTAGACAGTCGAGCCATCGTGCCCCCAGATCCAAAACTAGGATTCATGTAAGAAGATGAGGGAGAGGATGGAAAGGGTGAAGGCATGTTTCGCATATCAAGAGGAAAATTATTAGAGACCCAAGGCATTGACTGAGTATCATAATTCTGCATACCATTATGAAACATGAACAAATGCATCCCCATGAAATGGGCAAATTTCATGGGGGAGTTAAAGGGACTCCACTATGGATGATAATGACAACTCATGGTGCAATACAAAATCCTAAGGTCAACTAATAATAAAAGAGCACACCAAAATAAAATATACAAAAGGCCAATATGCACACAAACAGGATAAAGTGGTTGAAAGGGGCCTCCCTCCCTAAAGTAGGTATGCCTCGCCCAAGAGGGGCTTGAGACTCCTTGCAAAATATTGGAGGTACCATAATCAGTTATAAGGGTCCTCGTGGGCTTAAAAACCAGTCAGCTAGATCCCCCTAGAGAGGTAATCCTCCATAAAGGCTATGTGTTGTCCGACCCTTATCTGACCCAGGGTACCTGCAGAATAACCTCTGCAAGTAACCTATGTGGTATCTATGTCAAACAACTAAGAAACCATGGTATAACTGATGTGCATGCGAATAGTCGTAAGTCAGGTCCATCGTATGGGCAGGGTAACAAAGCCCAAAACCTTGAAATCCCCGCCTCTCACAGAGGTAAATGTACTGGCAAGATCCCCATATACGAATATATTGCTAGACACACCTACCACACTTAGAGGGGGGGTGAATGAGTGTGGGGATCTTTTTCCCAAAACTTCCCTCTTGCACAAAAACTCATCAATTAGCATTCAACATTTATTCATTACCCATTGTTTTCATTTATAACCAGTTAGATGT
>ML776771.1:528356-542144 GCA_009831015.1 Picea engelmannii
TACACTTAACAGTCATAACAGAGACCCATGAAGACTCAACAACCATCAAAATGTACCCAACAAACATAAAACCCAACAACCAAGTAGAAAAGGATGATGTACATGACTATTTAGGAGAAAGACGCGTATATACACCTCTTGCAGAAGGAAAACACACATATGTACGTGATTGTCACGTAAAAACCCATGTATATGTGTTAGAACACAACCAGGCTAAGGATAAGGCTAAGAAACACATACTCATAATGAACAGAGGATTTCAAGCAATCAGGAAATAATAAACTTAATATAAACGAGAGCGATCAAAGGAGAAAAACACTCCAAACCCTGAAAAGAAGATTCTTTCGCAGTATGGTCGCCAATTATGTTACAAGGAAAAACTCTCTATGGATAGGGGTAAACCACAACAGGCGGAAATGATTGCAAAAATCAACTCTAATCTCATATATGTTATATAATAAAATATGCTAACAAGACAAGATAAAGAGCCTACCTCGTCTAGATGTTCGATGAAGTCCACCGTTGAGGCCTTGAATCAAAGAAATACACCTGCAACTTGTCCTTAACAACAAAGAAACACAAGCATATGGTGATACTATATAAAGTTATCACATTCAATAGAATAATCCATCAACATTCATAACAAATATTCCCATAGAATAACAATTCAAATATTTGCAATATATTAATTGGACGAGAAAAGAGTATCTCTATTAAAATGTAATCATCAGAAGTGAATGAATTACCAAATTCCGTGTCGACATGGTTTGAAACCGAGAAACTAAGTCCCTTCCAGCTGGGCCTCCACCACTTCAATCATCCACCAAAGGAAAGATCATATAAGAGAGACAATGAAGTTCTCAATCGAGTAGGGAAGAGCTTGGGGGCTGAACAATGTGTTCACACTTAAAAGGACAAAGGGATGTAGACTCAATTTGAAGTGAATAATTTCTCTATAGTAACTTTGCTCTCAAATTTGAATTCTTCTCTTCTCTTCCATAGCTTGGATTTGGCCCATTCATAGCCTTCAAGTGGAACTGAAGGGTTGAGTTGGAACGTTTCTAGTATATGGAACGCTAAGGATCATGTGTAACATTTCTAGTATATGCCTCACCATTTCTATCTTGCACATAGGGCCTTTTTCCATTTCCCTATGCACACTTATCATCCCTTTTGATGAATCCAGAGATAAACATATACATTTTTCCACATATACGCTCCCTATCAGTTATACAAGATGCGTATATGTTGGCTGCTCCACTACAGCCCGCGTACATCGAGATTTGTGCCAAAAAATACAAAATGAGGTTGGGTTTCCATGTCACGGCAAAGGATCTATGATCCTTAGCCTTCCATATAATGGAAACATTCTGAATTGGCCCTTCAGTTTCATTCTGAAGGCTAGAAGAGCATACTTTCGAGCTATGGAAAAGAGGAGAAAGCATTCGAATTTGAGAGCAAAGTTACTCTGGAAAAATAACTTCATATTGAGTCTGCATCCCTTTTTCCCTCAAGTCTGAACACAGTGTTCAACCCCCAAGCTCTTTCCCTATTGCTGAGAGGACCTCATTGCCTCTTTTCTATGAGCTTGCCTTTGGTGGAGGATTGAAGTGGTGGAGACCCAGTTGGAAGGAACTTGGTTTCTTGGTTTTGAACCATGCCAACATGGAAGTCTGTAATGTTGTCACTTCTGTTGATCAATTATTAATAGAACTACTCCTTTCCCATCCTATTGGTATCTTGCAAATATGTGATTATTATCCATGGGCGTGTTTGAATTTTTTATTAATGGATTATGCTATCTGATGTGCTAACCCCTTTTGTATCATCACTATGTACTTGCACTGCTTCTTTGTTAAGAACTTCTTGTAGGTATAAATATTTGGGTCAAAGTGCTCAACGGTGGAACATCATGAAAAGTTGGATCGAGGTAGGCCTCTTTATTATATTTCACATTAGTCTATATAGAATATGTTTGAATTGAGTTGATTTCTGCAGTCATACTTGTCTGTTGTGGTTTACCCTTGGCCGGAGGGAATCCTATGCCATAGACAGAGGCACCAGGGAAATGAGGTAGTGGGAGGAGAAGCAGAGAGAGTCCTACAGAACGTGCAGGGCAACCTGTCTCGCCTGACACAGAGGATTCCTATGGTTCAGGTAGAGGATCTACCTGAAGCCATGCAACAACAGGTTGTTGGAGTATTTAGAGAATGGGTATGACTCTTTTGGTGTCTCGAAAACACCGTGGTTTTATATCATGAGAAACATCCGATGCCACAAGCGTATATGTTATGGGATATGTATATCGGTTGTATATGTATTTTGAGGGTTTTAGCCCCAATTTTGTAATATAAACAACATATTTTTTTGAAATATATAAAAAGGGATCTTTGGCTTTACTCATATCTTACAATGTGTACATTGATTTGATGGTTTTATTTACTTTATTAATGTGACAAATGCCAATCTAAAACATAATTAGCGTAGGCATCAGATACATGATTAGAACTTCTAGGGATGTGAAAATATGTAATAAAATCAAATGGTCTTTCTAAAATATGTAACCGTAGGAATTGACGGAGTAACATAGGATCACGCACACGGTAATGACCGTTCAAATGACATACTACTAACTGAGAATCCAAGCAATCTTCTAGAGAGTGAATAACATGTGATATGACATCGCGCAAAAGTTCTATGACAACACTATATTCGACCACATTATTCATGGATGGCCCTAGGAATACGCCACCTGAAGACACCAACAGACCCTCGGGTGGGTAAATCACCCAAGTGACAGAAGCCAAGTTCTGTGTATGATGACTGGATCCATTTGCGAATCCTAGGTAGACCGAAGACCCCGTTGACATCTGTCAACCAAAAGGGAAAACTCGATAAGCAAGCCAAAGAAAGAAAAAGAAAGAAAAAAAGGGGGAAAAATATGTATATACACCAAATTTGCATTAGTATACAAAGGGGTTTGCCCAAGCCTAGGGATAAAGCATAATACCTTTTCAATTAGAGCCCATTTTTGGGCTCGACCAATTTATTCCCTTCATAATCTTCCAACTCGTAGGCTCCTTTTTCTAGAACATGTCGCACAATATAAGGATCGTGCTACATGGGTTTAAACTTGCCTGCCCCTAGAGGTTCTTTGGCTTGGTCATACAAGAGGACCAAATCACCCTCGACATACAATCGGGGATAGACAGACTTGTCATACTAAACCTTGACACATTTCTTGTTTTCCTCGATAGTCGTAAAGGCGTCTCGATGTTGCTCGTCAAGACTTTCTAGGTGTACAAGGAATCGCTCTAAATCTAAAGTGTCAGGTAGGAGCTCGACTTCCAACTTGAGAGAAGGGATTTCTCATTCAACAGGAAGTATCGACTCCACACTGTGCACTAACTAAAAAGGGGAAAAACCGGTGGCAATTTTGACCAAGGTTCGATATGCCCAAAGCACGGGATATAGCATGATGTGCCAATCAAAATTACTTCGAATAACAATTTTTTGCAAAATGGTCTTGAGAGACTTTTTGATGGCATCTAATTTCCCATTTTCTTGGGGGAAATAAGGAGATGAGTGACCATGTCTAAACCCCAGCTTGGATGCTAGTTCTACCATCATTTCATTTTGAAAGTGACTTCCATGATCAGTGAAAATCTCACTTGGGATACCGAACTAGGCGATAACTTGGTTGAAAAAGAAGAAGGTTGCAGTCTTCTCATCATATTTTATGGTAGGCATGGCTTCAACCCACTTGGAAAAGTAGTCGGCAACTGCGATAATGTGTTGATGCCCCCCAGCCGAAGTTGGGTTGTAATCAATGAAATCTACCCCCCACTTGGTGAAGGGACCGACGATAATGACTGGGTGAAGAGGGGCTGGGTGCGAGCACATGTTTTGAGTGAACACCTGGTAGGGTTGACACTTCTTAACTGCTTCAATGCAATCTTTAAAGATGGTGGGCCAAAAGTAATCGACTTGCAGGATTTTTTGGGCTGTCGCAAGCCCATATAGATGACCACTACAAGCCCCTTTGTGGAAATCATTTAGGACTGAATCGGCTTCCTCGTGAGTTAATAAATGATGTAAGATACTATATATTCCTCGGTGATACAAATTGTCACTGACGATAATATACTTTTTGGCTTGGTATCTAACACGCTGTCGATCATCTCACGAGAGATGCTGAGTGAACTTCAAGGTTTGAAGATATAAAACATTGTCTCTATACCAGGGGTCGAACGACGAGAAAAGGAAAATGTGTTCGTTTGCAAGCGAATCGACATGGATAACATCCTCATCTAATCGTGGAAAATCGTATATTAACTCTGCAAAAACTAGTGATTTATTGGACTTGGCTGAAGAAAAGTTGAGATCAAATTCTTGTAAGATGACAATCCATTTATTATATTTCCCACCTATGATACACCTAGTGAGGACGTATTGAAATGGATTGACATCCACAACCACAGTAGTCTTGCAAAGCAATATATAGTGTCGTAAATGTTGGAATGCGTGAACGAAAACCAAAGCTATCTTTTCAACTTGGGAGTAATTAAGCTCAGGACCGACTAAATTTCAACTGAGATAGTAACCATACCAATCGTTTCTTCAGACGTGACAATATACAACAACTAATCTCTACTGTAATCAGAAGATTTCAGGAGAGGGGTCGATACTAAGGCTTTCTTTAGAGTGTCGAAAGACTCCTGGGCTTTCTCATCCCAGATAAAAGGAGTGTCTTTCTTCAATAGGCGCATGAAACCCTTAGTGATATTGGCATAATTCACTATAAACTGATGCAGAAAGCTAGCTTTCCCCTGTAAACCTTGAAGTTGTCTAATCATGTGTGGGGGAGGAAACTGAATTATTGCCTCAAACTTAAGAGGATATACCATGATCACGGTCTTGGAAACTAAGAATCCTAAGAGACGACCATATCTAACACAAAAGAAGCATTTGTGAGGGTTTAATCGAATTCTATAGTAACGACATATTTCAAAAACCAGCTGAGGGTGTGTAACATGATCCACTATCTTGCGAGAGTGAGAAGCAAGATCATCGAGGTAAGATTCGACTATGTGCTCGAGATCGTGGAAAGAGAAAGTCATGGCGCATTGGAAGGTCGCTTTGGCATTTTTCAGGCCAAAAGGAATTTTTCAGTATGTAAAAGTACCCCAAGGACATGTAAATTCCAATATACATATCCCATAACATCTATGCCTCTAGTGCTAGATGTGTCTCATGATAGAAAACCACAATGTTTGCGAGACACCAAAAGAGTTGTACCCATGCTCTAGGTACACCAACAACCTATCGCTACATGGCTTCAAGTAGATCCTCTACCTAAACCATATAAATCCTCTGTGTCAGATGAGATAGGTTTCCCTGCACGTTCTGTAGGAATCTCTCTACTTCTCCTCCCACTTCCTCATCTCCCCGGTGCCTCCATCTATGGCATAGGAATCCCTTTGGCCATTGCAGACCCACATCTGTAGTCACACAAGTATCTAGTTAATATTCAAACACCATCAAAAAATATTTTTGTTTCCTTAAATAAAAAAATACAAAAAAATGAAATATGTAAAAACTTTTACCTATGGCACCATAGGCGGCTCTTGGTGGAAGCGGCATATCTGGGTTCCCTCTGAAATCGATCCTCGAATAGGGATAATCATCTAGAGCAATGATTTGTCTCTGCCACCAGAAGAAAAAATCATCATTGTAGGGTGTCACCACCCTACCTCCCCCCTTCCATCTCATGACCTTGATCCACCGCACCATGGCCATATCATGTGGTCCTCTAGGAAGGATCTCCACTCTGGGTCCTAGACTTGGAACCCGCTCGAAAAATAAGCTCCAAAGGATAGAGGAAAACTCGAAGTTTCTCTCACCCCCCTACTTGCACTCTGTCAACTGACCTTTCATATTGGTCAGCAGTAAGGTACACCAATCATAGAAAGTGGGCCTCTCACACTCCAATGCATAAAACATAATTTGTCTTGATGCTTGATGCAACGAGGCCGATCCTATGATCCTGGTAAGAACGAGCATGATAATATTCAAGCTAAGGTTACCTATATCCCGGATGGGGATTTGAATTCCCAACATGGGAGTCCCTGCAACACAGTGGGCCTAGATGTAATCCTTGACCTTCATCCCACTCCCTACCCCCCGTGACTTGAGGTCCACAACCTCTCCTCGGCGTGAAAGCCCAATCAATAAGTAGATCTCCTCTACTTTGATCCTTAATGGTTGTCCATCAAGGATAAATCTCTCGCTATCAGGATCCCGATAGCCCACCAGCATCTCCAACAACCTCACTTGGGCCCTCATTCCTTTGAGAACCCAAAACTTGTACAAACCATATATTTTTAGAGTCGCTTGTGCCACTGGATATCGATCCACTATTGCATCTACCTCCTCATGCTCTCGCTCTCTCCATTCCAACACCATCCTGCAAAAAAAAAATCATTTTTGAGTTAGAAACCCTTCTTTTTTTTCCATTTACGTACGTATACGCGGTTTATTTATAAACAGTCGTGGGTAGGGATTGATATATTCCCCCTATGGTTCACATAGGGGCGTATATATAGTCGTATACGCGACCTATTCAGAGTAACCCACGTATACCGAAAACTCCAAATTGCGCCCTAAAAAATGAACAAAATAGAACCTAATTCAAAAATGTAAACCACTGAATTTGAAGAGGATGGGATGAAGAGTTACCTTATCTAGACGGTTCGTGATTCTGTTGCCTATCGCTCCTGCAATCGCTGTTTGAATCCTAGAGGTATTTTAGTCCAAATTTCATTATTTGGGTAAAAATGAAAATGATACAATAGTTTTTGATTTTATTACTATTTATAAGCTATTTTTACCCACTTTATATAGTTTTACACTATTGTTTCGCCTAAGGGACTAATTCAAGAATGGGTTTAATCTAGTTTTTGTAGTTTTGACTCAATTTTCTTGTGGATTTCAACGTCATATAAGTTGGTCGTTCGTCTCCTCGGGTAGGTATATTCATAACATAACATATAGGATAGGTATATACTCCATCGTGCATTTTTTCATTATCCTTCAACTACCACTTTTTAAGCCTTAGGTATGAACCCATTTATTGCGACGCATAACCCTCCATCTGCTATTAATAACGTCGTTAATAAATGGTAGAGACTTACCAAACATGGGTACCCTAGTTAGAACCTCTTTTTTCATTTGGTGCCCATGCTGAGTTTTTTCCTTAGGACTGGGAGTCCATTACAATTCAATACATGAATTTATGATGGGCCTCATTTCTCATTCATGCACATGCGGCCTTATTACCCGCGGACTCCCAAAAAATGAGTCTCGGTTAAGCTCTTTTCTGACTCGTCTGAAAACTGAAAATATCGTCGAGTGATTTGTCCCTTTCACACTCGTTAAAGTTGGACTTGAAAGGTCATGAGTCTTAGTTAATCTCTTTTCTGACTCACTATAAAAAATAGAAAATATTGCTGATTAAACTTGTATTTTTCACACTCGTAAATTGGATTTGAAAAGACGTCTATTTGGCACAATTTTACCCCTTTTCACACCAAGTAGACTAAAAAATATAAAAAAGGACATTTATTTGCGATGAGTTGTGATTGTATCTTGTGCCCTCTCTTGCAGTATTGAGCCTTTAGCCGGTTCTCTCTTTGCATTACAAACCGTTGCCTAAGTATTTTACATCCTCAACCAAGAAGACCTTGTTTATATCCTTCGCAATTTGATACCCTATACCCTAGAGGGAACATCACCCCGAGTTTCCATCTCCCTCATGCATTTCCTTGCATTAAGCATAGGTACGTTCCACTGCTGGAACTAGTTTTTCTTACTTGAGACATTCATTCCCTCCTCTGTATCATAGCATTCATTTTTTATGAAAAAACAAAAAAAGACGGGCGAGAAGGGAGTACTGTATTGTAATTGGAAACAGTTGTGTCACCTTTGAACAAAGTACAAGTTATTGATTCCTTGTGTCATCATAATTTTGGGTTTAGCATGGCCTTAGAAAGATGATCTCGCTACAGAGTTTTCTCTACTGACTGATTTCTCTTCCAGTCTCTATAGAGAACGTTATTGATGCCTCATGCATCTAATTGTCACATCATTGATTCTATGCTGCCAGAGTCCACCATATGTCTCATGCTCTTGTTCAAAGGAAGTCTATCAACTTGTTTTGGCCACTCGTCAGAAATATTGACTTTGCATGTCAACCATACCCTCAGTTTGTCTAAGAATCACATGATACTTTGGTCTTATCATCCACCCTGGCCCTACTTTCATCATTGGTAGGTCACCTTGACCCCAACAATCGACATTTCATGATTGGTCATTGACTGGGTGGTTTCCCTTGTGTTCGACGACAAGACATCTATTCACACTTTGGGATTCATGCAGTGTATTGGATTCCATTAGCCTTATTGGTGGTTTCCTCGCCTTTGTCAACATTTTTTCATCATTGGATGCTATTCAGAGGGTCTTTTTTGTGTATCACTTGCATTTGGCACACACGAAATAAGCGCAGGGTCATTGGTTCGTGAACATGTTCTTCGTCCGATCTCCACCAAATCATGAAGCACTTGCTTTGTTCCTCGTGTAGACTGATGAGAGATGCCTCAATGCTCTCCTTTCAGTGGGTGTCTTTCCATTGACTTCAGCTCATTTACTCTGGATATGGGACCTAGATTTTTATGAGTACCTTGAGTCTTATAGTCATTAGTGGCAGGCTCTCTCGCCATTGACATATGGGAATACATCAATGTCTCCTGATCAATGGATTTCTCAAGCGTTCGACACTAAATCCTTTATTCACACTTGTATAAATGTACTCAGTGCCTTGATACCTACTTTCATTATTGGTAGGTTGTCTCGCATTTGTTAACGGTATACCTCAATGACTGGTAATCAAATGATGTCTCATCGTGTTCGACCTCAACTCATTTATTCACATGATGTAGACTTTCACCCTTGGCATATAGTGTAGAAGAATTGAAGACATCAGTATGTGGTCGTGGCTTTCCTAAGTTGTTGCTTCCCCTTCATTGGATCAATACCTATTTCACTTTATTGATCATGGGAGATCAGATTGTACTCCGTGCTATAAAGATATCTTCAAATTGATTTTGAGACTGATTTCACTGGGCCTTGTTCGTGACTATGAAAACTTTTGGCATGTAAGCGCATTTGTATTTGCCTATTCATGGCCATCAACACTTGTTTGGTATATTTTCCACATGGATCTGCATCGTATTCTTGGCAACCATGTATGCAAAGTCAGTACATAATGTAATGAGTAATTGAGTTCATCCAGCTGGTTCTATACCACTCCACTTATGGGTTATTTATAATGTATTTTGGCCATCGTAGATACTCCTCTGATCTCACACATTAGGGGGCATATGTTATAGCAAGATTTTTCTCACCATTTCTATCTTGCATAGAGGGCCTTTTTCCATTTTCCTATGCAGACTTATCATCCCCTTTTGATGAATCCAGAGCCTAAAATATACATTTTTCCACACATACGCTCCCTATCAGTTATATAATATGTGTATATGCTGGCTGTTCCACCACAACCCGCGTACATTGGGATTTTTGCTAGAAAATACAAAATGAGGTTGGGTTTCTATGTCACGATAGAAGATCTATGATCCTTGGCCTTCCATATACTGGAAACGTTCTGACTCAGCCCTTCGGTTGCATTCTGAAGGCTATAATAGCACAATTTCGAGCTATGGAAAAGAGGAGAAAGCATTCAACTTTGAGAGAAAAGTTACTATGGAGAAATTACTTCATATTGAGTTTGCATCCCTTTTTCCATCAAGTCTGAACAGAGTGTTCAGCCCCCAAGCTCTTTCCCTATTGCTGAGAGGACCTCATTGCCTCTTTCCTATGAGCTTTCCTTTGGTGGAGGATTGAAGTGGTGGAGACCCAGTTGGAAGGAACTTGGTTTCTTGGTTTCGAACCATGCCGACACGCAAGTCTGTAATGTTGTCACTTCTGCTGATCAATTATTAATAGAAATACTCCTTTCCCGTCCTATTGGTATCTTGCAACTATATTATTATTATCCATGGGTGTGTTTGTAATGTTTATTAATGGATTATTCTATTTGATGTTCTAACCCCTTTTATATCATCACTATGTACTTTCTTTTCTTGTTTGTTAAGAAATTCTTGTAGGTATAAAGCTTTGGGTCAAAGTGCTCAACGGTGGAACATCATCAAACATTGGATCAAGGTAGGCCTCTTTCTTATATTGCACATTAGTCTATATAACATATGTTGGAATTGAGTTGATTTATGTAGTCATACCTGTCTGTTGTGGTTTACCCTTGGCCATAGAGATTTTTTCCCTTGTAACATCATGGATCTTATGACATGACATAGAAGCTCGACACCATTTTTTAATTTTGAGCACAAAACCCAATGTACATGGGTTGTAGTGGTGAAACCTACATATACACATGTTGTACAATAGGTAGGGCGCATATATGTGGAAAAATATTGTTTTTATCTCCGGGATTTGCAAAAAGGGACTTCAAGTCTACATAGGAAAATGGAAAAAGGCCTTCTGAGAAAATTTTCCTAGGGTGAGGAAAATTTTGCTATAACATCTTCTAACCCGATGGTGGCTCCACTAATAGGACCATCAGGAGGAGTTTTTCAAGTCGTTGATATAGTGCCATTTCATGGCCTTTTTCAATACCATGCTTTTCCAAATAATCAAGTAGGAAAGAAAACCAAGTATTGTGAGATCTACATAACTCACGGGCACTCTTCGAGGTAGTTCCCTATTATATAGAAGTATACCGCTGCACTGAATGTCGTGTATTGTGAATTATGTGGCTCTCCTAATGATACTAATATCCAATGTATATCTTTGGATGCTCTCGTAGACATATTGGATCGATCCTCCTTCAGAGTTAATGAGACTCCTCGAGGGTTTGGAGGAGACCACATAGGTGGAGGAAGTTTTAGAGGTGGACATATTGGCAGAAGAGGAATTGTTTCTTCTACAACTGTGATGAGCAAGATCATATCGCAAGAGACTGTCCACTTTCAAGAAGACCATGGTGTGCGCACTATAGAAATAATATCCACACCACCGAGGATTGTTTGAATCTGATTTCTACATGGGAAGATCATGCCAGGAAAATAGGATCTAATCTAATAAATTATGAGCCCAATATTAATGTTATCAATATAGGAGGAACCAATACCGATGTTCATATTTAAAGTGCTCATCAAACCAATATCTAGAAGGTTGTACCTAAGAATACCAAGTATGAACCAGTAAGGTAGAAGGAATTCTTTAATATTGAAGTGGAAATGTTCAGACAAATGTCTATTTTTGTAACTCCTAAGGTTATAAAACCAATTTTTAAGACAAACCCCACCAACCAAGAGTCACTGGAGAACCACTTTCTCAAATAAATCCCTCGGGAAAATCACAGAAGTTTGTTCATCTTTGGTTACAACTATTTTCTGACATATTGGACGATGAACAAGTCACAGGGAAGTTATAGAATAAAATCAAAGTGGCCTTGAGAGTTGAAGGAAACCAAGAAGATTCTATCACTGCTAAACTTTTAGAAATGAACACAAGTAGGATACAGAGAAGAAAGAGGAGAAGTAGAAGAGAATTTATATTGAGTACTCACATTGACGATTATGAGATTAGGGATGTTATGTTGGACTTGGGCTTTGACATCAATATATTTCCAAAGAAGACTTTGGAAGTGATGGGAAAACCTTATCTAGTATATTCTCTGATATAGTTGTGGATGGAGAATAAATACTGCATTTAGCCAGTAGAAAGTCTACAAAATGTTGATGGATTTGGTTGGCATCAAAACGATGGTGGAATTTGAGGCCATTGAAATAATGGGGGTAAAATGTCCATACCCATATCTATTAGGAATTGAATGGGCCTAAAATAAATATGATATAATATATCTTAATAAATAAATTATGACCTTTGAATTTGATGTCATGAAAGTGACTCATCGTCTAGACCCATATTAAGGCCCAACGTATACCAACCCTGCAGATGAAAATATGGAGTAGGATGTTTTGGATCAACTATACACTATGAATGCAGGAAAACATGTAGATTACATTAATCCCACTATATATGGATCCATAATTTGGCAAAGCATTCAGTCCGCAAATGAATATTTTGAAGCAAATTTTGACAATTGGAAACAAGGAAGGTATGAAAACTTCTCAAGGCATTGCACAACTATTAGTTTAGTAAGATGGATTGGGGATGGGATAGGTAATTATCCAATATATGATGGCACCTCATATCTACACAATTTTTTCATTGATATGGAGGAAAATATTGTGGCAGAACAGAGGGTTTCAACACTTGACATAGCTTTGAGGTCATCCCCAACTAGGTGATGGACCACTCATAAAGGAAATTTGTCTTCTTTGGATGAGGTCAATCTCGCCATTTAATACTGATTCGTTCATCCATATCAGGTCAACCAATATAGTAAGGATCAGATGCTAAAGAGTCATACTTTAACTCTAGAATCATACAATAGATCATTTGATCCAAGAGAGCATATTGAATATTGTATTGGGGTATGGAAAGATATGCAACTACCTTCTTAGTTCTGGGTATACCAATTTTTCCATTATTTGGGAAGCATTATGAAATATTGTTATGTGCATGAGGAAACTAGAAGACATACTGCTTCCTAGAATGTGCTTAAAGGTCATTTTCCCCATGACTTCTCTTTCTTTGGTAAGACTTCTGAAATCACATTTGTGCCACAGCAAATCAAGAAAATGTTTTTTAGTAATGAATTTAAGCCTAAAATTCCACTTATAGTTTGTCTCGAGAATGAAAATTTTATTGAGTATAGTTTTTACCCATCTCCTGTGAAAATCCACATGGCCTGTAGCAAGGTTGAAAATGACCCCAAAAACTCCCAAGACCTAGAGGAAACTAGACACTTAACCTTTAAGGAATCTGTAGAAACTAGAGTAGTTAAAGACACTATCTCCAATGATGTTAGTAGTTCATATAATAAACCTTTGAAGATACTAAAAGTGAATATAGAGAGTGAGGAGAGTACTGCCCCTATTATGGTCTGTCCCAATTGGGAGGTGTAATTTCGTGTGCTCATCGATGCATCTGTCATTGCTTTGGGTGCGATCCTTGCACAACCTAGTGAAGGAAATCTTGACCATCCCATCTATTTTTCTAGTATAAAACTTTTACAGGCCGATAAAAACTACACCACCACTGAAAGAGAAGGTTTGGCAATGTTTTATTCTTTATATAAATTTAGACATTATTTGTTAGGAGACCATTTTGAATTATTTACTGACCATCTAGCTATGAAATATTTGGTAAATAATCTTGTGTTAGAAGGGATGATTTGTAGGTGTTTGTTGTTGTTTTAGGATTTTTCCTTTGAGGTCATTGTCAAGATAGGAAAAATAAATGTTGGTCCCAATAATCTATCTCGATTAGAGTCATGTGAGAATGGTGGAGCTATTGATGATCATCTCCCAAATGAATATCTCTTTATAATTGAGGCTATCCTTGATTACCTTTCTAACATTGCATTGTTTCTCACTATGGGTACTGTGTCTGGTGGATATTCTGTAATTTAGAGGAGGCATATTGTGGTCCATACTGTAGATTATCAGTTGATCGCAGGAAAGTTATATAAGTTGGGATTAGAAAAAATCCCTCGACTATGAATACTTGATCATGAGTGGTCAGAGA
>ML776771.1:609667-622648 GCA_009831015.1 Picea engelmannii
TTTTATTTCTTCCTGGTCGACTTAATTCATCCAGTTGGTGTTTTTCATCCCATAGGTGTTTTTCTCCACTATTGGATGACTAAATACACCCACAAAACATCTTCTTTACTGTTGGTTAACATAATTTTCCCCATGGGCATTTTTCCCCACTGTTGGATGACTAAATTCACCCACTAAGAATTTCCTTCATTGTCGGTCTTGGACACATAGATCATTGTTTATTGAGTGTTGGGCCTGAACCTTCCCATACACACAGTTTGGGAACTTAGTTCGTATGGACTGGCAACCAAAAAAAATGCAAACCAAGAAATAAACAAGCCGAAAAATAGAGAACAAAATATTTATTTTGTTGAAGAATACATGTTGATAAATTGGATAGGCCATAGGATCACCATTTATGGATCACTCTGGGAGGTCAAACACCTTCACTCACTATTATGTAATCGAGGAGATCATAGCCCACTTTCTTCACCAACATGGATACCTATGCAGAATTATATTTTTTTCTCTACCTCATCTCTATCCATGAGGCTTTGCATATGGTTCTCTTTTTTTTGGAGGCTACCAAGCCTCAATCCTTTGCACCTGGGTTTACTTCTTATCCTGTTCTTTTGAGAAACTGATCATTGTTGGTAAATGCAGTGCCAACATGAACCTCTCCTTTAATACTCCAACAAAAAATAAATATATATTCATATATCCATCATTCAAATTGGAAGTTGTTGTCAATACAACTGTAAAAGTAATAAAATCTTCATCACTTAGAGTTCAAATCGCTTATAGAAAGGATGCACTGCTTCCACATTAGTGATAACACCTTTTGACATTAACAATGACAAGGACAGATTCTTCGATAGTAATAAATGAGAGAACTATCATTTATAGTCTTCTCTACCATGTGCCATTTAACTAATATAAATGTGTGTTTGCTACAACAACATCTCGCCCATGGTTGGTTCACTCACTCTAATAATTTTTTCATATAGACACTGTTAGCATGTTTACAGGAAGAATGAGCTTGTCATTGATAGCAAGAACAACAACGAACTAAACCTCGAGAGTGAAAGATCAGAAGAGATAGTGGTTTCTAGAAGTGAAAACGAGGTCCAAGAGATAGACTCACAGGAGGAGCAAAGGTCGAGACCTGTGAAAACTTAGAAAACCTTCTAAGTCACATAGATCAGAAGCTCAGGAGGAAGAGTGACAGTGGTTGTTGGATCACCTATCTAGAGGACCAACAACCACCAGATTGATTTAAGTGGAAGGATAGGATAATAAAAGATGGAGAGGTGTTGGATTTAATCCAAGGTAAAGATGCACCAGAGACATATCGAGCCATTGATATAAGATATTGATCAACAAAAAACATTTGTTTTGTGTCTAAAGATGTGAGGAGGTTACGCTCCGTATAATTCACATCAAGAGTTTCATTTTGATATTTGAAATTCCCAAAGACCAGAGAGCTGGAGACCCAAAGTAAATCCCAACCATCAGATCATCCGAAGAAGATTGTAGCCATAGAATCAAACCAGAATTCCCATCAGCCATCGGATCATCTTAAAGGGGAAGGAAAGGATAAGAGAGGTAAGATCTGACATCTCAGTTATGTGAATTTCTGTCATCCATTGGATCATTCCAAGTGGAAGGATAGGATAAGATAGAAAAGTTGCATCGCATAAAGATCGAGTCGTCACTCTAATAACATGATCGACGAACAACATTTAGGTTGAGTATAAAAGTTGCGAGGAGGTTACCGTTCATGGATTCTCACTTCAGAATAATTGGCGACTTGAAAAGTTGAAATAACTGAAGTCCTGAAGTCCCGAAGTGAATGAGGATCCACGTCAGCAAGGACACATGGCACAATCAGACAATCACAAGTGTCAAGTACATTCAACATTTCAAGTAAGTGAAAATCACAAATCCGAGTGACACATGGTAGCTACTACGCTCATGACATGTGATCAAGTGACGTAAGTAAGTGACGTCACTCCGAGAGTTTTACTTCGGGAGCTATACTACCAACACTTGCCTAAAGTTCTGAAGTCCCGAAGTGGTTTGGGGCCGTCCATCGTCGAGGAGGATAGGTGGCGCGAGATCCACAACTTCAGAAGTTTGTGGATGGGGAGAACATGAAAATTGCCAAATACAAATCTCGATCGTTGATCATCAAGGGGAGTACGTGTCAGTTGATTTGAGATTTCAGAGAAATCTCACTTCAAGGATTTCCAGTTGAGACTTGAGAATTTTGAAGTCTGGAGATGTGAAAGGATCATGACCGTTGATCCAAAAAGGGACACACATTAGTGGATTGTTAGCTCCGGGAAAAAGAAAAGGAAGGTTGAAAGGTTGGAAAGTTGAGATTTTCTAACCCTGAATACTCGAAGGGATTGTGACCATTGATTCGAGAAGACCGTGCATCATTAGATCGAGGACTCCAGGTGAAATGATCTGAGAGCAAACAGAGTTTGAGAATCGAGACTCCTGAAGCCCGAAAGGCGAAATCGATCTCGTCCGTTGGTTTGGAGGGCCACATGTCACTTTGTCGTGGAGACTAAGGATCGCGCGTGGATGAAGGAAAGAAGGTAGAAAAATAAAATAGATCGAAGTCGTTTATCGAGGACCACCATCAAGATCGTGAAATCGATAGTTCCATTGCATTGTGGGGTCAGAGCATGCTCGTGTATTAATTTTTCTTGAGCGGGTCGCAATCGAAACCACGGTTTTGGAGAAAGGATGCATGGAGGCTCATAGTGAATTTCAGGGTGAAAAGTCGGTTGCCCTCAAACCACCTATGGATTCTCCCATAATCATGTGGTCAAGTGAATTTCATAGCCCAAGGTCATATCGTGAAACAATGCTAGAGCTCACTAGACTGAGATCGGGAAGCACCTTTTGAATAGGCGTTTGGTCACTACTGGTGGTCACATGAAGGAAGAGGATTAGAAGCCAAAGATGACTGGTTGTAACTGACAGAGAAGACGAAGAGTTGTGACTGCCAGAGAAGCTAAGGAATATCCAGATAATTCCCACTGATGATGAACACATTCAACATAACCACCAGAGAAGACAAAGAGTTTCCATGATGATGATGGAGAGGACTCGGCATGTGAAAGACATGTAGAATAGAGAAGAGCAGTGGATTTTTTTTCTCGTGATCTATGATGTGAGTAGGAGGAGACAAAGTGAACAATCTAAAGAATAACAATGGTGCAGTGAAGAGAATGTGGAGGCATAGTGCATAGAATGTAAGAGGGGGCACAAAGAATATAATGCAGAGGAGAAGTTGAAAATACTGGGTGCGCTGGAGGAAAGAGAGCAGAGCATAGAAGCAGAAAGATGTAGAGGAAGAACAAAGTATATAAGTTGAAGGATCCAGAGGATACATGGAGCTGTAATAGACCATATTAGAGACACATAAAGTAAGTAAAGTTTTATATCTCAGGGTGGTGCTAAGGAGGACTGTTTTCCTCAGAGTTTCAAGTGGGTTCTTGAACAAAGGGAGTTGTAGTTTCCATCTGGTTACAGCCAGAAAAACCATGGTTGTAGGGTGGTGCAAGGGAGAACTATTTTTCTTTGTTATATAGGTTGGTTCTTGTGTGACTGGAAGATGGTGCTTCCCTCTAGTTGGTGTTGGAACACTCAGGGAGTTGGTGCTTCCTTCTAGTGGGTGCTAGAGAAATCAAAGAGTTAGTGCTCTCAACAAGTTGTTTCTTGTAAAAAAGAGGTGGTATCCTCAAAAGGAGTTGGTGCTCATAAGAATGATAATGTACAGAAAATAAAGACTACTTATCATCTCAAGAAGAAGAGGTTTTTCCCTTTATGGGTTTCCTCAGGAAATATCTGTCTCTGTATATTTCATGTGTGTGATTGATGTTGAATATTCTATTTCTTACTTCCCTGCATTATTGTGATAATCATTGAGTGTTTTATAAAGAGTTTAAAATGGGCATAAGTTTTTAAGCACAGTGACAACTGATTCACCCCCCTCTCTCAGTTGTTCAATAATTGGTATCAGAGAGGGTTCCTTTTATATAAGGCTAGATCCTAGAACTTAAACATGACTATCCATGAAGGAACTTCAACCAATAAGGCCCCCTTGTTCAATGGAACAAACTTTGCCTTCTGGAAAGTTAGGATGAGAACCTACATAATGGATTTAGGTGCAGATGTTTGGGATGTGGTAGATATTGGTTATGTAAATCCAATTGTACTAGCTTCTAAGGATGACAAGCTAGAATTCATCTTCAATGCTAAGTCTATGAATGCTATTTTGAGTGGGCTTGCAGAAATAGAATTTGTAAAAGTTATGCACTTAGAATCTACCAAAGAAATGTGGGACAAACTCATTAACAGTTATGAAGGTAATGAGAAGGTAAAGGATGTCAATCTTTAAACCTACAGATTACAGTTTGAATAGCTAAAGATGAAAGCGAATGAAACTGTTGGGAAGTAATTTTTGAGAGTTGAAAAACTAGTAAATGCAATGATAGGACTTGGTGAAAAAATTGAGGATGTCTCTTTAGTTCAGAAAATTTTGAGATCTCTGCTAGATAGGTTCAACCCAAAGGTCTCTGCTATAGAAGAACTTAATGATCTAAAATCTCTTCCTATTGACCAAATCCTAGGAACTCTTTCTTCTTATGAAATGAGGATAGGTAAAGATAAACCCACCTCTAGAGAAGCATCATTTAAAGCATATAAGAATGAGGAATCTGAGCCTGATAAAATTGAAGAAAAATTTGTGAGAAGACTAAAGAAAGGATCAGGAAAGTACCAAGGCAAGTTTCCCTTCAAATTTTTTAACTGTGGAACGATAGGTCACTTTGCATCTAAGTGTCCACACAAGAAGTGGGATCAGAATTTTGAAGGTGAAAAGAAGAACAAACCCAAGAGATTTGGTAAAAAGAAAAGTTTATGTGTAAATAATGATGACTATTCAGAAGACACATATAGTGAATCTTCCTATGAAGATATGGTTAATGAATTTATGATTATGGCCAAAGAGGACTATGATAATAAAATCACAGGAAGTGATGTTGACGATGAAGAAGTTGTGGTTGACTTGGAAGGAGAACTGATCAATGCTCTAGAAGAAATTGCTAGATTCATTTCTAAGAAGAAAAAGAAAAAAACAATTGTTGATACAGTTCGAGAAAGACAGTAAAAAACCTGATGAAGACTTTGCCCTGCTAAAAGTGGAATTAGAAGAGGCAAATAAAATAGAATACATTCTGAAACAATAGTTATCAGAGAATAAGGAAATATGTGAAGCCTTGGAAGAAGAGGTAGTAAAAACCAGAAAAGAGATGGAGAAGTTTAATTAAACATTGTATCTCCAAAATCTTCCAAACATTAAATCCATAGAAAAACTAAACGCAATTTTGAGAAAACAGAGATATCTTTTGTTGAAGACTGGTTTATGTTATGTAAATGGTTCAAGCAACAAACAACTAGAAAGTAAACAACTAGTAAAGATGATCAAGTTCCAAGTCAACATCCAATCAGACCGTATGCGTACTATGCCACCAAAATTTAATCAAGACAAGATGATCCTTGATAAAAAACAAAGATATCAGAAGATGGAGCAAAAAATGCCAAGAAGAAGGCCATCCTTTAGGTACCAAAATTTATTCCATGGTTACTATTTTTACTGTTCTAATTTTGGTCATAAGATTGCAAATTGTCAAATTAAGCTTAGAGACATGCAATTGAGGAGGTCAAGAAATAAACAATATTTGCAACATATAACTAAGAATCTAATGAGTAGACAACATAGAAACAATCACTTTGACCTATTGAACAATGAGCTCGAATGTTATAACTGTCATAACTTCAGCCACAAAGATGCAAACTGTCCTCTGAATAATTACAAGGCAGATCCAAGGATAAATCCCCTAGCTAGAAATGCCATCACATGGAAAAAGAAGGATAGTGAGAAATGTGTTCTAGTGCTTTCAACTCAAAAACAAAAAAAACCCTTGGTATATAGACAATGGATGTTCCAAGCACATGACTGGAGAGAAGGATAATTTTATGTCTATAAGTAAAAGCAAAATAGGAAATGTAACTTTTGGAAATGATGAACCGGGTAAAATCAAGGGTAAAGGGATGGCGAGCTTGAGTAATGGTAAAGGAAATGACCAAGTTGTTCTTCTTGTAGATGGGCTGAAACATAATTTTCTCAATGTAAGTCAAATGTGTGACAAAGGATGTGAAGTGGTGTTCATTTCCAAAGATTGTAAGATAAAGTCTGTAAACTCAGGACAAGTGGTGGCTAAAAGAATATGGATAGATAATAATGTATGTGTGCTGAAAGAACATAGAGAATAGTGTCATTTATGAAAACATGATGAAAGTTGGTTATGGCATAGGAGACTTGGACACCTAAACTTTGATAACTTAATCAAACTCAAAAATCTTGAGGCAGTAAAAGATCTTCCAAGAATATCAAAGCCACAAGATTCTATGTGTAAACCCTTCCAAGTAGGAAAGCTAACCAAGACACAGTTTAAATCCAAGAGCTCTACTTCAACAGAGAAACCACTCCAATTAGTTCATATAGATTTATGTGGACCATCAAGACAGGAAGACACAATGAAGGAAAACTACTTTATGTTGATCATTATTGATTACTTCAGACTTACTTGGGTTGATTTTCTCAAAGAAAAAGCTAAATCATTTGAGAAATTTAAAATATTTAAGTCTTTAATTGAGAATCAAACAGGCAAGAGGTTAAAGGCATTAATATCAAACAGAGGAGGAGAATTTATGTCAAGTGATTTCAAGGAATTCTGTGATAAACATGGGATCAAGAGAGAATGCAAAATCCCATGAACTCCACAACAAAATGGACTAGTTGAGAGGCAAAACAAAATAGTTCATCAAATGGATAGGTCAATGATGAATGAGAAGAACATTGGCCAAACTTACTGGGTAGAATAAATACACACAACAATCCATATTCTTCACAAAACCCACCTTAGACGACATAGTGACAAGACACCTTATGAACTATGGCATGGAAGACCTTCTTCAATCAAACACTTCAAAGTATTTGAGAGTAAGTGCTACATAAAAAATAATAATGAAGACCTTGGAAAGTATGATGACAGGGATGATGAAGGCATCTTCTTAGGATATGATACCAATAGTAAAGGATATAGATTCTTTAATAAACAATTGCATAAATTAGTTGATTGCATTGATTTAAAGGTTGATTAAGGAGTCCCAGTAAGAGAGGTGAGAAATATTGAGTCTACTACAAAGGACACCGCTGAAATTGAAGATGAATAGGTCCAAGAATCATATGGAGAAGAGACACCCAAACAAGAAGAGTCAGGACAACAATCAACATCAAATCCTTCCGTCAGAATTACTCAAAAGAATCATCCTAAAAGTCAGATAGTTGGTGAGAAAGACAAAGGTGTAAAAACCATGAGAAGGATAATCAAAGACACTAAGCAATCACATATAGCCTTCATATCCATGGTGGAACCCAAGAACTTTAATGAAGCTAGTAAAGACGCAAATTGGTTAAAATCAATGAATGAGGAATTGGACTAGATTGAAAAGAATGACACTTCGGAACTCGTTCCTAGGCCAACAAATAAAAATGTAATAGGATAAAAATGAGTCTACAAAAATAAGATGAATGAGCAAGGAAATATTGTAAGAAATAAAGATAGATTGGTATGCAAAGGATATGCTCAAATAGAAAGACTGGATTTTGATGAAACAGATGCGCCCGTAGAAAGATTAGAAACTATCAGAATGTTTCTTGCCTATGCGTGTCATAAACAATTTAAAGTCTATCAAATGGATGTCAAGTCATATTTTCTTAATGGAGATCTAAAAGAAGAAGTCTATATATAACAACCAGGGGGTTTCCAACTGTCAGATAACCCTGACTTTGTCTGCAAGATGAAGAAAGCCTTATATGGGTTGAAACACGCTCCTCGTGCCTGGTATTACAGACTGGATAAGTATATTCAAGACAAAGGGTTCAAGAGAGGAACAATTGACAACAATCTATATATCAAAACAGAGGGCAATGATTTTCTCATTGTGTTGGTCTATGTAGATGACATCATCTTATGAAGCAATAATGCTTCATTGGGACAATGGTTTGCTTCTTCCATGCAGTTTGAATTTGAAATGTCTATGATAGGAGAACTGCCATTTTTTCTTGGTCTGCAAATTACTCAGAGGTTTGAAGGATTACTTCTTTCTTAGGAGAAATATCTAAGAGAAATGTTGAAAAGGTTTCAAATGGAATATTTCACACCTATGAGCACACCTATGGTCACTGGATGCAAGTTAAGCAAGGATGGTGACTCACCTGATGTTGATCAGAGTTCATATAGGTCTATGATAGGAAACCTATTGTACATCACAACATCCCGTCCAGACATAATGCATGTTGTTGGAATGGTAGGAAGGTATTAGGCTGCACCTAAACAGAGTCATTTGTTAGCTGTCAAAATAATATTCAGATACTTGAAAGGAACAATGGACTATGGCCTATGGTATCCTAGGAATCATAATTTTCAACTATCAACCTATTCAGATGTTGATTGGGATAACTATGTGGATGAAAGGAAAAGCACGAGTGGAGGTGCATTCTTCTTAGGAGATTCCCTTGTATCATGGTTGAACAAGAAGCAAGGTTCCATTTCCTTATCAACTATAGAATATGAATACATTCCAACTTCCACTTGATGTACCCAAGTATTGTGGATGATTCAGACACTTGCAAACTTGGAGGTAAAATATAGTGCACCGATCCTAATTCATTGTGATAATACCAATGCAATTAGTGTGTCAAAGAACCCTGTATTTTAAGACCAAGCGTATACCCATCAAGTATCACTTATTGAGGGAAAAAGTGACCAACACTATTGTTTCTTTGCGTTATATTCCGTCCAAATATTAGATTGTTGATATCTTCACTAAACCGCTTGCAAAATCTCAGTTTGAGTATATACGCCAGAAGTTGGGAGTGACCCTGTTATCAAGCTAAATAGTCCATCCTGTTAGGGGGAGTATGTATTGGTTGAATATATGATACCTCCGAAAAGTAATGCAACAACTCAGGGGGAGCCTGTTTTCTTTGAAATTAATGTCAAAGGGGGAGAAAAGGTGTTTTTTGTATGCTACAGTTGGAGGTCTAATCAGAATAGTGCAACCTTTCAGGGTTTCCATCAATGCCAAAGGGGGAGATTGTTAGCATGTTTACAGGAATAATTTTCTTGTCATTGATGGAAAGAACAACAAAAAAGCAAACCTCGAGAGAAAAATCTCGTAAGAGATAGCGGTTTCTAGAAGTGCAGATGAGGTCCAAGAGATGGACACGCAGGAGGAGAAAAGGTCGAGACCCGTGAACACTTAGAAAACCTTGTAAGTCGTAGAGATCGAAAGATCAAGAGGAAGAGTGAAAATGGCCGTTGGATCACTGATCCAGAGGACGAAAAACTGCCAGATTGATTTAAGTGGAAGGATAGGATAAGAAAAGATGGAGAGTCCTTGGCTTTAATCCAAAGCAAAGCTGCACCATAGACAGATCAAGCTGTTGATCTAAGATCTTGATCAACGGACAACATTTGTTTCGGGTCTAAATATGTGAGGAGGTTATTCTTTGTAGAATTCACACTAAGAGTTTTAGTTTGATATTTGAAACTCCTGAAGACGGAAGAGCCGGAGAGCTGAAGTAAATCTCGATTGTTGGATCATCCGAAGAAGATCACAGCCGTCAAATCAAACCAGAATTCCCATCAGTCGTCGGATCATCTTAAAGTGGAAGGACAAGATAAGCAAGGTAAGATCTGAGATCTCAGTTATGCGAATTTTCATCAACCATTGGATCATTCCAAGTGGAAGGGAAAGATAATATAGAAAAGATGCATCGCAGAAAGATCGAGCCGTCAATCTAAGAACATGATCGACGAACAACATTTAGTTCAGGTCTAAAAGTTGTGAGGAGGTTACTGTTCAGGGATTCTCACTTCGGAATAATTGGCGAATTGAAATGTCGAAATACCTGAAGTCCCAAAGTGAATGAGGATCCACATTAGCAAGGACACGTGGCGCAATCAGACAATGAAAAGTGTCAAGTTTATTCAGCATTTCAGGTATGTGCAAGTCACAAATCTGAGTGACACGTGGCAACTAATAGGCTCATGACACATCATCAAGTCACATAAGTAAGTGACGTCACTCCGAGAGTTTTACTTCAGGAGCTGTACCAACAGCACTTGCCCAGAGTTTCGAAGTCCCAAAGTGGTTTGGGGTCGTCCATCGTTGAGGAGGACAGGTGGCGCGAGATCCACAACTTCAAAAGTTTGTGGATGGGGAGAACGTGAAAATCGCCAAAGACAAATATCGACCGTTGATCATCAATGGGAGTACGTGTCAGCTCATCAGAGATTTTAGAGAAATCTCACTTCAAGGATTTCCAGTTGAGAATTGAGAATTTCGAAGTTCGGAGATGCGAAAGGATCGTGACCATTGATCCAAAAAGGGATATGCGTCAGTGGATTTTCAACTACGAGAAAAAGAAAAGGAAGGTTGAAAGGTTGGAAAGTTGAGATTTTCAAACCCCGAATACCCGAAGGTATTGTGACAGTTGATTCGAGAATACCATGCATCATTAGATCGAGGAATCCTGGTGAAATTCTCTAAGAGAAAGCAGAGTTTGAGAATCGAGATTCCCGAAGCCCAAAAGGAAAAATCGATCTCGTCCATTGGTTTGGAGGGCCACATGTCACTTGGTCATTGAGACTAAGGATCGTGTGTGGATGGAGGAAAAAAGGCAGGGAAAGACAATAGATAGGATCCATTGATCGAGGAGCACCGTCAATATCGTGAGATCGACGGTCCCATCGTATTGCGGGGCCATAACATGCTCAGGTCTTAATTTTTCTTGAGCGGGCTGCAATTGAAACCATGGTTTTGGAGAAAGGACGCATCTAGGCACGTAATGAATTGTGGGGCGAAAAGCAGGTTTCCCTCAAACCACCTATGGATGTGCCTGCAATCGCCTGGTCATGTGAAGTTCATAGACCAAGGTCATATTGTGAAACAATGCTAGCCCTCACTAGACTGAGAATGGGAAGCATCTTTTGAATAGGCGTTTGGTCACCTCTGGTGGTCACGTGAAGGAAGAGGATTAGAAGCCAAAAAATCTAAAGATAACTGGTTGTAACTGACATAGAAGACAAAGAGTTGCGTCTGCTAGAGAAGCAAAGGAATCTCAGGATAACGCCCACCAATGATAAACACATTCAACATAATTGCTAGAGAAGACAAAGAGTTTCCATGATGATGATGGAGAGGACTCGACTTGTGAAAGACATGCAGAACAAAGAAGAGCAGTGGATTGTTTTTCTCATGATCTATGCCGCGAGTAGGAGGAGACAGAGTGAACAACCTAAAGAGAAAAAAAAGTGGTAGGATGAAGAGAATGTGGAGGCATAGCACATAGAATGGAAGAGGATGCACAAAGAATATAATGTAGAAGAGAAGCTGAACATACTGGGTGCGCTAGAGGAAAGAGAGAAGAGCATAGAAGCAGAAAGATGCAGAGGCAAAATAGAGTATAGAATCTGAAGGAGCCAGAGGAGACATTGAGCTGTATCAGACCATATTAGAGATAGAGCAAGCAAGTAAGTAAAGTTTTATATCTCAGGGTGGTGCTAGGGAGGACTATTGTCCTCAGAGTTTCAAGTGGGTGCTTGAACACAGGGAGTTGTAGCTTCCATCTGGTTGCAACCAGAAAAACCAGGGTGGTAGGGTGGTGCAAGGGAAAAATATTTTTCTCTGTTATACAGGTTGGTTCCTATGTGACTGGAAGTTGGTGCTTCCATCCAATTGGTGCTGGAACACTAAGGGAGTTGGTACTCTCGGCAAGTTGTTGCTTGTAAAACAGAGGTGGTAGCCTCAAAAGGAGTTGGTGCTCATAAGAATGATAATGTACATAAAATAAATACTACTTATCATATCAAGAAGAAGAGGTTTTTCCCTTTATGGGTTTCCTCAAAAAATATTTGTCTCTGTATATTTCATGTGTGTGATTGATGTTGAATATTCTATTGCTTACTTCCATGCATTATTGTGATCATCATTGAGTGTTATGTAAAGAGTTTAAAATGGGCATAATTGTTTAAGCACAGTGACAATTGATTCACCCCCCCTCTCAGTTGTTCAACAAACACAACTCCACTCAACTCATTTGCCACCTCCTCCAACCATGACAATCATGTTCGATATGATCAATTCTTCTACAAAAGTTTTATTATCCTGGGTAGCATAGTATTTAATGTCATGTTCATTTGTGATACGTGTTGGCAGTAGAGGAAATTCTCCAACGATGAAGGTGGAATAGTGATGCGTTGCATGAAACACATTAGGGTTAGGGTTTACTCTTGGAAACCAGTAAGTGAAATGTGGAATGGGTTTCTCCACGTGGTAAGGTTCACGAGAAGATTGCATGCATGGGGTCACTCCTCCAGATGGAGATAACATGCAACGCTCAGGGAATGAGGAATAAAACATTGGATTACTCCTCAGGTTGAAGATCACTTTGAGCTTTAGAACGACAAAAATATAGCGTGTGGGTTCCCTCCTCTAAATAGAGTTCACTGGCTTCATTTTTTCAACAAGAACAATCCATGGTGATCTCTTCTTGTGATAGGGTTCCCACAACAAGTTTGTACAAGAAAGAGAAATTGTGGGTGCACTATCCTTTTTCTAGGGTTTCCACAATGTTTGGACAACAAAAGAAGAACATGGGGAAACAAAGAAGGAAGGATTGGGTCTCTCCTCGTGCTGGGGTGAGAAGAAAATTTGTAATTGCAGCATAGACAAGGCTACATGCTTGTGCAATGGATTATGGACTCAGTAGCATTAAGAGAACATTCCCAACAATCTCATGGACACCTAGAGGCATGGTAGAATGGTGGTTAGGTTAGGATGCAAGGAAAA
>ML776771.1:624716-705564 GCA_009831015.1 Picea engelmannii
TTCCAATGTTAATGGCCATGAAGTCTTCCGCTTCTTCACCACGGACCCTGGTTTTCCTAAGTCGTCTACTTGTTGACCACGTCTCATTACCTATATAAACAACAACCTCTTCTCCATTCTCCCAACTACTGCCACTGTGCCACAATCTCATCATCCGTCTTGACGTCGCGATGTCGAATCCTGTTCATGCAAAAATGCCGGCCAACCCCGCGCGACTGGGCGAGGTTTGGTATTTCACCAGATCCCAAATAGACGAATCTAGCCCTTCCAGAATCGATGGAATTGACGCAGAGCAAGAGGATCGCCTCAGGATATCGTACTGCCGTTTTATAAGACATGTAGCCATGAAATTAGGGCTACCTCAGGTGACCATCGGAACAGCAATCATATTCTGCCACCGATTCTATCTCCGCCATTCTCACAGCAAAAACGACAGATATACAATCGCGACCATCTGCTTGATCCTCGCCATCAAAGCCACGGAGGTGCGAAGGATATTTTTCGAAGATCTGACTCGGCTTTCCTACGAAGTCCAACATGAAAACGCAGACCGAGCCACTGCGGAACTCATAAAAGACCCCCAATTCTTCGAGCAGAGGAAACAATTACTCTTGAAGGGCGAGCATTTAGTTCTCTCTACGCTCAACTTCGATCTCGACATCGAAACCCCATATCAACCCCTCGTCTCTGCCCTCAAAAAGTTCAACGCTGAACGATGGCATTCTCAGTTTTCACAGGTTTCTTGGAACTTTGTGAATGATGGATTGATGACAACGGTGTGTCTCCAGTTCGAACCCCGCCAATTCGCTGGTGCGGCTTTCTTTCTGGCATCCAAGTTTCTCCGCGTCCAGTTGCCATTGGATACAGAGAACCCTTGGTTGCGGGAGTTCGATCTGTCTCTTCTTCAGCTTCAAGATGTTTGCAGTCAACTGGTAGAGCTTTATGGAACGAGCACCCCAACTCCATCACCAGTTGCTCCTCAAAGCGGAAACAACTCTTCTGCTGGTAATGTTAATGCAGACTATACTCCCACAAGTACGATTACAGCTGTCTCTGTTGATTCCAGGCGGGTCGTACCCTGAAATGAATGCCGCTGAATACCATTGGGCGTGACAGAATTGGAGCAATAGTCCAACTGATTTTTATTTTTAAAAGAGTAGTCTAAACGTTTTAACGGTTGGAAGTTTTTTTTTTTTCGTTTGATTTTGTCTGAAATCTGGTGAGGAAGAGTTGGATCTACAGATTTGAGTGGCTAAGTTTGTGTAATCTAAGTGTCACAGCGATTTTTCAGCACGCTGAATCCATTTATGCATTTAAAAATGCAATTTAAACAATAGAATATAGAGATTTTGTCTAAATTTACATGGCTGGATTCCGGCCAAAAAACTCAAAAGGTAGAATGTTTAGCCAACCCCATTTTTAAACAGTAATCAAGTACTTTAAAACCCTTTGTTTAAATATTCATAAATTATTTCCAAAAACAAATCTTTTCAGCCACATGGTTTGTTGACTCTGTGGTATTGACTGTATGGATTACATATAATATGATGAAAGTTTATAAAAGATTCATGATACTTCATTGTAATATGACAAAAGTTAAGTCATAGATATTCACTTTCACTTTCACTTAACAATAAATTTATTGTTGAGAATTTTTATGACTAATTTAATTTGTTAATCTATAGTTGTCAAAAGTTAAGTCCTAGATATTCACTTAATCTTAGCAATAAATCTATTGTTTAAGGATTTTCATAGTTAGTCAATTGATTCTCATTAATTATTTCATGATACATGTGGTTCTATATTTGACAAGTGTGATTAAAAAATAATTGTTTTTTGTTAATAAATATTATTTAATTTTAAATCATAATTTAATATAAATTTATCAATTTTTGAGAAGTTTCATTAAAAAAAATATTTAGTTTTTATTAATAAATATTATTTAATTTTAAATTATAAATTTAAATCATAATTTCATACAAATTTATCAAATACACATAATATTGTTTTAAAATAATATTTAATTTTAAATCGTAATTTAATACAAATTCATCAAATATAATTGATATTGTTTTAAAATATGAATCATAATTTAATACAAATTCATCAAATATAATTGATATTGTTTTAAAACATGATATTATTTGAAGATAATATAATTGATATTGTTTTAAAACATGATATTATTTGAAGATAATATTTATTAAGTAGTCAAGATTAACCATGTTTCAATTTTATTTAACCTTAACTTGTAATTGAGTGCTTTGCAGTAACAAAATAACAATATATTTATATTAAAAAGTAATGATTTGCTTTACTATTTAAACTGATCTAATTAGCCAATTATAATTTTATTATATTTCATTATTATTTTTAAATATTAATTAATATTTAAATTTATATTTCATAACTCTTATTAAAATTAAATTAATTTTTTTATTATAAATATATTTTATAATCTAAAAAAATTATGAATATATATTTTTTTAATATTCTAAAAAAATTATAAATATATATTTTTTAATATTCTAAAAAAATTATGAATATGTCCTCTCTTTTTAATCATTTCAAATAGAAAACTTAAAACTTTCTTTACATCTTTTTATCTTGATTTTGATCATTTCATCCCAAAAAATCATTTAAGTGGGTGTTCCATTTCTTTTTAACCATTTCAAATAGAAACCTTAAATCTCTCATTACATCTCTCTTGATTTTGATCACTTCATCTCAAAAAATCATTTAAGTTGGTCTTGTATATAATTTGAATTTGATCATTTCATTCCAAAAAATCATTTAAGTTAGTCTTTTATATAATTGATGTTCAATTTTTTCAAATTTCAATAATATTTGATCTTAAATTTTATTTTGATTTTATCATTTCATCCCCCAAAAATCATTTAAGTCAGTGTTCTATATAATTGATATTCATTTTTTTCAAAATTCAATAACATTTTATCTTAATTTTTATTTTTTAATTATTAATCTTGAATCTATAACTTAGTATTTTTTTTAAGTATCTATCGTATTAATTATCAAAAAAATTTACAAGAAACACACCATTGTTCCAAAGCCTAAAGAGATCATGACTCTCTCTTGGGATTAAAAACACAAAATAATCTTACCGCAGAGGGGAAACCAAGCTAGAGAACACAACATATGTCTTAAAACCTTAAAAACATAAATCCTAGTTGGTCTATATCCACTAAAAAAATGAAATGTACTAAAATTGGAGAACCTTCTTTATTTGAGCATGAGGAACCCAAGGGAAGGAGGGATTCAAGTCGCCTCAACAAGAAACAACATCAGATCTTTCTGGACTAGGATGATTCCCAATTGGAGGAACAAAGGTCCTCCATGATGACGAGTGAGTCAAGTCACCACCTTGATCAAGTAGGTGTTATGAGCTTCTAGGGATTTCATTCTACACTCAAGTGGGTGGAAGTCCTCCTTTGGAAGAATACCTAAAACAACCATCGTTTTTGTGTGCCAGTACAATTCTAGGGTACAAAAGAATTTTGAATGGATTAATCATCCCACCTGAAACTTCACCTCCTCATCGTATTTAAATTCCATGATTAGATGAGCCTCTTCTTCTAGGGATGACATTGTGGATTTGTCCTCCTCGGGAACAAAATCCTCATAGAACTCTACAACAACCACTACTACTTTGGTTGCACGAGACGACCTCACAGAGGGGGAGTGAGGCTTTTGACCTCTTCGAGCCATATCAAGACATACTAGAGAAATAAGTAAACCTAGCAAACTATTCATAAAATTAGAGTAATTCCAAATACACAGAAGCTGAGCAACTTCCAGAGCACTACCACAACTATTTAGCCTCTCCAAGTCTGAAATATTGCCCAACAGCCAACCAACCAAGCCTTCATAGTTTTTGTTTATCATGAATTCTTGAATAATGAGGAATCATCGACACATCCTCCACCTCGTGCAAAATATCACTCTCTTCAGTCGAATGAACCTCACCATATCTAGTTCTGATGTCGAATTGGGGTAAGGGTACAACCCTTACATCATTTGTTTCATGAGGTCGAAATGGACGATCAAACTAAGTTCTACCACATTCATCTTCATTAATATTGTTGGCCCCTTGCAACCCTGAATGTAAACCAACAAGAATCTCCATGATGGTTTGAATGATCAGTGAAGGGATAGGTGTGTCATGTTGCATGTTGAGTTCAGTCATCTGTTGTCTCGAGCTAGGTGTCAGCTCCACCTTTCCAACCACATTACCTCCTAAACTAGATGACACCCCATCCCAGGAGGGAATATCAACTTTTGTAAGAGAGAAGCGAAACTGCTTGAGAGGGAGGGGAGGGAGCTCATCCTAGGTAGCATCGAAAAACAATGAGGGGTTATCAAAGCTAATGTTAGCTAGGAGGTCAACCACTTTGTTAGTATCTTGTTGAACATGGGATGGGATAAGGCCAAATATACTTGGTAAGAGAGAGCCGAGCAAGTCAATTAGAGATTCCATTCTCCAATGACTGAAAAGTTTGGAGGAAGAAGATCCCCATTGGAGTTTGGTGAGGAAGTGGATAATGAGCTTGGAATCCCCTTATACAATAAGTTGAGAAAAATGGAGCTTGTGGGAAATTTGAAGACCTCTGATCAAGGCCCAAAGTTCAACCACATTATTGGAAATGATTCCCAGGTAACCATAGTAGATTTGAAGGATCTTTCCATTGTTGTCCCTAAGACTAATCCATAACTAGTAGTCTCTAGATTGTCTTTAGAGGAACCATCAAAATTAAGTTTGATGAACCTAGGAAGGGGGGAAGACCAGGACAAGGTGATGAATGGTTTGGCGGGTGAGAAGAAGAAGGGAAATAAGGTGAGGGGGAGGAGGGTAACCAAACAGATAAAAGGGAACTCTCTTGTGGAGAACAATTAAGGTCTTTAGGGTCCCATTTTTCTTTTGAGATGGCCTCTTCAATGTTCTATATAATATTGACCAAAATAATGCTCAAAGACTTGGATTGATATTTGAATATTCTTTTATTATGCTCCTTCCAAATTTCTCATTGTGAAAATCCTAGGAAGAGGTGTTAGATGCGATTGAGAACATGGCTAGTGAAGCATGAATCAAACGAGGATATGATGGTGGATTTGATGGAATTCTTGATGCGATCAGATTTCCTAAAAGCGATAATACCTTGATCCCATAGTTTGTTACTAAAGGAGAAAAAATTGAGGAGATGTTCCATAGACTGATCATTTTGGGTGCATGGACCACATAATCGATGTCCCTAGAATCCCCTCTCGAAAAGATGATCCCATGTGAGAATATGGTTGTGAAATAGCTACCAAAGGAAGGTAGTGACCTTAGGCCAAAAGTTCACTTTCCAATTTTTCTTCAAGAAATACCCATTTGGGAGGTCAGAGTGTTGAGTAGTAAGGTGATAAGCTTATTTGAGGGTAAAAATTCCAGTAGGATGATAACCCCATCTAATTTTATTAGGCTAGGAGGAGACTTTGATTTTCCTCTAATTGAGGAGATTCATCAAGGATGAAAGAAGGGGACGTTCCTAGAGGGGAATGTGGCCAGGATCTATATTCCAGGATTTCCAGTTTGAATCTGTTGAGGTGAGAGACCAGTAGACCTCAACCTACAAACCTTGAATATTTTGGAGAGAGATTTTCAAGGGATTCAACAACTGATCAGATTGAATAGAGGGAAGTAACTGCCAAGAATCCTCCCCCAAAAGAGTTGAATTCCCATTACAGATTTCCTGAAAGCTATGTTGTTGAATAAGCCACATGTTTTTCCAAGCAAACTTCCAAATGAGGGATCCATAGGAAGCATCCATTATTTGAATGAGTTATGAGGAGTCAAGTTTTTCTTTGTATTTCTATTTTTGAAGGCTACTCAACAATTCCCCCTTTTGTTGTAGCTATCAACACCAAATTGTTTCCCCAAGAGTTTTGTTGAGAACTTTGGGATCTCGGAGGCCAAGTCCCCCTTTCAACTTTGGTAAGCATATGGTATTCTAGGCTACCAAGGCCCATTTTTTTGAAGATTGGAATCCATGCCACATAAAGTTCCTTTGAAATCCTCTAACATACTTAAGAATTCTTTTGGGAGATGCTAAGGCCAAAAACAGATATAGAGTAATCACTTGGAGAATAGATTTGAGAAGAACCAATATACTAGCAATGTTGAGGGGGAAGAAGGTCCAACTAGATAACCTTTCGTTGAGTCGTGAGAGGAGATATTTCCATGAACTATTGTGAACTCTAGAGGTAAGCAAGGGGACCCCAATATATTTGGATGAAAGGGAGCTCCTAGAAAATCCCAAGATATGGGTGATATGAAATTGGGCTAAGAGGAGGGTATTGAATAATAAAATATAAGACTTTAGTTGATTGATGGAAGTGTTGGAAGCTTCCATGAAATTGTCAAGAATTTTTTTGAAGGCTCTGGTTTCATGAGCAATGGGGAAACCCATTAACATCGTGTCATAGAAAAATTGGTTATGGGTAAAGGGATAAAAAAAATGATGGCTAGAAAAACCTTGGATCTTGCGATCAACCACTACAACTTTGAGGATACGACCTAACCCTTCAGCCATAAGAATAAAGAGGAATAGCGAGAGGGGATCTCCTTATCTGCTACCATGGGAATGGAGAAAGGGTTAGGAGGGGGTACCATTAAACAAGAGGGAGAATAAAGTAGAGTAAATTAGGTCCATGATCCATCTAACCCAATCCCGATGAAACCCAAATCCAAGAGAATTTCCTTAATGTACTTCCCACTAAGATTATCTAAGGATTTTGACATGTTCAACTTGATGAGCATGCCCAAGTTTTTGGTAGTTTTTAAGGAGTAAGAAACCTCATGAACCAGGAGGATACTATCCAAGATTTGGCGCCCCTCCACATATCCATATTGTTCAGGGGTGATTAGGGTGGGTAGAAGGGGCTTGAGAAAAATGGCAATAACTTTGGAGATAATCTTGTAAATGACATTGTAGAGGGAAATGGGGAGAAATTTGTTAGGGTCAACTACCTTTTCATCTTTGGGGAAAAGGGTAAATAAGGTAGAATACAAAGTTGTAAGAACACCAAAAATTCTTTAGGATTCCTGCACAAGAGTTAAAACATCCCATTTGATTATCGACCAAAAATGATGGAAGAAGTATGAGTTTAAGCCATTAGGGATTGGGGATTTTCTTGTTACCAAACTGAAATTAGTCACTTCAAATTTAGAGAGGGAAATGGGTCGCATGAGTCTATTGTTTTTTTCCTCAAAGATTGAGTGGGGGATATTTTGATAAATGGAACAAATGGAAGCAGAGCGATACAATTGGGGTTCTATAAGTAGTTCCTGTAAAAAAGAGGTTAGTGCTTGCTCAATATCCGAGTGAGAGGTGAGTTTGTTATGTTGACCTGAAATGAGATGAGTGATGCAATTGGCCTGTTGCCTCTAGATCATTGAATGGTGAAATAAATTGGAGTTGTGTTCTCCCTCCTTCAACCATTGAACCCTTGATTTTTGTATCGAGAGAATTTCCTCTAGCTTTTATTGTTCCTCAATTTGATTAGCCAAATATTTTTCGTGCTTAGACAACTATGGTGATTTTCCATGGGAGATAGTTTGCTTCTAAATTATCTCCATCCCAGAGTTAAGGAGCCTTTAAGCTTGGAAAATATTCCCAAAGACTGTCTTGTGACATATTTCGATGTGATTCTTAAGGGTCTTGAGACACTGTTGGAAACAATAAATGAGAGATCCATTGAGTATCTTAGGCTCCTCCCACCAGTTATTTAAATTACCAAGGAAGTCAGGATGAGAGATCCATAAATTTTCAAACCAAAAGGGATTTTTGTGGCGTTTATCAAAGGTATCAAGGGATAAACAAATTCGCTAGTAATATGATCCTACTGCTTGGAGGATGGAAGCTTCCATGTGAATTCCAAAGAGAAAGAGATATTTTGAGATTAAAAACAGATCTAACTTAAAAGAAACTTGTTGAAATCCTCCTCGGTGGTTGTCTAGTTATAAATTCCATTACTAGTATCTGGATCGATATATTGGTGACCTCGAAGTGCTCCTGTTACACTCGTCTGTGACCTCCCTTATTTTCCTCTAGGGTGGTGATGATATTAAAGTCACCTCCCATTAGCCAAAAGTGGGGATGGGTTAGTTCTGTAATATACTGTATTTTTTTCAAAAGATAAGCTTTTCCCCCAACTGCTACGGTCGATAGAAATTAGTAATAAATCCTAAAGTTTCTTCCTCAAGAGGTTGGAACTTTGTTGAAATACTATATTTTGTACAAAAGAAGTTCTAGAAAATAAATTTATCTAGATTCCAAAGGAGTGCAAGGCCTCCCACTGTCCTTGTAGATTCAATGGCCATAGAACATCCTATCTTCCAAATTTTGGAGAGAATTGTCCCAAGCACTTCTTTTGAACATTTAGTTGCTTGAAGAAGCATGATGTTTGGTGATTTTGATTGCAAATTATTTCGTAAGAGTTTATTCTTACTGTTACCATTCATTCCATGAATATTATAGGAGCTAAATTTCATTGGAAACTTGGGAAGGGTTGGAATGTGTCCATGATTAGGGAATTCTAGCCCTAGTTGACCAGGATGTCACCAATTTCCCGCAAGAGATGGAGGTTGGATTTCTTACCTCTATGTTTGTCTTCCTTTGGATTTTTCTTGGGATTAAGATTGTTGGGTTGAATTCCTATATTTGGATTTGGCACAGTGGCCCCAAAGGGTCCCGGGGCCTCCCTTATTCGTTTTCGAAGGGATTTCCTTACCAACAGAATATGTTATGGGGGAATCAATTGCACATCCTACCTACAGACTACATCTACAATGCTCTGCAGATTTATCACGTTTAGATCCATTTCATCCATCTTTAAGTATAGACCATATTCTATGTCCTGGGGCATGGGGGTGTCCTATAGGTGGGGCATATCAGGAGGGGGAAATTTGTTTTGGGGTTTTTTGGGCTCTTCAAGAATAAACAGGGGGGTGGGGGGGGGATCCATGGATTTTCGATTTTTAGGGTTGTTGGGGGCTGAAGTATATTCAATAACAATGTTGAATTCATGGGGGAGGGAGATAATGGAATCGCGTGTAAGGTACCAGATGTAATATAATATGTAGAAACAATAATATTTAGTAGATATTTTTCGAGGGTCTAGAGGGACCATGAGGGACATGTTTTTTGTTTGAGTGGTGGTGAGAAGAAATCTTGGTGAAATCCTCATCATTATTTTCAGGTTTAGCTTTAAAGGGATTGGGAGGTTTCAGTAATGGGTAGTCTCAGTAGAGGTGACCATGCTCATGGAAGCGATGACAATGAAAAGGGATGAATTCATAGTTCAGGGTTTGGAGCCATTCTACATATTGTAAGGTTGGGAAGATCAATTTTTAGATGGGAATTGATAAATTCATATATATGCATATGGGGGAATAATTTGTATATTGGCCTTTTCTGGTAGCTTTCAAGGACTTGACATAAGTGTTGAAATTATTTCTGATTCCTACCATAATTTGTTCCTCCCAGTACTTCTACAAGAGAGAGTATAGGGGGACCCAGGAAGGGGTGATGGGGAAGTCCTCTTTTTCTAGGTTGAAGTTGTCCTTATAGTATTGGAGATGAAGACCCATAGAATGGAATAAATAAGGGACACCCTCAAAAATCCCTTCATGTTCATGGAGGTTTTCAAAAATAATAGTGAAGAAACCTTTAGAGCCTAGTTTTATATTAATAGGATAAGTGGGTTTCCAACAAGAGTTGATCCAGGATACGAAATCCATATTAGTTGGCCAAATACCCAACAAATTATCGAATTATCGCATGATCTTTCATGTATTTCACATATCCTCCAAGCCAATTTGAACAAATCTCATATTTGGGCATATGCATATCCTTCAAAATGTAGTGACCTGGTTTCCACTGTGTGTTGCCTGGAGGAAGTATTTGTGTGTTTGGCATGGGATATTCAAGAGAGGAAGTCATAGCTCTAGTGATTCCATTGCTTGTAGAGGATGTATTGAGGGGATCGAATCCGGATGGATCGGATCCCGATCTATTGCTATGAGGGGAGAGTGAGGGAGGATGAGGGGGGTATGAGCCCCCTTACCGTTACATGGAAGAAGGTTTTGACCTGTAACAGAAGAAATGGAGAGAAAAACCATAACAAAGCACAAAATCCTCAAAATCTTTTCAATTTTCAAACTTGTTATAACTTATTAGATTATGTTAAATCAAAATTCTCAATTTTATATTATAATGATTTATCTTAAATGATCACTTTTAAATTTTATTAATTAAACATTTATTTTTAAATATTCATTAATTTGAATGCTTAACCCTTAATCAGTATTATTTCTATTCTTTAAATTTTGACTTATACATGTGAATCTTTAATTCTTATTTCTTCATTTTTAAATTAAAATTATTAATATTTAAAACCTTTTCTTTAATCATTAATCATAGTGTTTAATTTTAATATTTAAACCCAAAACTTAAACCTTGATTCTAAGTAACTCTTGGTATATAATTATGGATCAAATTAATACATTAATAAACTCAATTCCTATCAAAAAAATTCGTCTAAATATATATGAATTTTGTTAAAAGGTATAGTTCCATTTAATTGATAGGAACTTGACCATAGAACTTTTCTTCAAGGGTTTTTAACCCATTAAAAAAAATCCATATAATGGGAATTTCAAAAAATGAGAGAATCAAAGTGGAAATTTATCTTACTAAAATATGTACTCATAAAAAAAATTGAATTTGTACACTTATTAACTCACTCTTTTAACCATCACCCCTCCTATCTTACTTATTAACCTTTTACCTTTAATTTTTAATATTTAATTTTCAATACTTAATTTTAAATTATATTTTTAATCATTAATTTTAAATTTTAAATATTCAATCTATAATTTTTAATTATTCATTTTAATTGTTAATTTTATGTGGAAGGCAGGTATATAGGAACATCTTTTGCCTAGAACCTGTCAATTGAGAAAAACTTGTCAGCAAACCACCTTGTATCTCTACACCTACAACTATCAAGCATTTCATGTTACAACCTTTTTTATCTAGCTTTGTGTAGGCTTCTGCTTGTTTTGTATGTATGCACTGAAATTTGAAGCCTACTGAGTGTTGGATTTTCTTGTTCACAATCCCCTCCCATCCTCTTCTCACTCTGGGGACATTCCCACTCTCCACCTCGGCTTTGTACTCTAGAATGCTTCACGACCCATTATAACTCATTTAATAGGATTTGGAACCAATATCATTGCGCCCTCAGTGCTTTGATTCATCTCCACATTGCTTCAAAACAACTTCTTCTGTGGATGCCCAACCACAATGAAATTCTACAAAACCTACCAGAGTAAACTTGGAAACCAAATTCACACTAATTTTCAGTTAAAATCGATAGATTTATTTGAATCGAAATATTCTTTCATGCCTTGATCTTGGTCTTCAATATCTTAAACATAAAAATCATCGAGTTGCATTGCAACGTTATCTAAAGGGGTTAGTTATTTAATGGTGAATTTGACAGGTCTTTTGACTACAAATGCAAGTTTATGCTTTTCTCTTACTCCCGCAATATGATAGTCCAACCTCATCGCAAAAAACATTAATAGTAAACTTTCTACATCAAAGGAAATCATAATAAAAAAAACCTATGGAAGGAATGCATACTCCCAAGGTGAAATGACATAACATGAAATCTAGATAAAACCTAAAAGCCATAAATTCAAGCCACTAGGAAAACGCATTAAAAATTAAATCAAGTCAACACAAATAAAAAAATATTTATCTCTCAGAGCATACCTATAAGATGTAATGGAAAACAAAATCAATACAAATTTAGCCAGGGCATTGAAAAAATAAAAGACTCAATAAAAAAATTTGTAGTAGAAATGAACAGATACATCATGTAGATTTGAAGTGTGATATATATAAAGTGTAATAACTTACAATGATTCTTTTGTTCTTGAAAACTATATCAAACCTGAATGCAATGAGATGACCAATCAATTAAACATTGATAAGGGTTGAAAATGAAGAGAATTTCAATGAAGATGAATAGTGTCTGAGCATCCTTGTTGTAAGACAACCAACCCCCTAAGTACCCCTTTAAGAGATGGGGTATTAATTATTTTCCTTCAACCATTTCCCAACCTCCTTTTGAGGACACCATCATCTTTTGCTCTCAAAGATCTTTCCAACGACTGTAAATTTGCTCAAAACAAAGCTCTAGATAAAAAAGTATGGTCATTTTAAGGTTTAAGGTTTTATTGGAAAAATGTCTCCATACTACCACATGGCTCCATGTCATCGTTCTTGTCTGAGATGGAACTGATGTACCCTTCCTGTAGGGCGTGGTTGTTGACTATACGTCAATGTGACACCTTTCACCTAGACACCAGACCTTCGACACATCGACCTTCATCATATTCCGTGCTCAATGAGGAGCCCCACTTTCTCTCAATGTTTGATCTCACCAGATAATGAAACCTATCTACTGGGTCATCGAGATCTTATATCTTAGGATCTCAGGACCTCGACCCATTTTACTATTCATATAGCCCAAAAGGCTCGATCCGAGATGAGATGGTGCCTAGAACACATGGACCTATCCAGAACAGGCCACTTGTTTTGACACATGGCCCCACCACTATATTCCACATGGTATAACATGTGGCAGTTGTACTTCTTCGACACTTGGCACTCATTTCCTCCACAGACCCTTATCTCATTATGTCAAATCTGCATGCCACTTAGCACCACTCACATCATGACACATGGACCCTCCATGTGGGATGGCATGGACGCACATGTCATAGCAGTGCCCAAGGTTCACCTAACAGGGATTTGACAATTTTCCACCTCCTATTCATTGAATGACATCATTCTACATAATATCATAGCTATCAGACATCAGTCATCGACCCGTTTTGTAAGGCCTATTTCCCAAAAACCTCTTGGTGTTCCGGGATTTGAAATATAGCTGGAATCCTAGGGCATGTGGTCCTACCCGATCATGTCATATGGAATGAGACGTGGCCCTTGTACTACTCGACACATTGCATCTTTTTTCCACTTGGAACTTCATCCAAATATGCGAAATCAAGGTGACCCATGGAACCACCAAGGGGTGACACATGGCACCACCGAGGGGTGACATGTGACCCTCGCTCATCATGGAACATGGAACCACCACTTAATTGTGGACATCGATATCATTATCCCTTACTGACCTATTTTATATTAAAATCCCCCATGGTCCATCATCCAGGGATTACGAGATACTTAATTAGGGTAATCCCATGATTAAGGGACAAATTATCACGTTCATTCTCAGGGTTACATGTCTATGATATCTACAAATGAGATCTATCGCACTCATATCCAATGGATGCTATGGTTTCCTTTCACGATTCCAATTTGGTAGCATATTAAGGGATCAGACGATGGTGGTTGATTCGTCGATCCACAGATCAACAGTTCTAGTCTTTCCAGACCTCGACCCTTAGTCAGACTTGCATATTTGGGAATGTTTTATGCCCCAAGGGTATGATTTTGAGATACGTCATGTTGATGTGATATCCCTCTAACGAGATGACACATGGACTGCAAGGTTCCAACACGCTCCAAGTTATGTGGTGGTCCATGGAAGGAGTTGGGTTTAGTTGAAGGGGAATCAATGGTCCATATTTAATCTGTGATCAATATGAATGGTGGGATCTGTCCATCACGTAGGATTTAAGGAGGAAACATGTCACCACCAGGTAACCACAGGAACCGGACCGTGGCTCTTTACAGATCTCTTGCATACTAAAATTTCCCTTGGTATTCTTTTTGGGGATTATAAGACGATTAAGGACAATTAATCATGGAGTTGCGACACCTTACCTTCACCACGAGATATATGAATTATATCTATTGGCTCTCTATATCTGTCGGCTTAGGTTTTAAGATGCTCTTCCAAAGGTTGGATCCTACCCAGGGTCCACACTTGACTTGCGAGGGAATAAAATGATAACAAGTGTCAATCTATTGATCTCCTTTGTTCCAGTATGGTGCGACACATCACTCCTGACATCACCCTCTCTCTCTCTCTCATCTTTACACTTTTAAAAAAAGGCATGGAACCAGGGGCTAGAACCTTGGTCCCCAGATATTAGGTATCAAGAAATACAAAGGGGTTTGGACTTATAATTCCCGCAAGGTCTAATGCTCTGGTGGCTAGGGATGCTGGAATCCCTCCTAAGATTTTACGAAGATTTATGGCTAGGATATTTCAGGCAGTAGATCTGAGGGCCCTCGATCAATTGTCGATATCCTAAGATCCAACCAGATCCTCATGATAGTGATAATGATGGAGGTTATCTCCACGTTAAAATCAAATGGTTGTGGAATAATGAAAGTATATAATGAATTTTCAATACAGTAAAGGCCCATTTTTTGACAACCGAGATCTACGCTAGCTCAAGGATCAATGAACATTGGGTCTCATTGCTCATATAGCGATGTACAAACATAGTTTAAAATTGTTTGGACTTGGTAGAAAGTCAGAGGGTTACAATCGGTTAAGTAAGGAACTTCAAACCTACTAACTCTCATTATTCTAAGATTCATTAAGGAAATGACCTTCACCCTACATATCAAGCTTACACATTCACAATAATACAAATGTTCTAGCCAGTGAATCCAGTTACATGCATTCACTCTCATAAATATGGTTATAGGAATAATATCATTCAACTACATGGGATTTCAAGAAAAACAAAATCAATCCCATTTACCATACATGCACATTCACAACACAGTCATAGGTAAGCATCTAATTATTTTTACTCAATTACACAAGGGATAAGAAATACTTATCTATTATACAAAATCTAACTAATCAATTGACTATGGGTGTTCACGTCTCCATCTAACCATAGGCTCTGTGTGCTCAGTCACTTCGGAGGAAGGCCACCCCCTTGCCAAGACAGGATACCACTAGGGAAATTATCTGCACCTTTTCTCTCTCTTGCATCAGATCTCTCTTTTCTGGGCCTTCTCCCCTAACGTAAGAACTCAAAGTTTGTTTCTCCTCACCCTTCGTGTCTCCCTTTCACACAACCATCTATTCTCTTTCTTCCCATTCGTGCATCCCTTGCATGTAACCCCTTGGGAAGGTTATCGACCTATCCACTTTCCTTCTTTCAAAAGGAACTCAGGGCAATTCTGATCTACATAAATGGTACTTTATGTTATCTTTGGCTGAATGTTTTCTACTGTTCCATCCAACCTTCCATACTTTCACTCATTGGAGAGGTTGGGTTTTCAACCACCAACCTCCCCCATAAACTGAATTTTCTTGAAATATGGGATGGGGGAATTAATATGAACATGGCTTGATGTTCTTTAGTTTAATAAGGCCTCCTCTCATTCCTCTAGTTGTACCATGGCCAATACTTTTCAAGATTTACCCATAGTCAATTGGTTGGAATTCTTATTCAAATAATAATATAATTACATTGTCCATATGCGATGGCATGGGAACTCACTAATTATGATTAATTACATACTAGAGGGGAAAAGGGTATTACAACCCCCTCCCCCTTCAAAGGAACACCGTCCTCAGTGTTCTTTATCAATACACCTACCATCCTTTATCCTTCAGTTGCTTCAACATCATCTTCCTTTTCTTGATAGTTTGGTGCTCACTTGGACCTTGGCATTTAAAAATCTACCTACAGTAAACATAAAATGGTATGCATATTAGTCACCATTTTATGCTTAAACATTTTAATGTTGTTCATAATTAAGGTAAATATTATCAAAGCAAGCCAATACATATCTATGTAGTCCATGGATCTACATCCATATGTCTACCTCTTTAACTTGGCTCACTATTTTTCCTTTACATGCCCATTTTGTGCATGATCCCAACCAATAATTTACAATAATTATCGAAGTCTCCTCTTCCTTGCGGTCACTCACCCTCAAGGCCTAGGCACAAGCATTCCCCTCTCTTCTATACAATCCCTCGAGTGATCCATATTTACTTGGCAAGGTTTTTTGGCACAAGAATATTTTTTTGAGACTTCACTGAGCCTTATAGACATGGCGTCCCTCTAGATTGCTCTTACCGAGGCATCCCTCCGACCCTTGTTACCGCAACACGTCATTCGCTATGGAGATCAAGGCTTATCACAGGGTTCTCATGTCACACATTAGCTTTTTTCCACACTTTCCAAGATTGACAACCATCATCTGCCCCTCTAGGACATATTTATTATCTCACCTATATCACTGCATGCATACAATAACTAAGAACTACAACATTAATTTTCAATCAAATTTATTTCAAATCTGTACCTAGAGATTTTCAATTTTCAAATTATCATTTTCAGATATGTTCCACATAGGTACCATATTCATATGTATGAGAATTCCTTTTCATAACAATTTGGATCTTTTACAACCATCAACCATTGGTCTCCCTTATAGTCTTACACTGTTTCCATTTCCAAAACCATATTTCCTACAATCTTCAATCTTCACACAACCAACCAATTGCTATTTTTTTATGCACATTACTATTGGATACTGAGAGGGGTGGGGGGTTAATCAGTATAAACACTTTTACCACTTTTTAACCATAATATATATATTCCAACTTTATAAACAATATATCATCAATATATAATGAGCATATATAACAATGTCACATCAACATCATCACATCAAATACACAATACACTAGAATTTACGTGGAAACCCAAATGGGAGAAAACCAAATAATACTTTCTTATATATCCAATAAAATATTCATTGGAAGCACAAACTTCACAATTCTCCAGCTGCAACTAGAAGGAGGCTACAACTCCCTATTTACAAGCTCCAACCTTAAGGAAGATACAACTCCATGAATTATCTGGCTCCAACCAGAAAGAGGCTACAACCCCCTAATTCTCAGGCTCCAACCTGAAGGAAGCTCCAAATCCCTAATTCTCTGGCTCCTACCAGAAGGAGGCTACAACCCCATGATTCTGAGGTTGCAACCTGAAGGAATCTCCAACTCCCTAAGTTCTCTAGAACCAACTGGAAGGATGCTACAACCCCCTTTCCTTTCCATGTCCTACCACCCTAAAATATAACTCTAGACCAACTATCACTACCGTAATCACTATCACTGTCACTGCCACTTCCACTGCCACTGCCACTGTCACTTCCATTGTCACATCAACCTGTCATGGTCACTGATCAAATTTTCCAACTATAGTTTTCATTGATACTCAACCAAATCCTCTCGCATGGATCTTGTGATCCATATTTACTTGCCAAGGTTTTTTGGCACAAGATCACCAAATCATATACCAAATCATCAACCTGTACCATACCAAACATTAACTATGTACATACCATCACATGATATGTGTCACAACCATGTACCAAATCATATACCAAACCATCAACCTGTACCATACCAAACATCAATTGTGTGCCACAACAAGTGCACCAACCATGCAACATAACTTGTACCAAACCGTGCATCAACCATGCACCATAAATTGTACCATATGCCTCAATCATCAACCATGTGCATCAACACCATAGAAAGTACTAATCCTCAACCAAATACCAACATCACCAAGAGATGTATATCATACATGTGCTATCATATACCAAGTGTAATCCTCAACAATGTATCAATGTCAATGACAACCATACATCATGTTCCAATGCTTCAAGGTTGTACCAAGAATAAGCCTCAAGCATATAACATCCTCACCATGTAGTCAAACCAGATACCAATATACCAATACAACCAAGATGTAGTACTACTTAATGTACAATACTAGTATCACCAAGATGTACCATGCATCAACAAGACATGCCTCTCAAGCATGCACCATACCATCACCAAGCATAAAAAATATTCACATAAGCATACCTATGACCTGTAGCTGACCTGTTGTACTGTAACACTGACCTACAACACTTTCACAACCTTCAACAACATGGTACCAACATTCTCCCCAATTATGTCTTTTTATTATGCGACAAAGACTACCTATCACGCGAGGCCTTACATGATGTCACTTAGGCACCCCGTAGGGGTGTCTCGCGTGAAACCCTCAAGCTGACCCGCGAGGACCTGCCAAATTAGGGTTACAAAAAATTCCTTGCATTCTCCATCTCTGAAACTTTCGCTCTTTCATCACACTTTCTCCGTTGCCTCAATATTGCCATTAGATTCTCCAATAGACCAAAGTACTAGACCATAACAATCACAAGACAAATATTCAATGTAAGTGTGTGGGTCAAATGAATTTCTCATGATGTGTATTTATAATTTTTCTAGGTAACCTCTTTCCTTATTCTTAGGTCTTATTTACTTTCTTGTTACAACCACTTTACCCATTTAATCATTGACTTGTAACTGCTTAGGGGCTTCTTGACCATTCTTTGGGGCTTCCAACTTCACAAGGCCATATCTCCCTAACCGTGAGGAACCACGTGGTGTACCACATATCACTAGAAACAACACGACAATGGATATCCATATATGAGTGTCTTACTTACATTTATACTTCCCTTCATGTCCATATTCCTAAACTAACTTTGGGTCTCATAACCACACCTTCAGGGCTTCATCTATACTTCTTCAAATGCACCGAACAAATATGTTGACATCAACCTCTCCATCAATGACCACTAACTCACCATCAATATCAATCAATATCATCCACATCTCTATGGATTTCAGACTTCTCCAAGGGTTGACATCAATGACAACCAAATATCCAAACCAACTCTCCAATAATTACATCTACATTGATTCACAAACAATTCTTAAAATTGTGCATACCAACAATTGCTTCACATTATTCACTATTCATATGAATTGAAAGGAATCGTCGGTCCTTACTCGTGTATTGTTTCAACATACCAAGATTTTGTTTTCCAAAATGCATTCAAACATCACAAGTAATGCATCAAAGCAAGACAATACCTATCTGTGTAGTCCATGGATCTACATCCATATGTCTACCTCTTTAACTTGGCTCACTATTTTTTATTTACATGCCCATTTTGTGCATGATCCCAACCAATAATTTACAAGAATTATTGAAGTCTCCTCTTCCTTGCGGTCACTCACCCTCAAGGCCCAGGCGCAAGCATTCCCCTCTCTTCTATACAATCCCTCGAGTGATGCATATTTACTTGCCAAGGTTTTCTGGCACAAGAATATTTTTTCGAGACTTCATTGAGCCTTATAGACATGGCATCCCTCTAGCTTTCTCTTACCGAGGCATCCCTCTGACCCTTGTTACCACAACACGTCATTCGCTATGGAGATCAAGGCTTATCACAGGGTTCTCATGTCACACATTAGCCTTTTTCCACACTTTCCAAGATTGACAACCATCATATGCCCCTCTAGGACATATCTATTATCTCACCTATATCAGATGCATACAATAACTAAGAACTACAACATTAATTTTCAATCAAATTTATTTCAAATCTGTACCTAGAGATTTTCAATTTTCAAATTATCATTTTCAGATATGTTCCACACAGGTACCATATTCATATGTATGAGAATTCCTTTTCATAACAATTTGGATCTTTTACAACCATCAACCATTGGTCTCCCTTATAGTCTTACACTATTTCCATTTCCAAAACCATATTTCCTACAATCTTCAATCTTCACACAACCAACCAATTGCTATTTTTTTATGCACATTACTATTGGAATACTGAGAGGGGTGGGGGGTTAATCAGTATAAACACTTCCTTAATCATGTTAAGTTTTGAGTTATTATTAAGTTTCTTTTCAATTTACTAGATAAACATAACATAGGTAGGATCACCGAGAGAAACACAATCACAAGATACACAACATTTATCTCGGGAAAACCTCATAGGGGAGAAAACCTAGCAAAAACTTCCTTAATATAGATAGCCAATACAATGCCAGGACAATAACCCAAAACACTAGAGAATATTCAAGATTGAGAAATGCGCTTCTCTCTCCTCCTTCTCCCAAATTCATAAATATTCAAACTTGCGCAATGAGTGAGTGACTTACGTGAGTGAGAAAATGAGGTTTTATCCTCTCTTATTTATACTAGCTGAGGAGCATTAGAGTGATGTATGTTCACTGGGAAAATTTGACTTGTTCAACTAGTGGCTAAAGCCACTTTAATTATCCCTAGGGGCAGACTTCTCAAATAGCATGTTATAATTAGGGCTTGACCAATCCACAAAATGGGATTGGTCTAATTAATACTGACTCAGTAATAAATAGAATACTTTTTGCAGTTACAATATTTCAACATTTCCCCTTAACAAGAAGGGTATTCTACAAACACAACTCAATACAACATCATCATCATCATCGAGAGAGAGAGAGATGTAAGCAACATCAACAACATCTAGAACACTAATTGAAACATCTATAAATCATAATTTTTTTTTCTCATTATCATCGTTCACAACATGGAGATGGAGTAACATCATCATCCTCATCATGATGAGGCTAGAGTAACATCATAATCATCTTTAGCATGAGGCTAAATTACCATCATCATCTTCTTTAGCATGAGGCTAAAGTAATATCATCAACATTTTTAGAGTGAGGATAAAGTAACATCATCATATTCTTTATCATGAGCCTAAAGTAATACCATCTTCAACAAGAAGCTGCAGTAGCATCATCATCGTCATCTTCAGTAAGATGCTGAAGTAGAATCATCATCTTCAACAAGAAGCTGAAGTAGCATCATCATCATCATCTTCAATAAGAAGATGAAGTGGAATTGTCATCATCATATTTAGTAAGAAGATTAAGTGGCATCATCATCATCATCTTCATCAAGGATATGAAGTATCAACATCAATAGCATGAAAATATCACCAACACAAGGTTGGTACAACATCATCAACAACACGAGGTTGATACAACATCAATGACAGCATGAGGCTGATACAACATCAACAACAACATGAGGGTGATACAACATCAACAACAACAATATCATTATCATGAGGCTGATACATCAACATCAACAACATCATCATCGCATCACGAGGCTAGGGAAACATCAACATCAACATGAGGATGTAAATCATCAACACGAGGCTGGAAAAACATCAACATCAACATGAGGCTAGAAATCATCAACACAAGGTTGGAAATCATTAGCACGAGGATTGAACAACATCAACATCAAATGAAAAAGAATGAGGCAAGTGCAACAAAATTTTGTGGCACTCTAATAGATCCAAAGGATCTTCCCAGGAATCGAAAGATTCCCTAGGATATAAAATCCTAATGGAGCTATCATGTGGTACTCTGATAGACCCAAAGGATATTCCTAGGAATAGAAAAATTACCTAGGATATAAAATCTTGATGGAGCTACCAATACTGACCAAATATATCATATACATGCACAAGTACTCTAACATCCTATCCTTACAGACCTTTGGGATCTATCCAGGGATGATCAGTCCCCTAGGATATAAAATCCTAACTGAGATACTCATTATTGGTCAAGGTACCATAGTATCATCAACACTACTGCTCCTTTCAATGGAGGTCCTTTCAGACTATACCAAAATTGTCTCGAAAGTATTTAAACTTTACATGAGACAGAGGCTTGGTCTACAACCTGCTCATCTGTGCCAAAATATTGGCACTTTAAAGCTCCCATGTGCATCATATCATGAATGAAATGATATCAGATCTGTATGTTCTTTGATTCATCATGGAACACATCATATTTATACAACTATGGTTATCACACAGGATCCCAATGGATTCAATCTCGAGACCAAATAGATCTATCAATAACATCTGAAGCCATATGGATTCACAAATCATGGAACATGCTGTAATATATTCCGCTTCTATCATGTTGAGAGAAATACTGGATTTCTTCCTACTCTTCCATGAAGTCATGGCTGACCTTAGACTGGAACAACATCCTGAAGTGCTCTTTCTATCAAAAACACTTCCATCTCAATCTGAATTAGTATATCCATACAATTTGAAGTCGTGATATTTAGTATAACATAGACCAAAATCCAGCGTACCCTTAAGGTATCTCATCGCATTTTTTGCATCATCAAGGTGAACAAGCCTGGGTTCTACCAGATACTAACTCAAGGAAAAATATATATCTGGCATGTTATTCATCAAATACATCACCGAACCAATAATATGTATGTACAAAGTAGCATCAACAAATTCCGACGAGGTATCAACCAGGAGCTTCAACTTCATTTCCATGGGTGTATTCATGCATTTACATTCCAACATGTCAAACCTATTTATTATTTCCACTGCATACTTCCCTTGGTTAAGGAATATCTTCTCTCGGCTATGCCAAACTTCAATACCTAAGTAATAATGCACTAGGCCTTGGTATTTGATATCAAATTCTGCAGTGATCTTATTCTTACAATCAGTGATGATATTTTCTTCTCCAGTTAATAATAATTCATCCAAATACAACAACAATATAACCAGATAATCATTCATAACCTCAAAGTAAAGTTTAGAATAAACTTTACTCTTGGTAAATCCCAAGCTCATCAGGAAAATCTCAATTCTTCCATACCAAGCTCTAGGAGCTTGCTTCCATCTGTACAGATCCTTCTTCAACTTCCATACATGTGTCTTTCTATATTTAACTTCAAATCAATTTTTCACATCACTTTGTACCAACCTGGTACACTTTCTTAGCTGCAACTCAATTTGCACAATCATGTGCTAGCTCTATGTGTTTTTTGCAAAGAACTATCTATCTCACTGCCCGAGAGTATGTCCTCTCCTCTTTTTGTAATTGTTCCTTCTAGAACTGGGACTCTGCACCTGCATTTTATCTGAAGCTGAGAATGACTTACTTCATTATCACTGTGGCTACTGAAATCTGAGAGAAAATCTTCTACTCTATCATGACAATAGCTTCATTTGAAACTGAGAGTGTTTCAATAACTGGCACTGAAAGTATCTCTTCTTCTTTCATGGAGGTAACTCTATTTTCTAGTGTAGTCATGTCTCCATGGCCTGACCAATGTACTACACCAATTGGCATTGGAGATAACTCAATCTCAAATATAGGGATTTAACCCCTTGAATCTCATACTATATTAGAATCATGGTTGTCCTAGTTGTCTTCATGAATACTTTGGACCAAGTGTCTTGTCATAGTCTTCTCCCTCTTGCTGGGATAAACCTTTGGAAACACATCAGCCTTTGTACATCTACAATGTGCTTCAGTTTTTTAGGTCAATCTTGGAAGTCAATACTGACTTCTCTTGTAGTCTCATGGAAAAATCCATATCCTAGTCTTTATGACTAGTTTCCTTCTCTATCAATGAAATAAGGGAATATACCTAAGAGATTTCATATCTCCTAGAAGTTTCTGAAGCTATGGTCTATTCTTCTCATGGAATCAATATCCCAGTCCTAGAAGTTGTCTCTTCATCTGATCCTTTATGAGATCTGACGTACTCTTGATTTCTTTTGAGTCTACAAGGACTTCATCATCTCTTATAGGGTATACTTGGTGTTGAATACCAAGTGTAAATATGAAGGGTTGAGTCAGACTTCAATTGAATTTTTCTTTCCGTCAAGGTGGCTTCATTACCATTTGACTAAGTCTTCTGTGATTTATGTTGTAATGTTTGGTCATCTTTGGAGCCTTATGATCCTTATAATCAATCTCCATAAGAGATACTTTGGATCTCAAAAATAAACTTCTTCTTCATCTTCGCTGGTACATGGATGTATATTTTCATGTACACAACTTGGGTAGTCTGATTCATGTCTCATATTAATATGTTGCCTCCTGTAACCTTCACTGTAGTTTCCTTAGGGCACCGGTGACCTGCCCGGAACAAGAACAACAAGGGGGAAACAAGATATAATAATAATACTCTTTATAACGATAATGAATAAAAAGCAAGAACAATTAACACAATATATCCTTTAGAGCCATTACTTGTGACCTGCCTACAACAAGGTTTAAAAGTAATAAATACAATACTGAGAGCAAGACTCTTCTAGTGTTGTGAATACTCATTCATTCATGGTAACCTAGAGACAAACCAAGAAGTTTCTCTTGGAGGAGATGTTAGTTATGTCTTGTGAATGATCACAATAAGCATTTATCTCAATATGTTCACATGCTACCAAGTATGCTATCTCAACTATGAGGTAGCTATCAAACTTGACATGTGCAATTTTGAATATTATCAACTTAATCAATCAAACCTGGAATCTGAAGTTTTGTCCTCAAGAATGAGTGTGTTTCTTTTCTTTCTAGTCTCCTTCACTCAATATGAAAAATGCTTTCTTCAACCTGTCTTTTGTACTGAGAGAATATGTTATCTTGAAAAAAATCTAAGTTAGAGAATAAACTCTATAAACTCAACTTTAATCAACCATGATAATTTTGACCAATGGTTAGTATGATTTCAACATATAGCCTAGATTTTCATGAGGTCAAAATAATGTTATAACAAATAGATGAAAATAAAAATAATAAAACCTAGGGTGAATTATTCCTCTGAATGTGTTGGATCTAAGATCCTTCTAGATCTATGGAAAGAGATCCCTTCTACTGCAACTATCCTTTGAATGTTAACAATTTAAATATATGTAAGTACATACCTTATATAGTATTTGTAGGTAGTGGTACCATCCAATAGCAGCAGTAATAATAACCAGCCCTTTAAACAATTTAAGGGTGAAGGCAACTGGTACTACAAATGATACTTCAACTGATACTGCAACTGACACTGCAGTTGATTGTGAAACTACAACTGCAATTGCAACTTAGGGTTTTATGAGGAAACCCCAATTTCCAAACATCAAATTTTGAAATTATGATCCAGGGACTAGATGCACCAGAATGAGGAGAATTTGTTGGAGCTGTTAGATTTAAAAAATTTCAAGTTTTTCCCCTTGAAACTTGACCTGCGCAAATTTGGACTAGTACTTCTGGTACTTGTTCTAGTTTCCTGTTTTTTTTAGTTTTCTTGTTTTCTGGTACCATTCAAAACTAGGGTTTGAATTTTCAAAGGATTTGTCCATTGAAAAGGTGCCCCTAAGATGCCAAAAGATTCACTAGGGAAGGACACACTTTTCTAGATGTTTTTTAGGTAAAAATTCCTTTCTAATAAAAATCCCTAATTTTCTTGTATGAAAACATTGATGTTTTTGCTTATCCAATGAAAGGTTCTCTCTTCAGCTTAGCTCTGAAACCATTTAAAGTTTTGATCTAGTATTAAGTTTCTTTTCAATTTACTATATAACCATAACATAGGTAGGATCACTGAGAGAAAGACAATCACAATATACACAACATTTATCCTGGGAAACCCTCATGGGGGAAAAAACCGAACAAAAACTTCCTTAATATAGATAGCCAATACAATGCCAAGAAAATAACCCCAAACACTAGACAATATCCAAGACTGAGAAATGCACCTCTCTCTCCTCCTTCTCCCAACTTCATAAATCTCCAAACTTGTGCACTGAGTGAGTGACTTGAGTGAGTGAGAAAATATGGTGCCAACCTCTCTTATTTATACTAGTTGAGGAGCGCTAGAGTTGTGTCTCTTCACTGGAAAAGGCCGACTTGTTCAACTAGTGGATAAAGCCACTTTAATTATCCCTAGGGGTCGAATTCTCAAATAACATGTTATAATTAGGGTTTGACAAATCCACAAAAGGGGATTTGGTCATTTACAATGCCTGACATGATCAATCCACAAAAGGGGATTGGTATAATTAATATCGACTCAGTAATAAATAAAATACTCTTTGCAGTTACAATATTTCAACAAATCATACCTTGTATAAGTATTTCTTTTATCATTGTAGCCCTATCCTCATAAGGCACTAGGCATTAAAATTATTAACAATTCATTCGTGTTGTTACTTTACTTGTTGTCATCAAGTCATTATTGACAATAATGACCCAAATACGTATTTTTTCATGCTATGTACATAGTTATTTTATCACCATATATACCACAACATTGCCATACCTTGAATTTGCATGCATAATTCAGTACTTAGTCAATATTCATCTACATATCTTTGTACAACCATGAGCTCAGAAACTAGATCATATCTTCATTTCATTTCACCTCTTTTATGAGGACTATAATCAGTTCAAAGAACACATTTTTCTTTTCTTAACTAGGTTATTTCAGCAACAAGTTTAATTCATTACAGGTCAAATAAATTGACCTTGCAGATTTTTCCCCTGGTCCTCTAAACATGATGAATTATACATACAAGATTTAGTCTTTTATTAAAGTGACAATTCATTACTATAACCAAGGGTTCTATAAATTTCTCACTTAAGTTCCTTGAACCACAAGGAATTATCCATAATGGTCTTAGCCCTTAATGCCTGTCAACACATGCCTACTATTGTAAGAGTAGTTATTAGTTTGACAAAGGAACAACATAATCTCTCTGTTGAAATTTAGCCATAATTTCCAAGGTATAGTTTCAATCTGTTTTCCTACTACTCAAGGAACTCGTGCATATATTAAACAATCTTTTAAACACAAAGAACTAATTTAAATAGACTCATCACTAGCCTTACTATATCATTATTGAGATTGACTTCTTGTCCATCCAAGCCTAGTGTTGTAGCCTAATCTGATACCACTTGTAAGAAATCCAACCTCCTAAGTACTCCTTTAAAGGATGGGGTATTAAATTTTCACCTTCCTTCAACCATTTTCTGACCTCGTTTTGAGGACACCATCAACTTCTTCTTGCCTAGATTTTTCCAATGAATTTAAGTTTGCTCAAAACGAAGCTCTAGATGAAAATTTATGGTCGTTTGAAGTTTTAAGGATTTATCAGAAAAATGTCTCTGTACTCCATGTGGATCCATGTCATATTTCCCATTTGACATTTCACTAACGAGCCCTACCTGCAGGGCGTGGCTGCTGACTATGCGTCGGTGTGGCGCCTGCCAATTGGCCACCGAACCTTTGACACATTGACCTTCGAGATATTCCATGCTCAACTTGGAGCCCCACATTCTTTATAGGTCTACCCTCACCAGATAATGACACCTGTCCACTAGGTCATCAGACTGCAAGACCTCGAGATATCAGATCTCGGAATCGCGAGACCTCAACCCTTTTTACTATTCATATAGCCCAAAAAGCCCAATCCAAGATGAGTTGGTAGCAAGGAAACATGATCCTATCCACAACGGGCCACTTGTTATGACATGTGGCCTTTCCATTGTCTACCACATGGCATGACACATGGAACTTTTACCGCTTCGACACTTATCACTCATTTCCTCCACAAAACCTTATCTCATTATGTCAAATATGTGTTCCATGTGGCACCAATCACATCATGACACATGGACCCTCCACATGGGTTGGCATGGATGTACATGTCATTGAAGTGTCCAATGTTCACGTAACAAGGAGTTAAAAATTGTCAACGTCCTATTCGTTGAATGATGTCATCCGATGCCATCTTAGATCTATCGAGAATTGATCATTGACCCTCTTTGTAAGGCCTATTTCCCAAAAAACTCCTGGTGGTTTGAGATTTGAAATACAACTGGCATCCTGGGGCATCTGGCCCTATCTAGTCATTCCATCTGGAATGACATGTGGCACTCATACCACTCAACATGTGGCATTCTTTTTCCACTTGGAACTTCATCCAAATATGTGAAATTAAGGTGACATGTGGCCCTCCCTCATCATGACATGTGGTGCCACCATGCAATTATAAACATCAGGACCGAAACCCCTTACCGAAATCTTGTATATTAAACCCCCCCATGGTTCACTGTCCGGGGATTACGAGATACTTAATTAGGGTAATACCATGATTAAGGGACATATTAGTGCATTGATTCTCAAGGTTACAGGTCTATGAGATATACGGTTGATATCTCTCATGCTCAGATCCAATAACTTTCAGTGTTTCCCTTCACAATTCTGGTGTGGTAGTGGCTTAAGGGTTCAGACGGTGGAGGTTGAGTCATCGTCCCACAAATCAATGGTTCTCATATCTATGGACCTCGGCCCTCAAAGAGACCTACATATTGGGGAATTTTTTATGCCTTGAGGGTTCGATGCTGAGATACATCATGCTGACATTAATAATCTCTCATGAGATGACACATGGAGTGCAAGGTTCCAACACTCCAAGTTTCATGATGGTCCACAACATGTGTTGGATTTAGTTAAAGGGGAATCGATGGTAAAGATTTATTTTGTGATCAAGATCAATGGTGGGATCTTTCCATCATGTAGGATTTAAGGAAGACACGTGTCACCACCAGGTAACCATGGGAATTGGACCGCGACTCTTTATGATTCTATTGCACACTAAAAATTCTTGTGGTCCATTATCTAGGGATTATGAGATGATTAAGGACATTTGATTATGGTGTTACGACCCCAAACCTTTAGCATGAGATCTACGAATTAGATGTGATGAATTTCCAAAGCTGACGTCTAAGGTTTTAAGGTGCTCTTCCAAAGGTTGGATCCTACCCGGGGTCCACAATTGGCTTAAGTGTGAATCAAATAGCGAGAATTGTCAATATCTGGACCTCTTGTCTACCAAGATATCACGACACATAACTCTTGACGTCACCTTCTCTCTCTCATCTTTATGCTTATAAATAAAGGTATGGAACTAGGGTCGATAACCATGTTCCTCGTATATCAGGTATTGAGACTTATAAATGGGTTTGGAATTAGAATTCCCCCAAGGTCTGATGCTCTGGTGCCCCAGGAAACTGGATTCCCTCCTAAGATTTTACGAAGATATACAACTATGATATTTCAACTGATACATCTAAAAACTCTTGATCAATCATCGATATCCTGGGATCGAAAGAGATCTTCAAGATACAGATCAACGTTGGAGGTTATCTCCACCTTCAGATCTAATGGTTGTGGATTAACAAAAGTTTATAATGAAATTTCAACAAGGTAAAGGTCCATATTTTGATGACTCAGATCTACTTTATCTCGGGGATCAACAACTGCTAAGTCTCATCGCTCATATAGTGATGTATAGATGTAGTTTGAAATTGTTTGGCCTTGGTAGCAAGACAAAGGGTTAGAGTTAGTGAAGTAAGGCACTTCAATCTCACTAAATCATAATATGATGAAATTCATTAATGAAATGACCTCCGACCCGTAGATCAATCTTACATATTCAAAATAATACAAACGCTCCAGCCAGTGAATCCATTTACATACATTGATTCTTATAAGCATAATTATAGGTATATTTATCATTCAACTACATGGGATTTCCAACAACAACAAAAAACAAGCCCATTTACCAGAAATTCACATTTGCAACACAATCATAGGTAGCAATCTAATTATTTTAACTCAATTACACATGGGATAATAAATACTTATTTTCTTAATAGGATTTAACCAACTAACTAACTGTGGGTATTATCCTCTCCACCCAAGCATATACTTCGCATTCTCAGTCACTTTTACAGCAGGCCACCCCCCTGCAAATACATGATACCACGAGGGAATTTCTCTACACTTTTTCTCTCTTGCAACAACATATCTCTCTTCTTCAGGCCTTCTCCCCTAACCTAAGAACTTAGAGCTCATTTCTCCTCAACCTTCATTCTTCACTTTTGTGCATCCCTCGATTCCCTTTCTTCCAATTTGTGCATCCCTTGCACGTAACCCCTTGGGAATGTTCTCGACCAATCCCCTTTCCTTCTGTTAGAAGGAACTTGGGTCAATTATGATCTACATAAATGGTACTTTTTGGTAGCTTTGGCTGATAGTTTTTAATTGTTCCATCCAACCTTAAATACTTTCATTCATTGGAGTGGTTGGGTTTTTAACCACCAACCTCCCCCATTAACTGATTTTTCTCGAAATATAGGATGAGGGAATTAATATGAACAAGGTTTGAGGTCCTTTAGTTTAATAGGGCCTTCTCTCATTCCTCTAGTGGTATCATGGCTAGTACTTTTAAGGATTTACCCATAGTTATTTGGTTGGAATTCTTATTCAAACAATAATATAATTACATTGTCCATATTCCATGGCATGAAAAGTCAATATTTATGATTAAGTACACACTAGAGGGAAAAAGGGTGTTACAATCCCCTTCCCCTTCAAAGGAAAACCATCCTCGATGTTCTTTCTTAGTGCACCTAATATGCCTTATCCTTCAACTACTTTAGCATCCTCCTCCTTTTCTTCATAGTTTGGTCCTCACTTGGACCTTGGCATTTCAAAATATGCCTACAATAAAAATCAAATAGTATGCATATTAGTCACCATTTTATGCTTAAATATTTCACTGTTGTTCATAATTAATGGAAATATTCACAAATAAACACAATAATTATATGTAAAGCCCATGGATATGCATCCATGTTGTTGTCTCATTAACTTGGATCATTTTTTTTCCTTGACATACCCATTGTGTGCATGATCCCAACCAATAATTTTTAAGAATTATTGAAGTCTCTTATTCCTTGCGGTTACTCACCCTTGAGGCCTAGGCTTAATGATCCCCTTCTATACTATATAGTCCCTCAAGTGATCCATCTTTCCTTGCCAAGGTTTTCTCTCACAAGAAGAGTTTTTAGAGACTTCATTGAGTCTTACAGCCAAGACATCCCTTTGTCTTCTTCTTGTCGAGGTGTCCCTCCAACCTATGTTATGACAACATGTCATTCCTTATGGCGATCAAGGATTATCACATGTTTCTCAAGTCATAGAGTATAATTTTTCCACACTTTCCAAGATTGACATCCATCATCTTCCCCTCCAGGACAGATCTTTTATCTCACTTATATCACATGCATACAGTAACCATGAGATACAACATTATTTTTCAATCAAATTTCTTTCAACTATGTCACCCATAGATTTTCAAATTTCACATTTTCATTTTTAGGTCTGTTCCACATTGGTAACAAATTCATATGTATGAGTCTTCCTTTAAGATTATCACTTTTAAAGTTAGGTACTTTTCTAGGGTGTGTTGGGATTCAACCAACCTCTCACCACATGGTTTCTTTGTTCAGATTCATTACTACAACATGATTATTTTATCCCTTCTTAAGACTTATCATAACTTCAAATCAAAATTACATATTATGAAATCAAAATTTCATATGAATTCATTTAAGAATTTCTTTATTATGGGTAACCATGGTGAAAATCCTTAGGGCCACCCAATTCTCTCTTTCCCATTCTACAACTCTAGTAGGACATTGGAATATCCTTCTTCCATAATAGGGAGTCCTATACATGGTCCCTTTCATACCACATGCATCTTCTCAATGCATCCATTCAATGTCCTTCTTATGATAATGTTTGTTCCCAATCATTATCGATTGGTCAATACATTCATGACCCTTGCTCATGAATTCCTTGGAAGGATCTCAATCATCCTTGGACACTAGAGGTTCTTTTGCTTTAACATTCAGGTTATATATTCTTGAATCTTACCCTGCTTGGGTATTAATGACATAGCTCAGTCAATCAACATTATAATTTGATTATTAAAATATAAATTATTTTAAGAAGAACCTTACCCTATCCCTCTTCAACCTCATGCCACAAAGCATGATAACTTTATATATTCTTGGTCATCGACAACCTTTTGATTTTATCTTCTCAATGGTTCTTCAAGGAACTTCCAAATTCTCTTTATCAATCTTTCAACAACATCCTTCATGTATTTATCCTCTCCTTGAGGTTTTCCATTATTGGCAGTTGTCCTTGCCAATAGATTCTATCTTCCCTTAGACATAACATTATGGCCACATTCACAATCATATATAAATTGTCATGTTAAATCAAAATCCATGCACCATATCATTTTAAATCAACAAACAATTTCAGATACGTCTCAACATGTCCATATACACTCTCTCACATTGTCACATTGTCCTCAAGGTTTTCATGAGGGTAAACAAAATTGATTATTTCATCTATTTCTACAGTCATATAGTTGTGGACATTCTCATGTTGAAAACCTTCACACATAACAATATGTCAACTTTCCCATCCCAAAGAAATACAAAAAAAAATTAACAAGAAAGGGAACAAGTGATTATCCCCTTTTTCAACTCCTTTGCACAACTTGGAACTTTCATCCTAACCAATTTGTTTCGAGGGAATTTATATCTTTGCATAACATGGTTTAACCACAATTATTCATTTAAACATATTCATCAATTTATTTTCCTTTGTTTTCACAGTTGTTCTCTTTAAGAATACAATCCGGTCTCATAATTCAGAGTTTTAAAGTGAGGAAAGTGTTCCTTCCTTCTTCTTTTTTTTTCCATTTGTTGCGAATGCAATTCATCCCTCCTTGGATATTCGTACTCTATTTCTTGAGCAGTCTTAGTCAAATTAAACTTGACCTTATTGAGTACATCAACATGCTACAACAACAAACATTTGGTTCATAATGAATTAGGAACTTGTGCATTCTATACATTACCATTTAGACATTAGAATGGTTAACATTCCTTTTCATTTTCCCCATGTATGTTTTATGTTTTAGAATGTAATCTAAGATTCTTATATAGATAGGCTTGCATCCCACTACCTAATTCTTAGTAGTCATTAAGGTCATAACTTTGTTCTCATGATAGAGTTCTCACAGAGTTCCTCCACATAGAACTGTCTCATCTTGCGACTCCCTTGTTGCATATCCATCACTAACTGAAATGACCTCAACCTAGAGTCAACCTAAGCTTTTTCATTTCATATTTTTACCTAATATTCCATAAGGAATTATCAACATGCATCTCTATGATGCATTCAGATGGTACATTCCACATGTATCCTTATTCTGTTATCTTATGTTCACAATGAAATTAACTACATGCATCAACATATTGTGTCCCTACCATAGGCACACTTTACAATTTCACATGCATACACAATTAAGTCATTTCACTCATGATTCTTCACAATCATTCACATACAGTTTTGGGAGGCATATTCATTTTTCCTTCTATAATTAAAAGACATTCTTGCTCATTTACCCTTTCAACAATTTACAGGAACAAAGTACACCCTCCTAAAGTTATTATTCAAAACAGAAAAATTTAGACCCTTCTACATAGGGTCAACCATGTATCCATGTTCTTACTCAGATATCACAGTCTACTTGCTCAGACAGTCTATTATTATGCATAACAATTGAATATGTTGGCATATTCTTCGTCCTTGTCCGAAATCGATGAATGATATTTAATTTTAATAACTTCCTCACATTTATGAAGACATCCATTACCATGTTTATTTTTCACATTTACTTAATCATGTTAAGAAATTATTGTTTGGACATGTGATTTCCACGTTTAGGGGATTAGAAAGGATTAATATGTATGCAACCTTTTATTTCTATGTTGGGGTGATTAGCAAGCACTACTTCAACCTACACTTATCATATTAGGGACATGTGTTTGTTTTTATGGGATGTGAACTGTGATGCCAAGTTTGGCCTTTGTTCAATTAATGCATGTGTTACGAGGGGGAAAACCATGTAAATCTACCAGGTTGAGAGAAGTGGGGTTTCAATTTCAATTAACACATGCATTACCATGTAGAGAGTGTGGAGCGCTACTAGGTGGAGAGTGGTTGAGTTTTGACTATGCAATGCACATTTTCCTTCCTACCAGTGTTGTTACGTTTTAGTTCTTGACAATTGGTTACTTAGGCATGGAAAATATTGGACAACATTTTCTTTAAAATTGTTTCCATTTTCCATGTCTATTCTTTACATGTTAATGTTTCTCTTCATTGACCTCATGCAATACCATCTTGTGCGAATAGTGGTATACTATTATCAGATCTAGAGTTATGGATTATATACCTTTGTAGACTATACCAGTAAAATCTTGGGCGGAGGAGGTCTCAGACACCAATCTGGTGTCTGGCTTGGCCATGACCTTAAAAATAGATTATTATTATTATTATAAAGAGTAACGGTGAATGCATACAATGCTTCCTTTGTAAAATTGCACACAAGTGATGTACAACCAATTATTGTTTATTTTTATTTTTGAAACCATCTTGTCTTCTATCGTGACACTGAGAGACCTATAGATTAATTAAAAATACCATATCAATGGAATCTAAATCGTATAAAAAAAGAAGGAAAGAAGAAACAAATCTAACCATGAATAAATAATGATCGATCATGGGCATGGATAAATCCAACTCTCCCATATTTATTAAATAAGCTCATATTAATAATTTCTTTATTAAATAAATTCATATTAATAATGATCTGAGTGGGCCTAATGGTTAAGAACATGTGTTTCCTCTTAAGAGGTCACAGGTTCAAATCCAGAGGGGGGTAGGTTATGTATACCTTCATAGACTTTACCAATCAAATGAGATTTTGATAAATTAACTTCCTCTCACCTCATTGCCACGTTAAGTGATTAAAAATTGATTATACTTAAATAAATTCTATAATGACAGGTGTGAGGATGTGGAAAATTGGCGTAGGTTGTCATATATTTCTTCCTCTAACCACGATTCCACTTCTGCTTTTCAATTTCATGCTAGGTTTGGCCTGCATTTCAAATGCCACCCTGTGTTATGGATCAATGGAGAGCGTGCGTTATGGACCTTAATACAAAAATTATCGTTTATTGAATCATTTTTGATCCATAGTGGTTGTTATGGATCAATGGAGAGCGTGCGTTATGGAGAGTGTGCGTTATGGACCTTAATACAAAATGCATTACAGAAAACAATTCTTTGTACCAGAAATACTACTTGGCTATACATAATATTAATAAAAATATATTATATCTAAGAAAAAAAATATTATATAAAAAAATTACATTATACTACATTTATTATATCAAGAAAAAGACATTACATTTATTATTTGATTACAAAAGACATTATTATATCAAGAAAAAACATTAAATTTATTATTTGATTGCATTTATTATATATAAAAAAAATACATTATATCAAGAAAAATACAATATCAATATTGATTATTTAATTACATTTATTATATCAAGAAAGAAACAATATTTTATATTTTAACTCAAATGTATAATAACATTATATTAAGTTTGATTGGTATTAATATATTTTAAAAGTGTGAGAAGATATAAATATATTTTATATCTTTATGAAAGATTTCATTATAAAAAAAATATTTTTGATAAAAAAATTTATTTCATTATAAAATAGAAAAATAAAATAATATATACAAAGACAACACCATGACATGAAATAATAAAGGGTTGAAGATGAAAAGCACTTTCTCCTAGTGTGTTCCCTTGTATGAACATGTTAGTTGTACTTAGTTGTATGAATTTATACACAAAAATAATACCATGATATCGATCAGAGTTAGTCATAATTGGATTTCAGTTAAATGTTTTAGTACTATAAATAATAATTTCTTTTAATCCCTTCCTTTGTGTTACCGTGGCAATTCCAATTTGCAACACCAAAAAACAGAATGCATAAATGCATACTCTAATTTTATATATGTTTATTTGGAAGAGATATATTTTAGACTTCAAGATCATATTCTATCAATGTAATTATAACAAGTATGATTATATGTTTCTTTCTATGTAATATATCGCATCAGTTCAAAGTTCTTATCTTTTACTCAAAGGAAACACTTAGTTAGATATATATTTTTTAAAATTTTCCAAAACTTCCTTTTCATAATGTGTCGAACACAAACCAACCTTTTCATGCGATGAACATGCCCCCAACATTGGAATATGATGGAGAAAAATGGACGTTACAATGTGATGAACATAGTAATGTTGCATTGTGTCGAACATAGTAACATCACATAGTGATGAACAATGTAACATTGGAGTTAGATGAAGATAATTATGTTGCAATCTATTGAACATAGTAACGTATCATTCTGATGAACAAAAATTAGCATCACAATGTGATGAATATAAGCATGTCGTCATAATGTGGATCGTAATGTTGCAATATGTCTCAATATGTTGAACATATTAACGTCTCAATCTAATGAATATAAACTAGCGTCACAATGTGACGAACATAGGTATGTTGTCAGAATTTGGATCCTAACATCACAATGTGACAAAGATAAAGAGACGTAGAAATACATCACCCATCACCTTGTCGTTGCAATGTGACAAAAATTTCCCCATGTTGTAATGTGACAAATATATCATGATGTCGCAACATGACAAACATTTCCTAACATTGCAATGTATCAAACATAGTAATGTTACAACCTACCAAACATAGTAACGTCACAATAAGAGACAAACATATAACATTGCAATGTGATGGACATAGTAACATCACAATCTGACAAACATAGTAATGTTGCAATCTACCAAACATAGTAACATCACAATGTGACATACATAAGAATGTCATCGTAATGTGCATGGTAAAGTCGCAATATGTCACACATCGCCCTATCATCACAATATGATGAACATTTCCTCACGTTGAAATGTGACAGACATATCCTGACGTCACAATGTGAGAAACATTTGCAAATATCGCAAAATGTCGAACATAATAACATTTCAATCGACCAAACATAGTAAAGTCACTATGTCACAAACATATATGGGTATCACAATGTGACGAACATATATGAAAGTCACAATCTGACAAACATTTCCAAACGTCGTAATGTGTTGATCATAGTGACATTACAATTTACCAAACACAGTAACATCACAATGTGATGAACATATAGGGACATTGAAATCTCATGAACATTTACGAACGTTGTAATTTGACGAACATAGAATTTTTATAACAATGTGACAAACATAAATGGACATAAAAATGTAACAAACATAGGTATATCATCACAATGCGATGAATATATCTTCACGTTGCAATGTGGTGCACACATCCTGACGTCACATTATGATAGGCATTTCTAAATGTTCTAATGGGACGAACACAACACATTGTCACAATGTGATGTATGCAACTCAGTGTGCCAATGTGACAAACATAAAACAATATTGAAATGAGACAAACATAACCCACTTTCGAACTCTGACAAACCTATTCCAACACCTTAATGTGAGAAACAAAAAGCCTTCTTCATTATATTAATTATTTGATTACATTTATTATACAAGAAAAAAATATTATTAATATATTATTACATTATATTAAGAAAAAGACAATATCAATATTAATTATTAATATTTGATTGAAAGAAAAGTACATTATTATTATATCAAGAAAAATATATTATATAATTATTTGATTACGTTTATTATATTAAAAAAAGACATTACATTTATTATTTGATTACAAAAGATATTAATACATAGTATTAAGAAAAATAAATTGTATGAAGAAGAGAGTATTATATCAAGAAAAAGACATTATATAATTAATATTTGATTTAAGAAAAAAACATTATTATTATATGAGTTAAAAGTTCTTATCTTTTTCACAAAAGAAACACTTAATTAAATTTGTTTTTAAACTTTTTCTAAATCTTCTTTTTCATAATGTGTCAAACATAAACCAACCTTGTCATGTGATGAACATGCCCCCAAATTTGCAATATGATGAACAAAATTGGACATTAAAACATGAAGAACATAGTAATGTTCCATTGTGTCAAACATAGTAATGTTACACATTGACGAGCAAAGTAACGTTGGAATATAATGAACATAGTTATGTTGCAATATACTGAACATAGTAACATGGACATTTGATGAAAAAAACTTGACATCACAATGTGACAAATGTAGGCATGTCGTCATAATAAGGATTGTAAGGTTTCAATGTGTCACAATCTGTTGAACATAGTAACGTGGAAATGTGATGAACATAAATTGGTGTCACAATGTGATGATCATAGCTATGTTGTCACAACATGGATCACAACATAAAACTATGATGAACATAAACAAACATTGCAATGAGTCATGCATTTCCCTCTCATCGCATTGTGTAGAACATTTCCTCATGTTTCAATGTGACACACATAACCCGACGTCGCAATGTGACAAACATTTCCTATTTTCGCAATGTATCAAACATAGTAATGTTGCAATCTGTCAAACATAGTAATGTCACAATAAGGGATGAACATATAACGTTGCAATGTGATGAACATAATAACGTCACAATCTGACAAACATAGTAATGTTGAAATCTACCAAACATACTAACATCAAAATTTGATGAACATAGGCATGTCATCGCAATGAGATGAACATCAACAAATGTCGCAATGTGTCACACATCACCCTATCATCACAATATGACGAACATTTCTTCACATTTTAATGTGACACACATATGTCGACGTCACAATGAGATAAACATTTCCAAATGTCGCAATCTATTGAACATAGTAACATTGCGATTGATGAAACATAGTAACATTAGAATGTGAAAAACATATATGGTCGTCGTAATGTGACAAAAATATACGAAAGTCGCAATGTGATAAAAATTTTCAAATGTTGTAATATGTCAATCATAGTAACGTTTCAATCTACCAAACATAATAACGTCGCAAGTTAATGAACCTATGCATACATTGCAATGTGACAGACATTTACGGACGTCCAAATCTGATGAACATAGCCTTGTTATAGCAATGTGATGAACATGGGCCTATCATCCCAATGTGACGAATATATCTTCATGTTGTAATTTGGTGCACATATCCTGATGTTGCATTGTGATAGGCATTTCCAAAAGTTGCAATGGGATGAACACAACCCATTGTCACAATGTGATGTACACAACCCAGTGTGCCAATGTGACAAGCATAGACTGATATTACAATGAGATGAACATTTATCAACGTCGCAATGTGACAAACATAACCCACTGTCAAACTGTAACAAACCTATTTCAACATGACAATGTGAGAAACAAAAACCCATCATCGTAATTTGATAAACATAACCTTACAATGTCATTTGACAAAGAAAATTTTATGTCGCAATGTGACGAACAAAACCTGATGTCGCAATGTGTCGAACAAAACATGATCAAAATTGAAATGCAGTAGTTCCATAGTAAACTATGGTTAAACATAATCAAGATGGCCCACTATAATCATATCCACATTATCAATGAATGTTAGCCATGGGCGTGGTCAACCATAATAAACTCTAACCAATCATAGCCAACCATGGTCATGGTTAACCACACTCAACCATTGTGAAGGACAACCATGATCAACCATAAGCAACCTTTCCTTTCCAAATCCAACCAACATCTACCAAAGTTAACCATCATTGTGGTCAACCATTATAAACCATGGTCATGGTCAACCATAGTCATTGTCAATTAAGGTATTAATGTATTACTACTTTAATAATGTATTAATACTTTACTATTGTATTAAAAGTCAATGTATTACTACTTTATTAATGTATTATTAATGTATTACTTGATCACTTTATTAATTATTTAATGTATTGATATTAATATTTTAATGTATTAATGTCATTCATAGTCATGACCATAAGAAACCATGATTATGACTAGCCATATTCAACCACAATCATTTTCAATAAATATATTAATGTATTAATAATTTAATAATGTATTTATTTTCAAAAACAGAGTCAGCCATGGTATTTCCATATTCAACCACAGTTATTTTCAATAAATATATTAATGTATTAATAATTTAATAATGTATTTATTTTCAAAAATAGAGTCAGTCATGGTATTGGTGACCTTTGGTATTGAATGTGTGAATTACATTTGAAAGTTTATAAAAGATTCTTGATACTCCATTGTAATATGTTAAAAGTTAATTCGTAGATATTCACTTAACCTTAATAATAAATTTATTGTTTGAGGATTTTTATGACTAATTTAATTGGTTAATCTATAGTTATTGATTTTCATAGTTTAATCATAACAAATTTGTCAATATTTGACACGTCTGATTAAAAAATATTTGTTTTTTTTTTAATAAATATTATTCAATTTTAAATTATAATTTTAAATCATAATTTAATACAAATTTGACAAATATACGTGAAACAATATTTAATTTTAAATCATAATTTAATACAACTTCATCAAGTATAGATGTTATTGTTTTAATAAATGATATTATTTAAAGATGATATTTATTAAGTAGTGAAGATTAATCATGTTCCAATTTTGTCTAACCTCCTTTGCATGTTCTAATTTTATCTAACCTCTAATTGAGAGGCATCTTTACTACCGCTTTCTCGGGGAAGGCCTCTTTATCGCATCTAGCCCAAGTACATGATCTTCACCGCATATATACCGTACCTATTTATCCTAAGGGCTCTTTATCGCAACATCTCTGGTAAAGAGACAGGAAAAAAAGGGTCATTTATCTCTCCAGTATAAAGTGGAAAACTCTGCTGGCACAGAGTTAGCTGGGGCTTCTTCCTTGAGTCCTGTCATGATCGAAACTCGACGAAAGAGCTTGACAAGCGACAGTGCCCTTCTTCACCCACGCAATTGAGTGCTTTTCATGTAAAAAATGATAACAATATATTTATTAAAAAGTAATGATTTACTTAACCTTAATGTCTAATTGAGTGCTTTGTGTGTTCCAATTTTATATTCATTAATTTGAATGCTTAATCCTTAATTAATATTATTTATATTGTTTAAATAAATAATGATTTGCTTAACCTTAATGACGTGCTTTGCGTGTTCAAATTTTATATTCATTAATGTGAATGCTTAACCCTTAATTAATATTATTATATTCTTTACATTTTAACTTATAAATGTGAAATTTTAATTCTTATTTATTAATTTTAAATTAAAATTATTAATATTTAAAACTTTTTCTTTAATCTTTAATCATAGTTTTTAATTTTAATATTTAAACCCAAAACTTAAACCTTGATTCTAAGTAACCCTTGGTATATAATTATAGATCAAATCAATATATTAATAAACTCAATTCCTTAAAAAAAAAATTCCTCTGGATATATAAGAATTTTGTTAAAAGGTATACTTTTAGAATTTTGTTAAAAGGTATACTTCCATTTAATTCATAGGAACTTAACCATAGAATGTTTCTTTAAGGGTTTTTAACCCATTAAAAAAAACCCATATAATAAGAATTTCCAAAAATGAGGGAATCAAAGTGGAAATTTATCTTACTAAAAATTGAATGCTTATACTTATTAACACACTCCTTTAACCACCACCCCTCCTATCTTACTTATTAACTTTTTACCTTTAATTTTTAATATTTAACTTTAAATATTTAATCTTAAATTATATTTTTAATTATTAATTTTAAATTTTAAATATTCAATCTATAATTTTAAATTAATTTCCAAAAATGAGGGAATCAAAGTGGAAATTTATCTTACTAAAAATTGAATGCTTATACTTATTAACACACTCCTTTAACCACCACCCCTCCTATCTTACTTATTAACTTTTTACCTTTAATTTTTAATATTTAACTTTAAATATTTAATCTTAAATTATATTTTTAATTATTAATTTTAAATTTTAAATATTCAATCTATAATTTTAAATTATTCATTTTAATTGTTAATTTTATGTCGAAGGCATGCATATAGGGACATCTTTTGTATGAAACCTGCCAATTGAAAAAAACTTGTCAACAAACCACCTTGTATTTCTACACCTATAACTGTCAAGCATTTCATGCTACAACCATTTTATTTTCATCTGGCTTTGTGTAGGATTCTGCTTGTTTCATAGATATGAACTCAAATTTGAAGCCTATTGAGTGTTGGATTTTCCTATTCACAGTCCTCTCACATCCTCTTCTCTCTCTAGGGACATGCCCACTCTCCACCTCGGCCTTGTAAGTTCTAGAACACCTCCAGAATGTCTTCACGACCCATGATAACTCATTTAATAGGATTTGGAAACAATATCACTGTGCCCTTGGTGCTTTGATTCATCTCCACATTGTTTCAAATCAACTTCTTCTGTGGATCCCCAACCACAATGAAATTCATCACAACCTACTAGAGTAAACTTGGAAACCAAATCCTTGCTCTCACATTAATTTTCAGTTAAAATTGATAGATTTATTTGAATCCAAATATACTTTCACGCCTTGATCCTAGTCTTCAATACCTTAAACATAAAAATCCTCGAGTTGCACTACAACATTATCCAAAGGAGTTTGTGATTTAATGGTGATTTTGACTGATCTTTTGACTCCAAATGCAAGTTTATTCTTTGCTCCTTCTCCCGCAATATGACAGTCCAACCTCATCGCAAAAAACATTAATAGTAGACTTTCTACAATAAAGGAAATCATAATCAGAACACCTATGGAAGGAATGCATACTCCCAAGGTGAAATGACATAACATGAAATCTAGATAAAACCTAAAATCCATAAATTCAAGCCAATAGGAAAACCCATTAAAAATTAAATCAAGTCAAGACAAATAAAAAAGTATTTATCTCTTAGAGCATATACCTGTAAGATGTAATGGAAAACAAAAGCAACACAAATTTAGTCAGGGTATTGAAAAAATAAAAGACTCAATAAACAAATTTGTAGTGGAAATGAATAGATACATAATGTATATTTGAAGTGTGATATATATAAAGTGTAATAACTTACAATGCTTCTTTTGTGCTCGGAAACTATAGAAAACCCAAATGAAATGAGATGACAATCAGTTAAACATTAATAAGGGTTGAAAATGAAGAGAATTTCAATGAAGATGAATAGTGTTTGAGCATCCTTGTTGTAAGACAACCAACCCCCTAACTACCCATTTAAGGGGTGGGGTATTAATTTTTTTCCTTCCTTCAACGATTTCCCAACCTCCTTTTGAGGACACCATCATCTTTGCTCATAGAGATATTTCAAACGACTATAAATTTTCTCAAAACAAAGCTCTAGATAAAAACTTATGGCCACTTGAAGTTTTAAGGCTTTATTGGAAAAATGTCTCTGTACTACGACGTGGCTCCATGTCATCATTCTCGTCCGACGTGGAATTGATGTACCCTTCTTGTAGGGTGTGATTGTTGATTGTACGTCAAGGTGGAACCTTTCACCTAGACAACAGACCTTCGACACATCGATCTTCATTCTATTCTGTGCTCAATGAGGAGCCCCACATTCTCCCAAGGTTCGATCGCACCAAATAACAATACCTATCTAATGGGTCATTGGGATGTTAGATCTCAGGATCTCAGGACCTAGACCCTTTTTACTATTCATATAGCCCAAAAGACCTGATCTGAGATGAGCTAGCGCCTATGACACGTGGACCTATCCACAATATGCCACTTGTTCTGAGACGTGGCCCCGCCACTATCTTCCACATGGCATGACATGTGGTAGTTGTACTACTTCGACAAATGACACTCATTTCCTCCATAGACCCTTATCTCATTATGTCAAATTTGCATGCCACTTGGCACCACTCACGTCATGACTCAATAAACAAATTTGTAGTGGAAATGAATAGATACATCATGTAGATTTGAAGTGTGAGATATATAAAGTGTAATAACTTACAACGTTTCTTTTGTGCTTGAAAACTATAGCAAACCCGAATGCAATGACATGACCAATCAGATGAATCTCTAGAAACCGTTGGCTTACCTGAATATTCCATCTGAGAAGATGACTCTCTAGAAACCCTTGGCTGATGAGGATTCAACTCAGAAATCGTTTGCACAACTACAAGTGTTGAACTCATTTTTCGCAACTCGTTTTTGGTACAATATTCTGAATTTTTATTTGATGTGGGATCTCTTTATTTTCACTAGTCTTTTCTTATCCTCTGGTGATGGAATTAATATTGGGCCCACCACTTTTGGCCATGGCTTTGGGTTTATAATTTATTAGATTGTATCCTCTCTTATTGGCATGATATTCCCATTTAGCAATCAGGTCCATAAAGTATTCGGTAACATGGGTGTTATCCTATAGTGTGCACACAAGGGTCTTCTTGGAAGTGGGAAATATCTCACCAAATTCCATTTCTCATAACAATTGTAGCAGCGAACTGGTCCTCTTCTTCCAGTTCTTGCACCTTGATATCCATTTTTTCCTATAAGAACTCCTCTAGGTCATTGAGGTCCCTCATCAACCCTAAATGCAGATCGGTCCAATTTGTCTACAAGTGAATCCATACTAAGCATGACATTGATTGGTGTTATGGGAGGGTGAACCACATATTTCACAATACATGGTATTCAATGCAGGTTTATACTTTTGTAAAATGGGAAAATTCCTTGGAGAATGCTCGTGACTTTTAAATATCTCATAGTATTCATTACTATAACCCCCTTGATTAGTTGGAGAGGAATGATACTGGATGGGTCCATGAAAAGGTACAGTAACAACAACTTGTGAAACTCCTCTCGCTGGTCCAAATGGTGGAGGAGACATTGGTGTACTAGAGGGCCCTATACCTCTCAATATCGAACATTCATTTTATAAATGACCTTCTGTATAGCATCCCGTACACCAGACTTGTGGTCCACCTGATTTAGGAAGGGTCAACTCTTGTATTTTCTTAGTTAACGCAGAAATTTGGCCATGTAGTTGTGTAATATTAACATCTTCTGGAGGTTTCATGATTCTTAAGCTCCCTAGATAAACTTCCATAGCCTCAATCTTCATGGCTTTCTCCAATGCTTCTCTCAAAGTAATTATCCTTTGTTGAATCAAGGGGATACAAGTCAAAGGTAACAATATGTGAATAAACCATTTTCTCTTATGATCCCCATGGATAGGATTTGCTAATTTCCCTATCGCATGCTTAAATATTTGATTGTATTCCCATGCAGACTCACCATATCCCTTCTTTGTCTCCCACAACTCAGAGGGGTTTTTTTTCTTTGACTGTGGTAATCAAAATTCTGCTATAAATATCTGCTTCACCTAAGCGAGTGTGAAGTATTTCCTCTGAGACCCCAACTCAATTACCTTCATGTACCATTTGAGATCCTTACCTCTTAGATTAGTCTGGAACTCAACTAACTTGTTTTCATCAAGAGTCTCGTGAGACTTCCAGATGGCTTCGTAGAGAAACTATTGTTTCTCAACATCCTCATCCCCTTTACCCCAAAACTTAGGGTATCGGGTGAGTGATCTTGTATTTTGATTGGCCATTGAGGGATTTAGAGACCCTATTAAAATGAACCCTGAAGTTATTGGTTGTGATATGACTGAAAAACTTGCCACACTTCCACTACTACCACTACTCCAACTTGTTGAAATAGAAGGGTTATGAATAACAAAAATTACAGAAGGATTTATTGTATAATTACCAGATTTGTAGATGGCGTTGGGGAAATGGGTGAGTCAGAGTTGGTTCCTTTTCCTCTGGAACAAAATTTCTTTGATATAGTGGATATTTTTTTCTTGTAGTGTTGTGTTTACCTCCTAATGAAATCCAACACCTTCTAGAATTACAGGTTCTAATTCTCCTGCAACTTCCTCTAAGGTCGTGATTGAGTATTCCTCTTCAGTGGTGGTGTCTAAGCTTACTCTCTCATCTGTCTCTTATGAATTTACTTTTTCTTGTATCCTTCCTCTATAATCTTCACCTCTCTCACCAATCTTCTCTTTCAACCAGCAACTGACTAGTCTCCCTCAACTCTACAACTTCCACAACTCTTCTAATTCTCGTCTATGACTACTCTCAAAGTCGATCTCCTTCAATGACTAATCAGATCTATTCATTAACATTTTCATCTGTTTCGGCCACTTCTTTTCAATAATATTAGCCGTCCTTTGAGCTCTTTCATCCCTTTCACTTCTCTCTTGATGAACCCCCATATCTCAAGGAAAATTTCCCTTTACCTAACTCATGAACCCTCTCATAAATCACCCTCCCTCAAGCACAGGGGTTTACACTGAGATATCAGTTGAAGGAACAAGAAACATTCCTTATTGTACTAATAAAACTGTGATCCACAGAGGGATTTCCCGTAACAGTGTTTCTATGTATCCTTTTGTGAATACAACTTCGGTTTTAGAAAAGTCTTGATGGTTTTCCACAGCGAACTCGGTAATGTAACCTTCCATAGTAGTCTGCACTCATAAGTCCACTACTCAAGAGATATGATGATCTAACAGATGAAGATATGCTAGAATCTTAATGGTCCAATTATATCTATTTTTGATTGAATCTTTATATTCTATGGATTCTTGTAGCTGATCTAACCAATAAAATAACTCTTCGGGGAATTTAAGCCAAAAGATATTGTATTGGTCACTAGTAGGCTCTAAATAGAAAAAAATATTTTTTACAACCCTAAATATTTTGTTCTCCAACTCGGCTTCATGTTGTATAAACACGTCGCACCTTTTTTCCAGTCCCCAACCTCATACTTGTGGATCCAATGAGGCATACTCTAAAATCTCCCTTTAAAGTTTGGTCCTGACAACAAAACCATTTGTTGGTGCAATATCGAGACGAGGGTTCTCGAAAGTTACCAACAAAAGGCACTACTATAGTATAGGAACATTGGCATATTCAACCTTATGCAAGGGAAGGAGGTCTCACCCAAAGCATGGTCAACACTATGATATGAAGTGATTTAAGGATAATGCAACATCATATTAAGTTTATGCTACTGAGACTCATATATTAACGCCCAAAGACATGTAGAGATAGTAACAAAAAACTAGATAAATAAGAAGGAAGTAGTTTACGTAACATAAACACAGTTCATTCACGACATAACAGATCTACTTAAAATAAATTTTAGGGCCCAAAACATTCCATTATATTAGCAGCTTCAATACCAAAATCGACATGCAACATGGTTCTCCAATAAATTATCTTGTGCAACAAGATCTAAATCCTTATGACTCACTACAGAACCAAAAACTTGTTGCGAGTGCAACAAGAACACCAACAGGGATTATTACAATATTTGGATATGATTATGATAACCCGATCCCAAATCAAACAATAACAACAAATATAATCTCTCAATATCTCATCAACACCATAGTATATTAACCCTTTTCCCATTGCATTGCCTTCTTATTTATACTTTTTCTTTTTCGCTTCTTGAATTCATTATTCCACTATCTTCTCATCTTACCATTGGCGCTCGATGCTTTCGACCTTTTCCCACCGATTTTACAATTATCCCTACAACTTTTGATTGTTTCCATTGTTTTTATGATTTTAGTTAGCTCTCGACAAGTTTAATTGTTTCTATTGCTTTTAATATTCCAGTTGTCCTGCGACGCTTTCCCAAAATTGCAAAATTTTCAAAAAGGAGGGCCCAACAAGATAAAAAAGAAATTAAGATGTAAATTTCTTAGTGCTTGGTGCTTAAAAGATCTCAAGATAAGATGGATATATGTGCACATGTGTGTGTATAGACTAAAAAACATCCTATAATGGGCCACTTAAACCAAATTGGCTTCTCAAACATTTCTTAATCCCATTTGTTGATAGAGGGAAACTAACACTATGATTCGTATTGGATCTTTGTCAAGCCTTTTTGTAAATTATAATAAGGATGTACTATTTATTTTTATTTTTATTTTTTCCTTTTGGAAAAAATTGGAAGTGGAAACTAACCATTCTGATGGTTTCCTTCCAAAGGAATGTCATTAAAAATGAAGGTTGTAGTGAAGAATGAGGAACAAGGGAGGCAAGGAGAACTTGGTAAGTTTGCATAGATGAGAGCTCAAAGTGTGAAACCTACTTGAAAATTGATAGACAAAGGAATCAAGGAGCTTATCCATGATGTGCGAAGGCATCTCTGAGACATGGGCATATGCATTTGTTTTCATGAATAACAATGCATGAGATTTTTGGGCATGCATAGCTCACCCATTGTAATGAATTTCCTGAGCAAAACAAATCTTTATTGTTTAAACTGTGTGGGTGTAATATTCTCTATGGAGGTATATTGTGGTTTTGGTTTGAGTTTTATTGCTTGAAATTTCTATTTTGGTTAGTAGATGCAAGCTTCATTAGCTCAATCCTCTCTGAGCTTCATTTTTTCTTATTTATTGAGTTTACGCTCACCTACATTATTTCCTCCTCTAGGATTTTTATTTAATTGTTGGGAGAATTTACTTATTCCTAGGTGATTTTATACCTCTCTAGGAATTCTATTTTATTGCTACGTGAATTTACTTTTGTTTGGGAAAATTTATACCTCTCTAGGCATTCTATTTTATAGCTAGGGAAATTTACTTTCTTTTGGGTGAATTTAGACCTCTCTGGGCGTTTTACTTCATCTTTGGGCATTTTTATCCATAACTGAGTGTCTAAATCCATCCATAGATCATTATATTTCTTGTTGGTCGACTTAATTCATCCAATAGGTGTTTTTTGTCCCCTAGGTGTTTTTCTCCACTATTGTATGATTAAATCCACCCACAAAAATCTTCTTTACTATTGGTTAACTTAATTTTCCCCATGGGCATTTTTTCCCCACTGTTGGATGACTAAATTTTTCCACTAAGAATTTCCTTCATTGTCGGTCTTGGACACATATATCATTGTTTAATGAGTGTTTGACCTGAACCTTCCCATACACACAGTTTCAGAACATAGTTGGTATGGTCTAGCGACCAAAAACAATGCAAACCAAACAATAAACAAGCCAAAGAATAGAGAACATATTTATTTTGTTCAAGCATCCATGTTGATAAAATGGATATGCCATAGGACCACCATTTATGGATCACTCTGGGAGGTCTAACACCTTCACTCACTGATATGTATTCGAGGGGATCATAACCCACTTTCTTCACCAACATGGATACCTATGTAGAATTATATTTTTTTCTCTACCTCATCTCTATCCATGAGGTTTTGCATAGGGTTATCTTTCTTTTAGAGGCTACCAAGCTTCAATCCTTTGCACTTGGGTTTAGTGCTTATCCCGTCCTTTTGAGAAATCGATCATTATTGGTAAATGTAGTGCTAACATTAAACAAATATATATTCATATATCCATCATTCAAATTGGCAATTGTTGTCAATACAAGTGCAAAAGTAATAAACTCTTCATCACTTAGAGGTCAAATCACTTATAGAAAGGATGCACTACTCCCACATTAGTGCTAACACCTTGTGACATTAACAATGACAAGGACAGTTGATCCAACGTAATAAATGAGAGAATTATCATTTACTGTCTTCTCTACCACGTGCCATTTAATCAATATAAATGTGTGGTTGCTACAACAACATCTCACCCATGGTTGGTTCACTCACTCTAATAATTGTTGCATATAGGCACAACTCCACTCAAATCATTTTCCACCTCTTCCAACCATGACAATCATGCTGGATATGATTAATTCGATATGGAAATTCTCCAACTATGAAGGTGGAATAGAGTGGCGTTGCACGAAACACATTAGGGTTAGGGTTTACACTTGGAAACCAATAAGTGAAATTTGTAATGGGTTTCTCCACATGGTAAGGTTCAGAAGCAGATTGCATGCTTGGGGTCACTCCTCAAGATGGAGATAACATGCAACGTTTGGGTAGTGAGGAATAAATCATGGGATTACACCCCAGGTTGGAGATCAGAATAATAATAATAACAATAATAATATATTTTTAAGATCACCATTAGACATCAAATTGATGTATGAAACCCCTAATATATAATCCTAACCTAAAAACCAGTTTTTTTTTTTAAATCTTCCCTAATTTAAATCAATAATATATATAACTAATAATTTTACACAACAACATCTCACCCATGGTTGGTTCACTCACTCTAATAATATATATAACTAATAATTTTACACAACATATCTCTGTAAAATAATATAAATAGACCTCGTTAATAACTATCACCCCCGACAGCCCATATGCCCGCAACACATTTTTAATTTTTCCGGATGTTAATGGCCATGAAGTCTTCCACTTCTTCACCACGGACCCTGGTTTTCCTAAGTCGTCTACTTGTTGACCACGTCTCATTACCTATATAAACAACAACCTCTTCTCCATTCTCCCAACCACTGCCACTGTGCCACAATCTCATCATCCGTCTTGACGTCGCGATGTCGAATCCTGTTCATGCAAAAATACCAGCCAACCCCGCGCGACTGGGCGAGGTTTGGTATTTCACCAGATCCCAAATAGACGAATCTAGCCCTTCCAGAATCGATGGAATTGACGCAGAGCAAGAGGATCGCCTCAGGATATCGTACTGCCGTTTTATAAGACATGTAGCCATGAAATTAGGGCTACCCCAGGTGACCATCGGAACAGCAATCATATTCTGCCACCGATTCTATCTCCGCCATTCTAACAGCAAAAACAACAGATATACAATCGCGACCATCTGCTTGATCCTCACCATCAAAGCCACGGAGGTGCGAAGGAAACTTTTCGAAGATCTGACTCGGCTTTCCTACGAAGTCCAACATGAAAACGCAGACCGAGCCACTGCGGAACTCATAAAAGACCCCCAATTCTTCGAGCAGAGGAAACAATTACTCTTGAAGGGCGAGCATTTAGTTCTCTCTACGCTCAACTTCGATCTCGACATCGAAACCCCATATAAACCCCTCGTCTCTGCCCTCAAAAAGTTCACCGCTGAACGGTGGCATTCTCAGTTTTTCTCAGTTTTCACAGGTTTCTTGGAACTTTGTGAATGATGGATTGATGACGACGGTGTGTCTCCAGTTCGAACCCCGCCAATTCGCTGGTGCGGCTTTCTATCTGGCATCCAAGTTTCTCCACGTGCCGTTGCCATTGGATACAGAGAACCCTTGGTTGCGGGAGTTCGATCTGTCTCTTCTTCAGCTTGAAGATGCTTGCAGTCAACTGCTAAAGCTTTATGGAACGAGCACCCCAACTCCATCACCAATTGCTCCTCAAAGCGGAAACAACTCTTCTGCTGGTAATGTTAATGCAGACTATACTCCCACAAGTACGATTACAGCTGTCTCCGTTGATTCCAGCGGGAAGAATCGTACCCTGCAATGAATGCCGTTAAATATCATTGGGCGCGATTTTTTTCGTTAGATTTTGTCAGAAATTCGGTGAAAAAAGGTTGGATCTGCAGATTTGAGTGGTTAAGTTTGTATAATCCAAGTGTCACAAGAGTTTTTCAGCACGTTGAATCCATTTATGTATTCATAAATGCAATTTAGACAACAAAAAATAGAAATTTTGTCCAGATTTATATGGCCGGATTCCAGCCAAAAAACCCAAAAAGTCAGCCATTTTTAAACAGTGATCAAGTACTTCATAAATTATTTCCAAAAACAGATCTTCTGAGCCACATGGTTTGTTTAGATATTCATAAATTATTTTCAAAAACAAAATCAGCCATGATATTGGTGACCTGTGATATTCTGTATGCATTACATATAATGAAAGCTTATAAAAGATTCATGATACTCCATTGTAATATGCTAAAAGTTAAGTAGTAGATATTCACTTAACCTTAACAATAAATTTATTGTTTAAGGATTTTCATGACTAATTTAATTAACTAATCTATAGTTGTTGATTTTGATAGTTTTTGATAGTTTAATCCTAATTTATTTTCAAAAACAAAGTCAACCATGATATTGGTGACCTGTGGTATTGACTATGTAGATTACATATAATGAAAGTTTATAAAAAAATTCTTGATATTCCATTGAAATATGTAAAAAGTTAAGTTGTAGATATCCACTTAATCTTAACAATAAATAAATCTATTGTTTAAAGATTTTCATAGTTAATTTAATTGGTTCTCATTATTTCATGATACCCGTGGTTTTATATTTGAAAGAAGTGATTAAAAATATTTGGTTTTTTTTTTAATAAATATTATTTAATTTTAAATCATAATTTAATACAAAATTATTAATATTTAGAGGATTGATTAAAAAATATTTGTTTTTTTTCATAAATATTATTTAATTTTAATTTATAATTTAATATAAATTTATCAAATATATGTGATATTGTTTTAAAATCATATTTAATTTTAAATTATAATTTAATATAAATATATAAATATAACAAGTATTGATGATATTGTTTTAAAACAATATTTAATTTTATATTATAATTTAATACAAATTTATCAAATATAGATGATTTTTTAATACATGATATTATTTAAAGATGATATTTATTCAATAGTGAAAAATAACCATGTTCCAATTTTGTTTAACCTTAATGCCTAATTGAGTGTTTTGCATTTTCCAATTTTATTTAACTTTTAATTGAGTGCTTTGCATATAAAAAAAATGATAGGAAAATATTTATTAAAAAATAATGATTTGCTTAATCTTAATGCCTAATTGAATGCTTTGCATGTTCCAATACCTCTAATTGAGTGCTTTGCATGTAAAAAATGATAACAATATATTTATTAAAAAGTAATGAGTTGCTTCACTATTTAAAACGATAATCATAATTTTATTATTTCTAATCATTATTTTTAAATTTCTATTTTTAAAAATAATTTTAAAAATATTAATTAATATTTAAATTTTTATTTCATAATTTTTATTAAAATTATTTATTACAAATATATTTTATAATCTAAAAAATAATGAATATTTCTTTTTTTAATATTCTAAAAAGATTATGAATATGTCCTTTCTTTTTAACCATTTAAAATAGAAACGTTAAAACTCTCTTTACATCTCTATCTTGATTTTGATCATTTCATCCCAAAAAATCATTTAAGTTAGTCTTCTATATATATAATTGATATTCATTTTTTTCAAAATTCAATAATATTTTATCTTCAATTTTATTTTGATTTTTATCATTTCATCTCAAAAACACATTTAAGTGAGTTTTCTATATAATTGATATTCATTTTTTTCAAAATTCAATAACATTTTATCTTAATTTTTATTTTTTAATTATTGATCTTGAATCTATAACTTAGTATAGTATATTGTTTTTAAGTATCTACCGTATTAATATGAACAAAATTTACAAAAAAGAGAGTATTGTTCCAAAGCCCAAAGATATCATGACCGTCTCTTGGGATCAAAAACACAAAAAACAATTTTTCATCAAAGGGGAAACCAAGCTAGAGAACACAACATATGTCTTAAAACCTTAAAAACATAAACCCTATTTGGTCTATATCCACTAAAAAATTGAAATGTACTAAAATTGGAGAGGAACCCAAGGAAAGGAGGGACCCGAGTCGCCTCAATGAGAAACAACATCAGATGTTTCAGGTCTAGGTTGATTCCCAATTGGAGAAACAGAGGTCCTCCATGATGAAGAGTGAGTCAAGTCACCACCAACTACATGTCTCAATATCAAAAACACTTAGACAGGGGGAGCATCCCCAAGAGGAGAATGGCCCTTTGCCATTGATGTCAAAGGGGGAGAGTTAATCACATTGATGTGATTGATGTTTATTGATGGGGAGAGATAGTCACATTGACATCAATAATTAGTAATTGGTATTGACATCAATGTTGTTATTGCCATCAATGCCAAAGGGGGAGATTGTTGGATCATGTTGTCATAGATGCCAATGCCAACAATGATGTCAACACCAATTATCAATTATTGACATCAACATGCAGATAAGGCATGCTCTACATCAATAGTCAATGTGACTATCTCTCCCCATCAATAAACATCAATCACATCAATGTGATTAACTCTCCCCCTTTGACATCAATGGAAAAGGGCCATTCTCCTCTTAGGGCTGCTCCCCCTGTCTGAGTGCCTTTGATATTGAGACATGTAGTTGGTGAGTTGAGTTGATAGTCATGTTGTACATCATTGGGGATTCATAGGTTGTTGATGCATGGTTGATATACTTCCTTGGTACAAGTGATGATGCATGATGGTACACTCATAGATGGTATTTGTTTAGCATATTGATAGATGCACATGGTTGGCATATTGGTGGATGCACATGGTTGGCATATTGGTAGATGCACATGTTGGCATATTGATAGAGGCATATGATTGATACATTCCATGGATGATATCTTTTGGCACATTGCATGATGTTGATGTACATGGTTGATATACATAGGTGTTTTGCATGATGAGCACACATTTTTGTACAGGATGTTCTTGGTTGATATTTTACTCATGATTCTTTATTATTGACATATATTTTTCTTCATGATGCATGGTATGGAACAAGTTTGATGCATGAATAGGTCCAAGGATCGTCATATGGTAGCGTATTGTTCATATTGTAGAGAAGATAGGGGAAGACATACCCTGAAGGGGAGTCATTCTTCCCATGATTCTAAGAGGAGATATTTATCAAATGCATACCTAGAAAAGAGCCCTATATTTGAAGAAAGAGCATAGAAGCATAATTCCAAGGGGAGCGATGGTCACAGGGGGAGTATATTCGATGTATATTCAACATTACATCAAAGTAATATCCCTTGTTTAAAAGGGGAGAGATTATTTAGAGGAAGATCAAAGGCACTCAGACAGGGGGAGCAATCCCAAGAGGAGAATGGTCCTTTTCCATTGATGTCAAAGGGGGATAGTTAATCACATTGATGTGATTGATGTATATTGATGGAGAGAGATAGTCACAATGACTATTGATGTAGAACATGCCTTATCTACATGTTGACATCAATAATTGGTAATTGGTGTTGACATCAATGTTGGTATTTCCATTAATGCTAAAGGGGGAGATTATTGGATCATGTTGTCATTGATGCCAATGGTTTGATTGATTGATGCCAAGTGATTGATTGATGTCAAAGGGTTGATTGATGAACAATGTATACGTATTGTCCTTGATGAGAATGATAGATTTCAAAGTGGAACCAATTGATGAACATGGATCATTGATATGATGCATAGATGAAGATGGATCAATGAGTTGTCATTGATACATGATAAAAATGGATTATTTTATATACGATGCATAGTTTGTTTGATGAAAAGATGACTCATTATTGTCTTATGATGATTGATAAGGTGCACAAATGGATGAATTCCAAAGAGGTCCCCTTATGCTGAAATCCCTCATGGGAAGACGCTTTGCGGATTGAGTTATCCTAGAAGAATGGTTGGAGGACTCATGCTTGTATGTGGAATAATGAGATGGAGATCAATGAAGTTGTTGGTGAAACTATCCTATATGGATAGTGCTTGTCATGCCATTTCCGGTGGTATGTGGAATGTCACATAACTCTTCACGATTTGAGAGTTATGGCCTTATGAAGTTGGAGGACCCCCATATGAAGGCTTGAAGCCCCAAAAGGACACATAAGTCAAAGTGTTTGAAAAGAAGAAATCATTATTTAAATGATAAAGTAAAGTGACAAAGTCAAGGTGGATTATTTAAATAATAAAGAGAAGTAATAAAATCAAGAAATGATAAATTAAGGTGACAAAATCAAGAAGGAATATTTAAATGATAAAGTATTGAAGAACTTTCTATTTATGGAAAGTGGTTAACCCTAAAATAACGAAAATAGGTTAAGTGACCTAGAGATGGGTTAATATTATTTAAATGATAAATTAAAGTGACAAAGTCAAGGTGGATTGTTTAAATAATAGAGAGAAGTGACAAAATCAAGAAATGATAAAGTAAGGTGAAAAAATCAAGAAGGAATATTTAAATGATAAAGTATTGGAGAACTTTCTATTTATGGAAAGTGGTTAACCCTAAAATAAGGAAAATAGGTTAAGTGACCTAGAAAAGGGTTAAGTAACCTAAAAATGGGTTAAGTGACCTAGAGGATGAAAGTATAAATAAGATAGCAATGGTCTCTTGTAGATCATTCTTTTTGTGGATCAATGGAGAGCTTCTTGTGAGAATATCTTTTGGAGTATTGGTGGAGAGCTTCTTGTGAGAGCTTCTTGAGAATTTTTGGTGTAGAACACTTGAGCATATTGAAGATATATAGGTGACTGAGGTAACCAATGGATATGTAATCTGAATTTCAGAGGGAAGGTGAAGAAAAGAGGGTCGGAATTCAAGGGAGGATAAATTATTTTCATGGTGCTTTCTAAGGTATGTTATTTACGGGTAATCTCACCATTTTCATAATAAATTCTTCTATATAATGATTCGGACCATGATATTGATATACCATTGAGGAACCATATCCAAGTATCTGTGCTAAAACATTTAGCTTTTGGGTCGTTACACTTTGTGGAAAATAGGGTTTGTGGCTAGTCCTAAAACTAGTCTAAAACATGTGTTTCAAGTAAAAACATCATAACTTCTTCATAACATATTAAAATTCAGTGAAACCAATTATGTTGGTTAGAGTACAGTCTGTAGTATGTTTTGTAATAGTTTCATATCGATTCAACAAACATTCTGTGCGGGGAACGCTCTACAAGGTCTCTCTCTAGAATAAGCCAACATTCAGCAAGGTGTGCCATTTTTTCTGTAACTCCTTTTATGAGATGTTACAAGTAGTGACACCTGGAGGAAATGCACAAAACACACTGAAGAACATTGTCTATCAGTTTCATATCTTAATTCATTACATGTACAAAGTTATGATTATTTCAAGTTAGGGTTGTTGAATAATCCAAAACTATTCATGTGAGACTAAAGAAAAGTTTGATGAAAATGCTAGTCTCTTATTGTTAAAGTTAAGGAAGGTTTGCAGGAATATGATCATATAAAAAAGGTATATTACAAAGTTACAAATCAGATTTGGATGATGAAATTGATGAGGGATTTTGGTTGAGGTACATGTCAGGTACATGGTTGAGACAAGTAGTTGATGAGTTGGAACATACATAAAGTGTATAGTTGATGATGTTGGTACATATTGATGAGTCATTGTTGATGAGTAGTTGACACATGATTGGCATATAATTGTTACATGGTTGGATGCACTTGTTTATGGTATAGTTTGATTACAAGTTGTTTGGCACAAGTTGGTGCATGGTTGATGCACTTGTTTATGGTACAAATTGATATCTGTTGAGGATTGTTGTCTCATCTCAGTTGGTGCTGAGGATGTAAGATGAGTCTTGAATTATAGATCTAGTTCTCTTGTAGAGTTGTACTCTATTCAGTTGTTACTGAAAAAACCCAAGCATTGTAGTCCGTAATAAAAAGAAAATTGTACAAACATCTTATGTTCTTTGTGTTCCTTATGGTGATGACTTGTTGATGATATATTGCTGATTTATGTTGCTGATATATGTTCACATCTAACTGGTTAGAAATCAAAACAATGGGTAATGAGTAAATGTTGAATTCTAAATAATGAGTTTTGTGTAAGAGGGAAGTTTTGGGAAAAAGATCCCCACACTCATTCAACTCCCCTCTAAGTGTGGTAGGTGTGTCCAACATAAACAACATTAGATGTTTTAGAACTAGGTTGATTCCCAATTAGAGGAACAAATGTCCTCCATGATGATGAGTGAGTCAAGTAACGCCTTGATCAGGTAGGTGTTATGAGATTCTAGGGGCTTCATTCTGCACTTGAGCAGGTAAAAGTACTCTTTTGGAACAATACCTAAGGCAACCATCATTTTTGTGTGCTAGTACAATTCCACGATACAAAATAATTTTGAGTTCCTGATCCTGGTGCAACCAAGATCATGGATTAATCATCCCACCTGAAAATTTACCTCCTCATCGTATTGAATTCCATGATTAGATGAACCTCTGCTTCCAGGGATGCCATTGTGGCTTTTTCATCCTCGGGAAAACAATCCTCATAGAACTCTGCAACAACCACTGTTGATTTGGCTACATGAGATGACCTCATAGAGGGGGAACGAGGATTTCGACCTCTTAGAGCCATATCAAGACATACTAGAGAAAGAAGTAAACCCAACAAAATATTCATAAAATTAGAGTAATTTGAAATACACTAAAGCTGAGCGGCTTCCAGAGTACTACCAAAACTATTTATCCTCTCCAGGTCTAAAATACTGCCCAACAACCAACCAACCAAGCCTTCATAGTTTTTTTTATCATGAATGCCTGAATAATGAGGAATCATGGGAATATCCTCCACCTCGTGCAAAATATCACTATGTTTAGCCAATTGAACCTCGCCATATCCAGTTCTGATGTCAAATTGGGGCAAGGGTACAACCCTTGGATCATCTATTTTGATGTAGACCTCCCCAACCCTCAGGCCAAAGTCCGCTCACAGGATCGTTCTTTATCTCCTTTGATCCGGATCGACTCTTTCGATTCCTTGCTGGAATCTCAATTCAATCGATTCACAGGTCCTTTCGAAAGCTCCCCTGTGCAAGCAGCACTAGGCGCAAGCTCCGCCTTTTCGTGTGACCACAACGCTATGACTAAGGCTCAATTCCAAAGGTGCTTGTCGCAAATAGAAACTCGTGAGTTCATGAGTCGAAGCTCCCGACTCTTCCTTTCCAATCTCGCAATACCCGAATCCACGAAAAGGGTATAACTCCTCTTTTGTCAGCACCTTCCATGCGTGACCACTGGCTAAGCTTAACGCTAGCTCCTCTCGCTACTCGTTGCTTCATGAGTTCAAATGTTGAACTCTCGTTCCTTCCTTGTGTGATCCTCCAAGACTTGAAAGTCAGTGAAGGTTGACCTCCCTTTCGTACTTCTCGGAACTCAGCACTTCACAAGTTTCAATATCGAACTCTTGTGCTCCTATCTCGCGAATCCCCGAGACGCGAGAAGTCAGTGGAGTGTTGACTCCTTCCAATAGGTGACATGTGTCCTCTTGTCTATTTCCCGGGCCCACCTTGTGGTTTTTCCACGTGTCCCTCATCCCCAGCTTCAACACTTCGCGACTTCGCTTCCCGAAGCGCTACCTCCTTTGTATCCTGACACTCGAGGTGCCGAGATCCCGAACTCCTCACTACTCCTTATCACAACTCTTGACTTCGAGACTTTCGAGACAAAAGTCTCAACTTCCTATCTGCCGATATGTCAAAATGATGAAATTCAGACACATCATCAACGCGGGTCCCACAATGGAACTTCCCACCTTTTGGAGTTTCGGACTTCGCAACTTCGCGAATCCTGATGCTAAGATTTCGGTTCTTCAACCCACGAAACCCTTGAATGTGTGATAGGCACGATGAGACTCTGATCCAACGGTCCTCCCTTGATCTAGATCCTACGGCTGTCCTAGCTCCTGGCGATTTCGCCACTCACGACTTGGAGCACCCAATCTTTGGGCTCTCACCTTGCGAACCTCTGAGTTCGCGAGATCCCGTGATATCTGCCACCTGTCCTCCTCCGATGGACGGCTTTGATTCTCTTGCAACTTCTCCCCTTGCAAATATTGATGCAAAGGTTTTAAAATTTCAACTCACGAATCCACGAAATGAGATTATGCGAGTGAATCCGATGACCCTTGTTGGATCAGATCCTACGACCCAATTTCTCCTGAGATCTCACTTAGAAAAACACTTTTCGTAACTCTCCTTTCTCTTCTACAAGATTTGATGGCTCTTAGAACTTCGCGAATTCTCCACGGAGAATTTTGACCGTCCAATGCCTCCTTAACAACTCCTGCGAAATGAACAAGTACACCTTCACGAAACTTATCCACCAGCAAACAATGTCGTTGTGCCTCCTTCCGATACTTCAAGGCACTAGCCCTCTTGAGCTTCTCTTCGACAACTTCGAAGACTCTATCCCTTCTAAGCTTTCTCCACAACTCAAGTCTTCAAGAAGACTCCTGCACACACTCCTTGTGGCAATTCTTCAAATACTTCCAAGTATTTGAACCTCTTCAACTCTGTGCACTCCCTGTGATAGCAGTCCTTCAACAACTCCCCCTGGTTGTAAATCTGAGACTTCACTCAGCCTGCGCACTCCTTGCATGGCTCCTGTGCTTAACTTGCACTTCTGCGAGAATGAGAACAATGTTATCCCTCATGAGCTTTCAGAGGTGAACTCTGAATTTTGTCACTGCACACCTCGTGAACAATTTCACTGCACTCCTTGCAGGAAAACTCTTACTCGGACAGAGAAACAATTGAAACTCATTATTTACTCTCTCAGACTTCGAATTCTTAACACGAAATCATACATACATGGCATAAAATCAAATGTATATCAGAAAAAGTAAAACAATCATGAGCATAACATTCAATCATGCATACACAAAAAGTATTTGAACACCATGAGTCTGGATCAAAGCTTCATATATTAATCTCAGAACTTCTGTACATGGGTTCTTCTACACAGCTTTTTGTTTCTTCTTCTCTATGCTCTCTTGATTGATTATGATGCTAATGTTACAATGATACAAGTGAGGGTGTCTATATCCCTTTTCCCTTCGGCTCCTAAAACTATCTAATCTAAGAATTTAAAGCTACCTACTTACATTTACTAGCATAAATGCCTCTTAATCCTTCAGACGAGAGTGGGATGCTCAAGGTATGATTACAATATACAAGTACACCCTTTATTAATTGTCTCATTTAATTTTGGCATATCCAACTTCAAAACATTTCGAACAATTCATCTTGTGCCAAAATGCGTCGACGTTTGTCCCACACTTGCTTGTTGTTGGCGATGCTCCTGCATCATACTCCCTCGCTTGAAAATTTTCATGGGCTCCTGTCCATGAGCTCTAGCATGGTTTGTCCATGCTTCTGGATCTCTGCTTCATTCTCCCAGCTAACATCTTCAACTGGATGTCCCTTGCACTTGACCAAGTATTCAAAATATTCCCTTCTTCTGGTCCTTTTGCTAACTCTTTTGTCGATTATGCTTTCCATTTGTGGCTTCTCTGCAACTAGCATCTGTTTAGTCCACTAAACCTCTGGTTGTTCACTACCTTCTTCTGCTTCCTCAACTTTGTAAGGGTACAAATATGATATGTTGAATATCATAGAAATTCCAATCCCATCGGGTAATTCAATCTCATAAGCATTTGCCCCAAATTTCTTCAAGACCTTACATGGTCCGATCTTCTTCATCTTTAGTTTGTTATATGTTCCTCTCGGGAACCTTTCTTTTCTTAGATGTGCCAGAATTAGATCACCAACCTCAAATTGAATTTGTCTCCTGTGTTGATCTTCTCTATGCTTATACTCTTGGCTCGAGTTCTGCAATCGCTCTTTCACCTGGCTGTGAAGTTCCTTCATTGCTTCTGTGAAATCCTCTGCACTAGCACTCCTAGTTGCATTCTGTTCTGAATCTCTCAATTTAAAAACTCCTCTTGGATGCATCCTGTAAACAATCTGGAATGGAATCCACCCTGTGCTTTTGTTTAGTGAGTCATTATATGAAATTTTTTTCCTGTGGTAGAATATTGTCCCACTGACTGTGGTGTTCTGTCACCAAGATCCTCAACAAGTCTCCCAAAATTCTATTCACAACTTCTGTCTGTCCATTCGTCTGAGGATGATAAGCTGAGCTAAATGATAAGTTTGTTCCCAGAGTTTTCCATAAGGTTCTTCAAAAGTGTCCCACGAACTTGGTGTCTCGATTCAAAACTATGCTCCTTGGTAAGCCATGAAGTCGAATGACTTCTTTGAAAAACAGATTCGCAATGTGAGTTGCCTCACTGGTTTTCTGACATGGTATAAAATGTGCCATCTTAGAAAATCTATCTACCATTACAAAGATCGAGTCAAACCCTCTTTGTGTTCTCGGCAACCCCAATATGAAGTCCATGCTTACTGCATCCCATGGCCTCTCAGGTATGGGTAACGATTGATATAAGCTTGCATTCTGCCTCTTCCCTTTTGAATGTTGACAAATTCTACATCTGTCCATGAATCGTTTGACGTCTTCTCTCATTCCTGGCCAAAAATATGACTCGTTTAACTTTGAGAACGTCTTGTCATGACCAAAATGTCTGGCCAATCCTCCACTATGTTTCTCCTTCAGCAAATTCTCCCTCATGGAGCCCTTTGGAATACATAACTAATTTCCCCTGAATAACAATCCATCCTGGATCATGTATTTTGTCCATTGGCTTTTGTCCCTGAGAATTGGATTCTTAGCTGCTTCATATGCCTCTTTAAAATCTGGATCATCTCTGTACATGTCCCTGAGATCATCAAAACCCATTTTTTTGACTCTGAACTCCCGCAACAACAAACATTTCCTGCTCAAAGCATCAACAAATTTGTTAGAAGTTCCAGAAATATGCTTAGTTACAAAAGTAAAGTTTTGCATGTATTCAACCCATATTACATGTCTTTGATTCAACTTCTCCTATTGAGTCACAAATTGCAAAGCATGATTGTCACTGTATAAGAAAAACTCCTTAGGGATTAAGTAAAGCCTCCATTTCTTCAATGCCTGAATAATAACATAGAACTCCTTGTCATACATGGAGTATTTCACTTTCGCTTCATTCAGCTTCTCGTTGAAGTATGCTATCAGCCTAACTTCTTGACTCAAGACTACCCCTATTGCAAATCCACTTGCATCACATTTTACCTGAAATGTCTTTTTAAAATCCGGCAACACCAAAATTGGTTGTTCCGTGATTTTCCTTTTTAGTAAATTAAAAATTTTCTCAGCCTCTTCTGTCCAGTGAAAAGACTTGTGTCTCTTCTTCACTGTGTCCATCATCAGTGCACTAATTCCACTAAAATTCCTGATGAACTTACGGTAGAAACTAGCCAATCCGTGACAACTTCGAACCTCAAATATACTCTTCGGTGATGGCCAATTCTTAATTACCTCCACCTTATCTGGATCCATCTTCAACTTGTCTGCAGAAATAACAAACCCCAAATAAATGAGCTCTATCTTCATGAATGAGGATTTCTTCATATTTATCAACAATTTCTCTTGTTGTAGCCTCTTCATCACTGTAGCCAAATGTTTCAGATGCTCTACCTCTATTTTACTGAAAATCAGTATGTCATCAAGATACACAATGACAAATTTTCTGATGAAATCCTTCAGGACTTTGTTCATCAACCTCATGAAAGTACTTGGCATGTTCGTTAAGCCAAATGACATAACAAGCCATTCATACAACCCTTTGTTAGTCTTGAAGGCTGTCTTCCATTCATCACCTTCTCTCATATGAATCTGGTGATATCCACTTTTCAAATCAATATTCAAATTTTTTTTGGCTCCACTCAAGCAATCCATCAAATCATCCATCCTTGGCAATGGAAATCTATACCTGATGGTTATCTTGTTGATTTCCCTTGAGTCAGTACACATCCTCCAGCCTCCGTCTTTCTTCAGACCGAGCACTGTCGAAACAACACATGGACTCAAGATTTCTCTAATCAACACTTTGTCCATTAAATCCTGGACCTGTCTTTTGACCTCTTCATTCTCTTGTGGCATCAGTCTGTATGCTGCTTTGTTTGGTAAACTGGCTCCAGGTATGAGAACAATGTGATGATTTATACTTCTAATAGGTGGCAATGAAGGAGGTAGTTCGTCCACTACTATATCATCAAATTCCTCCAGTAGCTGCTGGATTTCCTCTGGTAGATCATCCACCCTTGTACTCATTAAAAAATATTTAGGCTTCTTGACCACAATGAATTGTGGTTTCTCCTCCTTCTTAACCTCTGTAAGAAGTTCCTTCCCACTCATGAGAAGTAAAACATTTCTTACTTCATGTTTTACTTCCTTGTCTTTGATTGGAAGCAACATGTGAGTTCTCCCATTATTCTATAGGGTGTATATGTTCTTCCTCCCATCATGAATCACATTCTTGTCATATTTCCAGGGTCTACCCAGCAATAGATGACAAACATCCATGGGAATAACATCATAGAGTATTTCATCTCTATATCCACCTATTTTAAACTCAACTAAACATTGTTTAGTGACATTTACCTGATGTCCTTTTTGTATCCATGAAACTCTGTATGGGCTTGGATGTTCAATAGTCTCCAACTCCAGCTTTTCTACCATATCTATAGAAACGAGATTATCTATGCTACCACTGTCCACGATGAATTTGCATGCCCAGTATTTGGTCCTCCAAGCAGTCTGAAAAAGTTTGTTCCTTTGGATTGAACTCTCCATGTCCTTCTCTGGTGCTAAGAGAACTTTTCGCATCATCAGCGATCTTCCACCTTCAACATCTTCTGCCTCAACATTCCTTCTTTGTGATTCGGTAATGTGAGTCTCACCACCTTCTTTCTTTCTGTCTGGACACTCATAAGATTTATGTCTGACCTTTCCACATGTGAAGCATTTCACCACTCCACCTCTTCCTCTTCCTCTACCTCTGGTACGAGGAAAAATGTTTCCATCAGCATACTTTCCTCTCTGTGAGATTCCACCTCTCTCAGTTTGAGTCTAAGGCTTCTTCCACTCTTCTTTGGGTTTCTGATTTCTATCCTAGACAACTGATTTTCCTCTGGGATGAATTCTGCCTCGGCCTCTTTGAATTTTCTTTCGACTCAACTTCTCTTCAGCCTTACAAGCCATCTGAGAAGGATCTTCCACCGTTCAGATGGTCATCATGCTCATATCATCCTGAATGTTGTATCTCAGAACATTCATATATCTGGCAACCTTTTCATCATCGTTTTCCCAATGACCTGCTCTGATGTTCAGCCTGTAGAATTCTTCAGTGTGCTCCTTCATTGACATTAGTTTCTGTCTCAAATTGTGTATTCTTCGAAACAAAGTAATTTGGTAATCCCTGAGAATAAATTTTTCCTTCATCTTCGCGATCATCCTATCCCAACTCTTGATTTTATGCTTGCCTTTGAAGCGTGTGTCAGCTTGTAACTCATCCCACAAAAATGTTGCATGTCCTTTCAATCTTGTGACAACATGTTTGTGTTAATATTATGGTAGCTATGGGAGGTATTTACCTCCATGTGTGAACTTGACAAGAATAAAAGACTCCAGGAAGCAAGAGAAACCCTAATGAGTTGGCTAATAACCCTAGAAGCCTTGTCGGCTCAAGAAGATAATTTATATTAGGTTATTAGCCTCAAAGAGAAGAAGTCGGCCATAAATAATAATAATATACTGAACAGACACATATCCAGAAGGAGAAGTCGGACCCAACAAATATGGCAGAACCGGTATAAATACAGGGCGCTAGTTCTCATTTGACAACATCTCAGAATTGCAGTTTCCAAGTTGGTGCTCACTGCAGTTGTAGTCTTGTGCGTAGGTTTGGAGGAGGGTTGCAGGTGCAGCTACAACAACAACTAGTTTTAGTATTGGGTTGAATATCTCTTGTCTAGGGTTTGGACTATTTGATCATCTTTTTGTGATACGCTATCCTTAGGGAATGATACACTACCCTTTGTTTGGCTATCTAGCCTAGGGTTTTCTTCTGGAAGAATTCTCAGTCAAGGTTAAGGTGCTTAGAGGGGGGTTCGTCCTATGGTTGGGTGACGAAGGTATCATCAATGGTAAAACGAGCACACCATATTCTATATTCTAACAAGTTATGGACCCACACCCCTTCAGTCATCCTAAAACTGTGGAAGGAAACATAGCCTCTACATATTAATCTCGTTGAGGAACTGCCGCTAGGGTTACTAGCAGGAGCAGCTTCCAAAAGCACTACAGCTAGGGTTACTAGAAGAAGCAGTTGTAGAAACCCTAAACCTCTTATTGAGGCACCTTAAGTGATGAGATTGACCTAATCTCCAGATAGATCATTGCGCCCTATCCCAACGCATCTCCTAGTACTCTCAGAATGCCAAGACGTGAAGTTTGAATTTTTGGTCAAATCTAGGGTTTGACCAAGTCAAGCAAGCCATGACGAACTCTATGAAATCTGAGAACAATCTAGATGGAGCCTCTAACTTCAGAGCATGGAAGACAAGGATTGACCTCATCCTTGCTAAGAATAAAGTACTGGATATTATGAAAGGAAATATTGTGAAGCTAGAGTTTAAAGAAGGAGAAGAGAAAGAACCACAAAACGTTGCATCTATGGAGAAGTTTAAAGATGTTGACATCAATTCCATGAGTATCATAGTGGATTCCATAAAATACCACTTGATACCCTACATCTCCCATCTTGACTCATCGAAGAAGATGTACGATGCCCTAACAAATCTCTTCTCAGTCAGAAACATTAAATAAGTTATGAGTCTGAAGAATGAGCTCCGTGACATGAAGATGAATGATGGCGATAGCATAACATCATACTTTGTAAGGATCTCCCAGTTAAGAGATCAACTACAAGCTATTGAAGAGATCACTTCAGAAAAGGAATTGGTGAACATAGTACTCAATGGTCTTCCCAAGACACGGGATGCATTTTCTGCAAGCATGAACACAAGGAAGGAGTACCCAACATTTGAAGAACTTTGGACTTGTTGTGCTCAAGAATAATCAAGGATCAATGCAAAAGATAAACCTCAAAATAAGTACGATGATCAAGCCTTCACAACAAGATTCAAGAACTTCAGGGACAAAAGAAAGTTCGATTCAAGAAGGAAGCCAAAACAAAGAAAATATATTTTGGAAATACAGTGCTTGAACTGTCAGAAGTATGGTCACTACAAGAATCAGTGTCCCAAGCTAAAGAAAAGGAAGGAGAAACATGAAGCATCGATTGTCGAAGAAAAGGAACCTACAAAGAAGACTAAGCAGGATGGAAGAGACTTCTTCTACTGAAAGGTAACAACACTCTTCTTGTTTCTTGTACATATCTTGCTGGCATCGTCTTTGTACGTATCTTGTATATCTATCTCTTGAAAAATAATGTGTTCCAAAAGTAACTATACCTATGAAATAACAAACAATATGAAAAGAGATATCATCAGATGATACACATGAAAAGATGAAATACAAATCATGTGGAAGCTATTAAGCTGAATCAATCATGAAGAAACTTAGAAGAAGAAAAGACAGAAAGAATTTAGAAATCAAGAGGAAATTGAAAAAATACTTATGATGTTTTGTAGAAAACAACAAAACAGAAGCGTGGACTCTGACAGACAGAAGAGCCAATTATATGTTGCAGAAGACAATAAGGATGTAGATGGAAGTATGGACTCTATCAGACAGAGGGAGCCGATTATATGCACTCTTACTTAAAGAAAGGGTTAGGAGGGAGCTAATCCTATGATCCATTGAAGATGATGAAAGGTATATATCCATGGTAACAGTCATGAAAGATAGCACGTGTTCAGTTCAGCCACAAAAGAAGACTTCCTCGGAAGCCTTAAAGAATTCCTGATTGTCCATCCAGATCGATGATCCTATGATGAAAGGAAAAAGTGAAATCTCTAGGGCATGGAATCCATAAGAAACTCCATGGACCCAAGAGCTAAAGAAAAACATGAAGAAGGACATGAGGATTCCAAGAAAGAAAGAGGAACCAGAACAACCAGTCATTTTATTAAGATTCACAAGATTACCAGCCTGATATGAACTCACTAAAAGAAATCAAGCAAACGAACTGAAAGTCGTGATGAAGAATAGTGTATGGAAAACTTATGAATGAAAGCATTGCAAGATCCAGAACCAAAGATTCTCTCATATGGAGGGAGAATACTATGATGATTGATTGTTCCAGTACACTAGACCTATCTCTATATAAGTCATTATATCATCTGCAACATCCATGAGTTAGAGTTCTACATCAGATGAATGCAAAGAATGTTCTCTAGAGAAATTGAATAAAGAGCGTATGAAGAGCAATCTCAAGACTCTGAGGCATATTAGAAAGAGACTCTTGTATGCAGATAAGAATAAGACAACTTGGTGGATAACCTCCAGTGCATAGCAGAAGCGTGGTGAATATTTCCTATAACATCAAGATGACTACTCAGCAGATCAGATCTCATGATGACAGAAGAAGCGCCACATGGATATGTTCCAAGTTCTCCAACTATGATATACTCTATCATCCAGATCTACATGAAGCCTTCACAGTGTTCCAGACTAAAGTACAAGTATTACTTTATCAATGATGAAGTCCAAAAAGGATAAAGTGGTATCCCCACCGATGAGAAGATAACAGATATCCTGACAAAACCTCTATCCAGAATCAAGTTTGTACGGATCGTGGAAATAACTCCCTTAGTTGAAAGGGAAGATTGTCCAAGCTAGAAGAAGGTACGAAAAAATATTCTTGAAGAACATTTATTTTTGTGATTTAAATAACTCTCCAGTTAGGAGGGAGCACTAAAAACATTATTTATTTTTATAATTGAAAATTAGTCCAAATCGGACAAATGCTTTCCTGTTCAGAAAGTGGATTTAAATTTTTGACGGACAATGACCTCCCATTGTAGTTAACATGGGAGGAAGACTGATTGTTGATGTATCATAGACATCGACTTCCCATTGTGGTTAACATGGGGAGTGGTCTAGGACAATCATTATTCTTGGTAGTCACTCTGAGTAGTGGTCAAGTAGAATGGTCCGCCTCGCCGAGCAGTCATTGTTTCGAAGTTCACAATTGTGAGAAGTTTCAAAGAATGGTCTACTTTGGAGGTTGATGAAGGACAGACATTCCTTAGGGAAGACTCATTCTCTCCAGGTTACACTTTGTTTAGTGTCGGAGGAATGGCCCAGGGTGGGGAATGGTCCGAATAGTTATTCTTTAGGGAAAACTCATTCTCTCTAGGTTACACTTTGTTTAGTGTCAGAGGAATGGCCCAGGGTGGGGAATAGTCTAGGTTCAACAATCAGGGACAGTCATTCCTTAGGGTTTATACATTCTCTCCAGGGTGCACTTTAATTAGTGTAGGAGAAATGGTCCAAACATTTCTTAGGGTTTATACATTCTGTCTAGGGTGCACTTTGATTAGTGTAGGAAGAATGGCCCAGGGTGAGAAATGGTCTAGGCTAAAAAATCAAAGACAATCCTTCTTCCTTGTTTTTGAAGAATAGGGAAGATAACCCATTGTTGATGAGGGAAAATATTCTTTCAGATCTTACAAACGTGACTGAAAGATTGGCCTGGATGATTCAGTTTATCTTTAACAATATTTTTCTATGCAGGATGGCATCATATGATTGTTATGAAGACAATAGATATAGACTACTGTGGTGGATGTGCTCCACTGTTCATGAGGAAGATATTCTTTCAAAGATCATAGATGTGAGTGAAATATTGGCCCAGATAATTCAATCTATATCATAACATTGTTTCTATCCAGGATGCTATCAGATATTTGTTATGAAGATTGTATGACAGTAGATGAGGACTACTATGGTGAATATGTTTCACTGTTCACAACCATATGTTGATGATCAAGTACTTGTGTGTTACTTGATGTGGTAGTGAACCATTGGATTGTAGTTATGTACTACTATGAATATACATAGTTGTGCTCTATCCTTGTTCTAATTGCATTGAAGACTATCAACAGTTTATTGGAGATAATGATCATTCATATGGCTGATGAACAAAGATTTTCCAGATGGAAAATAGTTCAGAACTTTTACTCCTCTTGTATCACTCTATGATAAGTGTGACTTATCCATCATCATATCTAATTACTCATATGAAGTATGGTTTCGAGAGTTGATGCAGTTGATGGTGATGGTGATGCTCATGATCTAGTCACGAAATAGTCTAGATGACTATATTGATGCTACCGGGTAAATGGTATGTTTTTGTGCTCAAGTCCATTACTTGTAAATACCTCTCTATCTAGGAGGGAGTGTTAATATTATGGTAGCTGCGGGAAGTATTTACCTCCACGTGTGAACTTGATGAGAATAGAAGACTCCAGGAAGCAATAGAAACCCTAATGAGTTGGATAATAACCCTAGAAGCCTTGTCAGCTCAAGAAGATAATTTATATTAGGTTATTAGCCTCCAAGAGAAGAAGTCAGCCAGAAATAATAATAATATACTGAACAGACACATATCCAGAAGGAGAAGTCGGCCCCAACAAATTTTGCAGAACCAATATAAATACAGGGTGCTAGTTCTCATTTGACAGCATCTTAGAATTGCAGTTTCCTAGTTGGTGCGCACTGCAATTGTAGTCTTGTGCACAGGTTTGGAGGAGGGTTACAGGTGCAGCTGCAACAACAACTAGTTTCAGTATTGGGTTGAATATCTCTTGTCTAGGGTTTGGACTATCTGATCAACTTTTTTTGATGCACTATCCTTAGGTAATGATGCGCTACCCTTTGTTTGGATATCTAGCCTAGGGTTTGCTTCCGGAAGAATTCTCAGTCAAGGTTAAGGTGCTCAAAGGGGGGATTCAGCCTATGGTTGGGTGATGAAGGTATCGCCAATGGTAAAACAAGCACACCATCTTCTATATTCTAACAGTTTGACCTTTTTGTCTTCCTCGACATCTTCATAGTCAAAATATGTGTCCAGAGCTATAATCTAGTCTAGAAGCTCTTCAACATCCAGATTTCCCTCATATACTGGAATGCCCATTTTTTCCCTAGCACCCATTCTTGCAACAACCCTAATCAGGCATTCATTTGCTGCATCTTCTACTGTAACTTCTTCTCTTTCATGTCCAGCTTCATCTTCACTTTCAGATTCACTGACATCTCCAACACCGGCTGTGCTCCTCTATTTTATTTCCATGTCCATGACTCTGGCACGAGTTCATGTATATCTCTTTCCATGGTTGGATTTGGCACCTACCTACCCCTTCCTTCTGGCATTTCCCTATCCTCTGGCGGATCGGGTGTTTGTCTGTCTCTTCTTCTCGGTGGCATGGCTGATATTTTCTTTTTCACTTTCCCTGTCTGAAGTATGCAAACAGAGTCGAGATTTGATACCAAACTGACGCAGACCTCCCCGACCCTCGGGCTGAAGTCTGCTCACAGGATCATTCTTTATCTCCTTTGAGCCGGATCGGCTCTTTCGATTCCTTGCTGGAATATCAATTCAATCGATCCATAGGTCCTTTCAGAAGCTCCCCTATGAATAGCACTAGGCGCAATCTCTGCCATTTCATGTGACCATAGTGCTATGACCAAGGCCCAATTCCAAAGGCGCTTGTCGTAGCTCAAAACTCGCGAGTTCATGAGTCGAAGCTCCTGACTCTTCCTTTCCAATCTCGTGATACCCGAATCCACGATAAGGGTATAGCTCCTCTTTTGTTAGTGCCTTCCACACATGACCACTGACTAAGCTTAACACTATCTCCTCTCGCTACTCCCCACTTCGTGAGTTCAAAGGTTGAACTCTCATTCCTTCCTTATGCAATCCTCTGAGACTTGAAAGTTAGCGAAGGTTGACCTCCCTTTCGCACTTCTCGCAACTCGCCACTTCACGAGTTTCAATGTCGAACTCTTGTTCTCTTATCTCACAAATCCCCAAGACACAAGAATTCAGCGGAGTGTTGACTCCTTCCAATAGGTGATGTGTGTCCGCCTGTCTATTTCCCAGGCCCACCTTGTGGTTATGCCACATGTCCCTCGTCCCCAACTTCGACACTTCGCGACTTCGCTTCCCAAAGCTCTACCTCCTTTGTATCCCGACACCCGAGGTGCCAAGATCCTGAACTCCTCACTACTCCTTATCGCAACTTGTGACTTCGGGACTTTTGGGACAAAATTCTCGACTTCCTATATGCCGATATTTCGAAATGCCAAAATTTTGACACGTCGTCAACGTGGGTCCCACAATGGAACTTCCCGCCTTTTTGGAGTTTCAGACTTCGCGACTTCGTGAATCCTGATGCTAAGATTTCAGTTCTTCAACCCACTTAACCCCCAAATGCATGACAGGCGTGATGAGACTCTGATCCAACAATCGTCCCTTGACCTAGATCCTACGACTGTCCTAGCTCCTCGTGATTTCGCCACTCGTGACTTGGAGCACCCAATCTTTGTGCTCTCACCTTGCGAACCTCTGATTTCATGAGATCCCTTGATCTCTGCCACCTGTCCTCCTTCGATGGACGGCTACGATTCTCTCACGACTTCATCGCTCGTGAATCTTGATGCAAAGGTTTTAAACTTTCAACTCGCGAATCCACGAAATGAGATTATGTGAGTGAATCTAATGGCCCTTGTTGGCTTAGATCCTACGACCCAATTTCTCCTAAGCTTGCACTTAGAAAAAAAATCGCCATAACTCTCCTTGCTCTTCTGCAAGATATGACGACTCTCAGGACTTCGCAAATTCTCCATGGAGAATTCCTACCATCCAATGCCTCCTTAACAACTCCTGCGAAATGAACAAGTACACCTTCACGAAACTTATCCACCAGTGAACAACATCGTTGTGCCTCCTTTCGATACTTCAAGGCACTAGCCCTCTTGATATTTTCTTCGACAACTTCGAAGAATCTATCCCTTTTGAGATTTCTCCATAACTCGAGTCTTCAAGAAGAATCCTGCACGCACTCCTTGCGGAAATTCTTCAAATACTTCCAAGTATTTGAACCTCTTCGACTCTACGCACTCCCTGTGACAGCAGTCCTTCAACAACTCCCTCTGGTTGTAACTCTGAGACTTTACTCGGCCTGTGCACTCCTTGCACAACTCTTGTGCTTAACTTGCACTTCTACGAGAATGAGAACAATGCTATCCCTCCTGAGCTTTTAGAGGTGAACTCTGAATTCTATCAATGCACACCTTGCGGACAATTTCATTGCACTCCTTGTAGGAAAACTCTTGCTCAGATAGAGAAACAATTGAAACTCATTCTTTACTCTCTCAGAATTTGAATTCTTAACACGAAATCATACATACATGGCATAAAAGCAAATGTATATCAGAAAGAGTAAAACAATCATGAGCATAACATTCAATCATGCATACACAGAAAGTATTTGAACACCATTAGTCTGGATCAAAGCTTCATATATTAATCTCAGAGCTTCTGTACATGGGTTCTTCTACACAAATTTATGTTTCTTCTTCTCTATGCTCTCTTGATTGATTATGCTGCTAATGTTACAATGATACAAGTGAGGGTGTCTATATCCATTTTCCCTTCGGCTACTAAAATTGTCTAATATAAGAATTTAAAGCTACCTACTTACATTTACTAGCATAAATGCCTCTTAATCCTTCAGACGAGAGTGGGACACTCAAGGTATGATTACAATATACAAGTACACCCTTTCTTAATTGTCTCATTTAAGTTTGGCGTATCCAACTTCAAAACATTTCAAACAATTCATCTTGTGCCAAAATGCGTTGACGTTTGTCCCACACTCGCTTTTTGTGGCGATGCTCCTGCATCATATTTCATGAGGCCAAAATTTGTGATCAAACTAAGATCTCCCACATTCATATTCATTAATATTGTCAGCCCCTTGCAACCCCGAAATTAAACCAGGAAGAAGCTCCATGATGGTTTGAATGATTGGCAAAGGGATATATGTGTCATGTTGCATGTTGAGTGCATCCATCTGTTGTCTCGAGATAGGTGTCGGCTCCACCATGTCAACCACATTACCTTATAAACTATATGAAAGCCCATTTGTGGAGGGAATATCAACTTGTGTAAGAGAGAAAGAAAATTTATTGAGAGGGAGGGGAGGGAGCTCATCCTAGGTAGCGTCGAAAAACAACAAGGGGTTATCAAAGATGGCATTATCTAGGAGGTCAGCCACTTTGTTAGCATCTCACTAAACATGGGATGGGATAAGGCCAAATATACTTGGTAAGAGAGATCCAAGAAGGTCAATCATAGATTCCAGTCTCCAATGAGTGGAGAGTTTAGAGGAAGAAGAGCCCCATTGGAGTTTGGTGAGGAAGTGGATAATGATCTTGGAATCCCCTTCTACAATAAGTTGAGAAAATTGTATCTTTTGGGAAATTTGAAGACCTATGACCAGAGCCCAAAGTTCAACCACATTATTAGAAATGATTCCCAACTAACCACAGTAGATTCAAAGGATCTTTCCATTGTTGTCCCTAAAGACTCATCCATAATTAGTAGTCTCTATATTTTCTTTAGAGGCACCATCAAAATTAAGTTTGATGAACCTAGGCGGGGGGGAGGACCAGAAAAAGGGGATGGGGGGTGAGAAGAAGAAGGGAAATAAGGTGAGGGTGAGGAGGGTAACCAAACAGATAAAAGGACACTCTCCCAGGGAGAAAAATTATGGTATTTAGGGTCCCATTTTTCTTTTGAGTTCGCCTCTTCAATGTTTTGTCTAATATTTCCCTAAATAATACTTAGAGACTTGGATTCATATTTAAATATTCTTCTATTGTTCTCCTTCCAAATTTATCATAGTGCTAATCCTAGGAAGAGGTGTCAGATGGGATTGAGAACATAGATAGTGAAGCATGGATCACATGAGGATATGATGGTGGATCTGATGGAAATCTTGATGCGATCAAATTGCCTGAAATCGATAACACCTTGGTACCATAGTTTGTTACTAAAGGAGTAGAATTTGAGGAGATGTTCCATAGACTGATCATTTTGGGTGTAAAGAGCACATAATATCGGTCACTAGAATCCCCTCTCGAAAATATGATCCCATGTGAGAATCGTCTTGTGAACTACCTACCAAAGGTAGTGACCTTAGGCTAGAAGTTCACTTTCCAATTTTTCTTCAAGAAACACCCATTTGGGAGGTTAGAGTGTTGAGAAATAAGGTTATAAGGTTCCTTGGGGGTAAAAATTCCAATAGGATGATAGTCACATTTAAGTTTATTAGGCTAGGAGGAGACTTTGATTTTCCTTTAATTGAGGAGGTTCATCAAGGACGGAAGAAGCGGACGTTCCTGGAGGGGAATGTGGTCAGGATCTATATTCCAGGATTTCCAGTTCGAATCAGCTGAGGTGAGAGACCAATAGACCTCAACCTATCGACCCTTAATATTTTGGAGAGATATTTTCAAGGGATTCAACAACTGATCAGATTGAATAGAGGGAATTTTCTGCCAAGAATACTCCCCAAAAAGAGTTGAATTCCCATTGCGGATTTTCCAAAACTTATGTTGTTGAATAAGCCACCTATTTTTCCAAGCAAAGTTCCAAATGAGGGAGCCATAGGAAGCATCCATCATTTGAATTTTCTGAGGAGTCAGGTTTTTCTTTGTATTTCTGTTTTCGGAGGCCACTCAACAATTTCCCCTTTTTTTGTAGCCATCACCACCAAATTGTTTCCCCAAGAGTTTTGTTGATAACTTCAGGATCTTGGAGGCCAAGTCCCCCTTTCAACTATGGTAAGAAAATGGTATTCTAGGCTACCAAGGCACATTTGTTTGAAGATTGGAATCCTTTCCACTTAAAGTTCCTTTGAAATCCTCTAACAAACATGAGAATTCTTTTGGGAGTAAGGATGAAAAATGATATAGAGGAATCACTTGGAGAATAGGTTTGAGAAGAACCAATCTACTGGCAATGTTGAGGGGGAAGAAGGTCCAATTGGATAACCTTTCATTGAGTCATGAGAGGAGATATTCCCATGAACTATTGTGAACTCTAGAGGTAAGCAAGGTGACCCAAATATATTTGGACGAAAGAGAGATCATGGAAAATACCAAGATAAGGGTGATATGAAATTGGACTAATAGGAGGGTGTTGAAGAATAAAATCTAATACTTTAGGTGATTGATGGAAGTGTTGGAAGCTTCCATGAAATTGTCAAGAAATTTTCTGAAGGCTCTAGCTTCACGACCAGTGGGGAAACCCATTAAAATCATGTCATAGAAATTTTTTTTATGGGTAAAGGGATCAATAATATGATGGATAGACAAACCTTGGAGATTGCAATCAACCAGTACATCTTTGAGGATATGACCTAACCCTTTAGCCATAAGAATAAAGAGGAACAATGAGAGGGGTTCTCCTTATCTGATACCATGGAAAGGGAGAAAGGGAAAGGAGGGGGTATCATTAAACAAGAGGGAGAAGAAAGTAGAGTAAGTTAGGGCCATGATCCATGTAGCAAAATCCCAGTGAAACCCAAATCCAAGAGGATTTCCTTAATGTACTGCTCGCTAATCTTATCGAAGGAATTTGACATGTCCAAGTTGATGAGCATGCCCGAGTTTTCGGTAGTTTTTAAGGAGTGAGAAACCTCATGAGATAGGAGGATACTATCCAATATTTGGTTCCCCTCCACATATCGAAATTGTTCAAGGCTAATTAGGGTGGGTAGAAGGGGCTTGAGGAAAATGGAAATAACTTTGGAGATAATCTTGTAAATGACATTGCAGAGCGAAATTGGGAGAAATATGTTAGGGTCAACTACCTTTTCATATTTGGGGACAAGGGTAAAGAAGGTGGCATACAAAGATGGAAGAACCCCAAAAATTATTTGGGATTCTTGCACAAGAGTTAAGACATCCCATTTGATTATCAACCAAAATGATGGAAGAAGTATGAGGTTAAGCCATTAGGGCTTGGGGATTTTCTTGCAGCCAAACTGAAATTAGTCACTTTGAAATTAGAGAGGGAAATGGGCCGCATGATTATATTGTTTTTTTCCTTAGAGATCGAGTGAGGAATATTTTGATAAATGGAATGAATGGCAGCATAGTGATACAATTGGGGTTCTATAAGAAACTCTTGTAAAAAGGAGGTTAGCTCTTGCTCAATATCTGAGTGAGAGGTGAGTTTGTTCTATTGACCCAAAAATGAGATGAGTGATGTGATTGGAGTGTTTCCTCTAGATCATGGAATGGTGAAATAATTTGGAGTTGTGTTCTCCCTCCATCTATTGAACCCTTGATTTTTTTCTCCTGATAATTTCCTCTATATTTTATTGTTCCTCAATTTGATTAGCCAAATATTTTTCCTACTTAGACAACTCTAGTGATTGGCCATGGGAGATAATTTTCTTCTGAATTGTCCCCATCTGAGATTTAAGGAGCCTTTGATATTGGAAAATATCCCTAAAGATTGTCTTGTCCCATATTTCGATGTGATTCTTAAGGGTCTTGAGAAATTGTTGGAAACAATAAATGAGAGATCCATTGATTATATTACCCTCCTCCCACCAGGCATTTAAATTACCAAGGAATTCGGGATGAGAGATCCATAAATTTTCAAACCAAAAGGGATTTTTTTGTGGTTTACCAAAGGTATCGAGGGAGAAACAAATTTTCTAGTGATATGATCCTAATTCTTAGAGGATGGTAGGTCCCATGTGAATTCCAAAGAGCATGAGAGATTTTGAGATTAAAATCCGATATAAATTAAAAGAAATTTTTTGAGATCCTCCTCTGTGGTTGTCCAGTTATAAATGCCATTACTAGTCTCTAGATCGATTAATTGGTGACCCTATATAAAATCTTTGAAATCCATGTGCTCCTGTTCCAAGCATTTGAGACCTCCCTTATTTTCCTCTATGGAGGTGATGAGATTAAAGTCACCTTCCATTATTCGAAAGTGAGGATGGATTAGTTTAGTAATATACTACAATTACTGCAGAAAGCTAATCTTTTACCCCCACTGTTGCAGTCGATAGACATTAGTAATAAATCTTGAAGTTTCTTCCCCAAGAGGTTGAAACTTTGTTTAAATACTATATTTTCTACAAAAGAAGTTCCATAAAAGAAATTTATCTAGATTCTAAAGGAGTGCAAGGCCTCCCACTGTCCCTGTAGAGTCAATGACATAAAACATCCTATCTTTTAAATTTTGGAGAAAATTTTCCCAAGCACTTCTCTTGAACATTTAGTTTCTTGAAGAAGCATGATGTCTGGTGATTTTGATTGCAACTCGTTTCGTAAGAGTTTATTCTTACTCTTACCATTCATTCCATGAATATTATAGGAGATTAATTTCATTGGACACTTGGGGAGGGTTGGAATGTATGCATGATTAGGGAATTCTAGTTTGAGTTGACCAAGATGTCACCAATTTCTTGCAAGAGATGGAGGTTGGATTTCCTACCTCTCTCTTTTTCTTCCTTAGGATTTTTTTTTGGGATTAAGATTTTTGGGTTCAATTCCTATATTTGGATTTGGCACAGTGGCTTTAGAGGGTCCTGGGGCTCCCTTCTTCTTTTGTGAAGGGATTTCCTTACCAACTGAATATGTTATGGGGGAATCAATTGCACATCCTACCTACATAATCCATCTAAAATGCTTTGCAGATCTATCTCATTTAGCTCCATTTCATCTATATTTAAGTCTAGACCATATTCTCTATCCTGGATCACGGGGGTGTCCTATAGGCGAGGCATATTAAGAGGGGAAGCAAAATGTTTTGGTTTTTTGGGATCTTTAGGGATATGAGGGGAGGATCCACGAATTTTTGAGTTTTAGGGTTGTTGGGGGCTGAAATCTATTCATTAACAATGTTGAATTCATGGGGGAGGGAGATAATGGAGTTGAATGTAAGGTACCAGATGTAATATAATATGTAGAAACATGAATATTTAGAAGATATTTTTCTAGGGTCTAGAAGGACCATGAGGGACATGCTTTTTGTTTGAGTGGTGGTGAGAAGAAACATTGGTGAAATCCTCATCATTCTTTTCAGGTTTATCTTTAGAGGGCTTGGGAGGGTTCAATAATGGGTAGTCTCATTAGAGGTGACCATGCTCATGGAAGCGACGACAATGGAAAGGTTTGAATTCATAGTTCAGGGTTTGGAGCCATTTTACATCTTGGAAGGTCAGGAAGATAAATTCTTAAATGAGAACCAAGACATTCATATATATGGATATGGGGGAATAAGTTGTATATTGGCCTTGTCTGGTAGATTCTAAGGACTTGACATAAGTGTCAAAGGTATTTCCTACTCCTTCCATAATTTCTTCCTCCTAGTACTTTTGTAAGAGAGAGTCTAGGCAGACCCGGGCAGGGGCAAAGAGAAAGTTAAAGTCCTATTTGTATAGATTGAAGTTGTCCTTATAGTATTGGAGATGCAGACCCATAGAATGGAAGAAATAAGGGCCACCCTAAAAAATCCATTCACATTCATGGGGACTTTAAAAAATAATAGTAAATAAACCTTCAAAGCTTAGTTTTAGATCAATACGACAAGTGGGTTTCCAACGAGATCTGATCCAAGATACCAAATCCATATTAGTTGGACAAATACCCAAGAAATTATCGATTATCGCATGATATTTCATGTATTGCACATATCCTCCAAGCCAATTTGAACAAATCTCATATTTGGGCGTATCCATATCCTTCATAATGCAATGACATGGTTTCCACTGTGTGTTTCCTGCAGGAAGTATTTTTGCATTTGGCATGGGCTCTTCAAGAGAGGAAGTCGTAGCTCTAGTGATGCCATTGCTTATAGAGGATGGATTGAGGGAATCAAATCCGGATGGATCGGATCCCGATATCTTCCTGTGAGGGGAGAGCGGGGAAGGGGGCTTGACCCTCCTTGCGGTGACATAGAAGAAGGTTATGACCTGTAACAGATGCAATTGAGATGAAAACCATAACAAAGCACAAAATATGCAAAATATTTTCAATTTTCAAACTTGTTATAACTTATTAGATTATGTCAAATCAAAATTCTCAATTTTATATTATAATGAGTTATCTTAAATGAGCACTTTTAAATTTTATTAATTAAACATTTATCTTTAAATATTCATTCATTTGAATGCTTAACCCTTAATTAATATTATTTATATTCTTTAAATTTTGACTTATAAATGTGAAACTTTAATTCTTATTTATTAATTTTAAATTAAAATTATTAATATTTAAAACCTTTTCTTTAATCCTTAATCATAGTGTTTAATTTTAATATTTAATCCCAAAACTTAAACCTTGATTCTAAGTAACCCTTGGTATATAATTATGGATCAAATTAATACATTAATAAACTCAATTCCTATAAAAAAAAAATTCCTATATATATAGGAATTTTGTTAAAATGTATAGTTCCATTTAATTAATAGGAACTTGACCATAGAAATTTTCTTTAAGGGTCTTTAACCCATTAAATAAAATCCATATAATGGGAATTTCAAAAAATAGGGAATCAAAGTGCAAATTTATCTTACTAAAACATATACTCAAAAAAAAATTGAATTTGTACACTTATTAACTTATTCTTTTAACCATCACTCATCGTATCTTACTTATTAACCTTTTACCTTTAATTTTTAATATTTAACTTTTAATATTTAATCTTAATTATATTTTTAATCATTAATTTTAAATTTTAAATATTTAATCTATAATTTTTAATAATTCATTCTAATTGTTAATTTTATGCTGAAGGCATGCATATAGGGACATCTTTTGCCTGAAACCTATCAATTGAGAAAAACTTTTCAACAAACCACCTTGTATCTCTACACATACAACTGTCAAGCATTTCATGCTACAACCTTTTTCTTCTTCTGTAGGCTTATGCTTGTTTCATACATATGCACTCAAATTTGAATCCTATTGAGTGTCAAATTTTCCTGTTCATAGTCCCCTCCCATCCTCTTCTCTCCCTCGATACATGCCCACTCTCCACCTCAGCCTTGTACTCTAGAATGCCTCCACAATGGATTCATGACCCATGATAACTCATTTAATAGGATTTGGAACCAATATGTGAAATCAAGGTGACGCATGAAATCGGTGAGGGGTGACATGTGGCCCTCCCTCATCACAACACATGGAACCACCATGTAATCATGGACATCGAGATCGCAACCCCTTACCGACCTCTTTTAGATTAAAACCCCCCATGGTCCATCATTTGGGAATTACGAGATACTTAATTAGGGTAATCCTATCATTAAGGGACATATTACCACATTGATTCTCAGGGTTACAGGTTTATGATATCTACACATGAGATCTATTGCACTTAGATCCAATGGATTTTATGGTTTCCTTTCACAATTTCAGTGTGGTAGTGACTTAAGGGATCACATAGTGGATGTTGATTTGTCGATCTATATATCGTCAGTTCTCATCTTGGAAGACCTTGGCCCTTGGTGAGACTTTGATATTAGGGAATGTTGAGGAATGTGAGCTTTATGGAATAAGAAAATTGCACACCCCAACTCCATCACCAATTTCTCCTCAAAGAGGAAACACCTCTTCTACTGGTAATGTTAATGCAAACTATACTCCCACAAGTACGATTACAAGTGCCTTCGTTGATTCTAGGTAGGAAGAATCTATTGGATTACTAAGGGGGGGGGGGGGG
>ML776771.1:706917-732020 GCA_009831015.1 Picea engelmannii
CTCTTATTTATACTCTCCAAGTAGCTTCCTTAAAAACATCTTCTAGGTCACTTGGCCGACTTTCCTTATTTTAGGGTTAACCCACTTCTAATTTCTCCATTAAAATTATTATTGAAACAATTTATTTTGTATTCAATTTGAATGATAATACAATCATCACTTCACTTTATTATTTATCCTTTAAAAATCTCTTAAACCACTTTGACTACTTTGACCGTTTGGGGCTTCTAGATGACATATGAGGGTCCTCCAACTTTGTAAGGCCATAACTCTCAAACCATGAGGAGTTATGTGACATTACACATACCAAAAGAATGGCATGACATGTACTATCCATATATAATAGTATTATCTGAAAATATATCAGAACTCATACCATTACCCATCAAACAAACTTGGGTCTATTACCCAAACCTGGGGTCTCCAACTTCTCATGGCCATAAGTCTCTAACCATGAGGAGTTATGTTACGTTCCACATACCTCTGGAAATGTCATGACAAGAACTATCCATCTAGGATAGTTTACCTGACAAATTCACTGTCCTTCATCTCATTATTTCACAATTAAGAATGGGTTCTCTTACTCCGCAAAGTGTCTTCCCGTGAGGGCTTTCACCATAAGGGGACCACTTTGGAGTTCATCCATATTTACTTCTTATTAACCATGAAAAAACAATAATGAGTCATATTTACATCAAACAATATTGGGTCCATTACCCAAACCTTTGTGCTACGGGGCTTTCTTCAAGGGTTGACATCAATGACAACCAACCTTAATCAACAGAATCGTAGCCTACAATGAATTCCAAGGAATACCATTGAGCATGATAGAATTGGAGAAATAGTCCAAGTGATTATTATTTTTAAACAATGATCAAGTACTTTGAAGCCCTTTGTTTCGATATTCATAAGTTATTTCCAAAAACAGATCTTCTCAGCCACATGGTTTGTTTCGATATTCATAAATTATTTAAAAAAATAGACTCAACCACATGGTATTGGCCACATATGGTATTGTGTTTTTGGATTACATATAATGAAAGTTTATAAAATACTCCCGATACTCCATTGTAATATGTCAAAATTTAAGTCGTAGATATTCACTAAACCTTAACAATAAATCTATTTTTTGAGGATTTTCACGACCAATTTAATTGGATAATTTATAGTTGGTGATTTTTTCTTAAAGATTTTCATAGTTCATCTAATTGATTCTCATTATTTCTTGGTAATTGTGGTTCTATATTTGAGAAGTTTGATTTAAAAATATTTGGTTTTTTTGTTAATAAATATTATTTAATTTTAAATCATAATTTAATTGATATTGTTTTAAAACATGATATTATTTAAAGATGATATTTATTAAGTAGTCAAGATTAACCATGTTCCAATTTTATTGAACTTTAATGCGTAATTAAGTGTTTTGCATGTAAAAAATGATAACAATGTATTTATTAAAAAGTAATGATTTGCTTCATATAATTAGCCAATCATAATTTTATTATTTTTAATTATTATTTTTAAATTTTTATTTTCAAAAATTATTCTTAAATATTAATTCATATTCATATTTAAATTTATATTTCATAATTCCTATTAAAATTAAAATTAAAATTCTTTATTATAAATATATTTTATAATCTAAAAAATTATATATATATATATATATATATATATATATATATATATATATATATATATATATATATATATATATATATATATATATATATATATATATATTTATATATATTTAATATTCTAAAACGATTATGAATATGTTCTCTCTTTTTAACCATTTCAAATATAAAATATAAAATTCTCTTTACATCTCTATCTTGATTTTGATCATTTTATCCCCAAAAATCATTTAAGTGGGTCTTTATGAATATGTCAATTATTTTTAACCATTTCAAATAGAAACCTTAAAACTCTCTTTACATCTCTTTATCTTGATTTTGATCATTTCATCCCAAAAAATCATTTAAGTAAGCTTTCTATATAATTGATATTCATTTTTTTTTCAAAATTCAACAACATTTTATCTTAATTTTTTTTTTTAATTATTAATCTTGAATTTATAACTTAGTATATATATTTTTAAGTATCTACCGTATTAATTATGAACAAAATTTACAAGAAAGACACTATTGTTCCAAAGCCCAAAAAGACCATGACTGTCACTTGGGATCAAAAACAAAAAAAAAAATCTTTCCCCAGAGGGGAGACCAAGCTAGACAACACAACATATGCCTTAAAGCCTTAAAAATATAAATCCTAGTTGGTCTATATCCATTAAAACAAATGAAATGTACTAAAATTGGAGAACCTTCGGTCATTGAGAACAGGGAACCTAAGGGAAGGAGGGACTTGAGTCACCTCAACGAGAAACAACATCATATGTTTCAGGACCAGGCTAATTCCCAATTGGAGGAACAAAGGTTCTCCATGATGATGAGTGAGTCAAGTCACCATCTTGATCCAGTAGGCATTTTGAGCTTCTAGGCATTTCATTCTGCACTTCAGCGGGTGGAAGTCATCCTCCTTTGGATGAATACCTAAGCAACCATCGTTTTTGTGTGCCAGTACAATTATAGGGTACAAACGAATTTTGAGTTCCTGATCCTGGTGCAACCAAGATCAAGGATTAATCCTCCCACCTGAAACTTCACCTCCTCATCATATTTGAATTCCATGATTAGATGAACCTCTGCTTCCATGGATGACATTGTGGCTTTATCCTCCTCAGGAACAAAATCCTCATAGAACTCTACAACAACTACTGCTCCTTTGGCTACACCAAATGATCTCACAGAGGGGGAATGAGGCTTTCAACCTCTTGGATCCATATCAAGACATACTAGAGAAAGAAGTAAACCTAGAAAAATATTCATAAGATTAGAGTAATTCCAAATACACCAGAGCTGAGAAGCTTCCATAGCACTACAAAAACTATTTATCCTCTCCGGGTTTGAAATACTGCCCAACAACCAATTAACCAATCCTTCATGGTTTTTTTTTATCATGAATGCATGAGTAATGAGGAATCATGGGAACATCCTCCACCTCATGCAAAACATGACTCTCTTCAGCCGATTGAACCTCACCATATCTAGTTCTGATGTCAAATTGGGGAAAGGGTACAATCCTTGCATCATCTATTTCATGAGGCTGAAATGGGGAACCAAACTAAGACCTCCCACATTAATCTTCATCAGTATTTTCAGCCCCTTGCAACCCCAGAAGTAAACCAGCAGGAAGCTCCATGATGGTTTGAATGATTGGCGAAGGGATAGATGTGTCATGTTGCATGTTGAGAGCATCCATTTGTTGTCTCGAGCTAGGTGTCGGCTCCACCGTACTAACCACATTACCTCCTAAACTTGATGACACCCCATCTAGGGAGGGAATGTCATCTTGTGTAAGAGAGAAAAAAAATTCCTTGAGAGGGAGGGGAGGGAGCTCATCTTAGGTAATGTCGAAAAAAAATGAGAGGTTATCAAAGATGGAGTTAGCTAGGAGGTCAACCACTTTGTTAGGATCTTGCTGAACATGGGATGGGATAAGGCCAAAGATACCTAGTTAGAGAGATCCGAGCAGGTCAAATAGATATTCCAGTCTCCAATGAGTGGAGAGTTTGGAGGAAGAAGAGCCCCATTGGATTTTGGTGAGGAAGTGGATAATGAGCTTGGAATCCCCTTCTACAATAAGTTGAGAAAAATGGAGCTTGTGGGAAATTTTAATACCTTTGACCAGGGCCCAAATTTTAGCCACATTATTGGAAATGATTCTTGAGTAACCATAGTATATTCGAAGGATCTTTCCATTGTTGTCCCTAAATACTCGTCCATAACTAATAGTCTCTATATTATCTTTAGAGGCACCATCAAAATTACGTTTAATGAAACTAGGAGGGGGGCATGACTAGGAAAGGGGGATGGGGGGTTTTTTGGGTGAGAAGAAGAATGAAAATAAGGTTAGGGGAGGAGGTTAACCAAACAGATAAAAGGGAACTCTCCTGGGGAGAACAATTAAGGTATTTAGGGTCCCATTTTTCTTTTGAGATGGCCTCTTCAATGTTCTGTCTAATCTTTCCCCAAATAATACTCAGAGACTTGGATTCATATTTGAATATTCTTCTATTGCGCTCCTTTCAAATTTCTCATAGTGAAAATCTTGGGAAGAGGTGTCAGATGTGATTGATAACATGGCTAGTGAAGCATGAATCACATGAGGATATGATGGTGGATCTGATGGAATTCTTGATGCGATCATATTTCCTGAAAGCGATAACACCTTAGTCTCATAGTTTGTTATTGAAGGAGTATAATTTGAAGAGATGTTCCATAGAATGATCATTTTGGGTGCAGAGAGAAAATAATCCCAGACCCTATAATCCCCTCTCAAAAATATGATCCCATGTGAGAATATTCTTGTGAAATACCTACCAAAGGAAGGTAGTGACGTTAAGCCATAAGTTCACTTTCCAATTTTTTTTCAAGAAATCCCCATTTGGGAGGTCAGAGTGTTGAGCAGTAAGGTTATAAGCTTCATTGAGGGTAAAAATTCTAGTAGGATGGTAGCCCCATCCAAGTTTATTAGGCTAGGAAGAGACTTTGATTTTCCTCTAATTGAGGAGATTCATCAAGGATGAAAGAAGGGGACATTCCTAGAGGGGAATGTGGTTAGGATCTATATTCCAGGATTTCCAATTCAAATATGATGAGGTGAGAGACCAATAGACCTCGACCTGATGACCTTGAATATTTTGGAGAGAGAATTTTAAGGGATTCAACAGCTAATCAGATTGAATAGAGGGAAGTTTATGCCAAGAATCCTCCCCAAAAAGAGTTGAATTCCCATTGTGTATTTCCCAAAAGCTATGTTGTTGAATAAGCCACCTGTTTTTCCAAGAAAAGTTCCAAATGAGAGAGGCATAGGAAGAATCCATCATTTGAATGAGTTCTGAGGAGTCAAGTTTTTCTTTGTATTTATGTTTTCGTAGGCCACTCGACAATTTTCTCTTTTGTTGTAGCCATTACCACCAAGTTGTTTCCCCAAGAGTTTTGTTGATAACTTCGGGATATCGGAGGCCAAGTCCCCCTTTTAAATTTGGTAAGCATATGGTATTCTAGGCTACCAAGACCCATTTTTGTGAATATTGGAATCCTTTCCATAGAAATTTCCTTTGAAAGCCTCTAACGAAATTGAGAATTCTTTTGGGAGCTGCTAAGGCTGAAAAAATATGTAGAGGAATCACTTGGAGAAAATATTTGAGAAGAACCAATATACTAGCAATGTTGAGGGGGAAGAAGGTCCAACCAAATAATATTTCATTAAGTCGTGAGAGGATATCTTCCCATGAACTATTGTGAACTCTATAGGTAAGCAATGGGAACCCAATATATTTGGACGAAAGTGAGCTCTTGAAAAATCCCAAAATACAGGTGATATGAAATTAGACTAAGAGGAGGGTGTTGAAGAAGAAAGTATAAGACTTTAGGTGATTGATGGAAGTTTAAGAAGATTCCATGAAATTGTCAAGAAATTTTTTGAAGGCTCTGGCTTCACGAGTAGTGGGGAAACCCATTAACATTGTGTCATAGACAAATTGATTATGGGTAAAGGGATCAACAAAATTATGTATAGACAAACCTTGGAGCTTGCGATCAACCACTACATATTTGAGGATATGACATAACCCTTCATCCATAAGAATAAATAGGAACAATGAGAGGGGATCTCCTTATCTGATAAGACGGGAAGGGAGAAAGGGAGAGGACGGGATACCATTAAACAAGAGGGAGAAGAAAGTAGAGTAAATTAGGGCCATGATCCATCTAACCCAATCCCGGTGAAAACCAAATCTAAGAGGATTTCCTTAATGTACTTCCCACTAAGACTATAGAAAGATTTCGACATGTCCAACTTGATGAGCATGCCCCAATTTTCAGAATTTTTAAAGGAGTGAGAAACCTCATGGGCCAGGAAGATATTATCCAAGATTTGGCACCCCTCCACATATCCATATTGTTTAGGGGTGATTAGGGTGGGCAGAAGGGGCTTGAGGCAAATGTCGATAACTTTGGAGATAATATTGTAAATGAAATTGTAGAGGAAAATGGGGAGAAATTTGTTAGGGTCAACTACCTTTTTATGTTTGGGGAAAAGGGTAAATAAGGCGACATAAAAAGATGGAAGAACCCAACAAATTCTTTGGGATTCCCTCAAAGGAGTTAAGACATCCCATTTTATTATCGACCAACAATGATGGAAGAAGTATGAGGTGAAGCCATTAGGTCTTGGGGATTTTATTGCAGCCAAATTGAAATTAGTCACTTCAACTTTAGAGAGGGAAATGGGTTGCATGAGTCTGTTGTTTTTTTCCTTAGATATAGAGTGGGGGATACTTTGAGAAATGGAACGAATGGAAGCAGAGTGATATAATTGGGGTTTTATAAGCAACTCCTCTAAAAAAGAGTTTAGCTCTTGCTCAATATCCAAGTGAGAGGTGAGTTTGTTCTGTTGACTTGAAATGAGATGGGTGATGTGATTGGAGTGTTTCCTTATATCATGTCATGGTGAAATAACTTGGAGTTGTCTTCTTCCTCCTTCAGCCATTGAACCCTTGATTTTTGTCTCCAGAGAATTTCCTCTAGCTTTTATTGTTCCTCAATTTGATTAGCCAAAGATTTTTCCTACTTAACCAACTTTGGTGATTGGCCATGGGAGATAATCTGCTTATGAATCATCTCCATCTGAGAGTTAAGGAGACTTTGAGCTTGGAAAATATCCCCAAAGACTATCTTGTTGCATATTTCAATGTGATGCTTAAGGGTCTTGAGACATTGCTGGAAACAATAAATGAGAGATCCATTGAGTATATTATCCTCCTCCCACCAAGTATTTAAATGACCAAGGAAGTCAGGATGAGAGAGCCATAAATTTTGAGACCAAATGGGAGTTCTGTGGGCTTTACCAAAGGTATCAAGGGAGAAACAGATTCGCTAGTCATATGATCCTACTTCTCGGAGGATGGCGACTTCCATGTGCATTCCAAAGAGCATGAGAGATTATGAGATTAAAAACTGATCTAACTTTAAAGAAACTTGTTGAGATCCTCCTCGGTGGTTGTCCAATTATAAATCCAATTACTAGTCTCTAGATCGATTAACTGGTGACCCTGTATAAAATCTTTGAAATCCATGTGCTCATGTTCCAAGCGTATGAGACCTCCCTTATTTTCCTCTAGGGAGGTGATTATATTAAAGTCACCTCCCATTAGACAAAAGTGGGGATGGGTTAGTTTTGTAATATACTGCAATTTTTACAGAAAGATAACCGTTTCCCCCAACTACTATGGTCCATAGACATTAGTAATAAATCCTAAAGTTTCTTCCCCAAGAGGTTGGAATTTTGTTGAAATACTATATTTTGTACAAAAGAAGTTCCGGAAAAGAAATTTATCTAGATTCCAAAGGAGTGCAAGGCCTCCCACTATCATTGTAGAGTCGAAGGCCATAGAAGATCCTATCTTCAAAATTTTGGAGAGAATTGTCCCAAGCACTTCTCTTGAACATTTAATTTCTTGAAGAAGCATGATGTCTGGTGCTTTTGATTGCAGCTTGTTTCTTAAGAGTTTATTCTCACTCTTACAATTTATTCCATGAATATTATAGGATATTAATTTCATTGGAAACTTGGGGAGGGCTGGAATGTGTCCATGATTAGGGAATTCTGGCTCGAGTTGACCAGGATGTCACCAATTTCCTACAATATATGGAGGTTGGATTTCCTACCTCTCTGTTTGTATTCCTTAGGATTTTTCTTGGGATTAATATTGTTTGGTTGAATTCCTATATTTTGATTTGACACAATGACCCTTGAGGGTCCTGGGTCCTCCCTTCTTCTTTTTTGAAGGGATTTACTTACCAACTGAATATGTTATGGACGAATCAATTGCACATCCTACCTATGGACTTCATCTACGATGTTCTTCGTATTTATTTCATTTAGCTCCATTTCATCCGTCTTTAAGTCTAGACCATATTCTTTGTCCTAGATCATGGGGGTGTCCGATAGGCGAGGCATATCAAGAGGGGGAACAAAGGTTTTGGGTTTTTTGGGATCTTCAGAAAAAAGGAGGGGGATCCACAAATTTTCAAGTTTTAGGGTTATTGGGGGATAAAATCTATTCAATAAAAGTGTTGAATTCATCGGGGAGGGAGATAATGGCATTGGATGTAAGGTACAAGAAGTAATATAATATGTGGAAAAAAGAATATTTAGCAGATATGTTTTGAGGGTCTAGAGGGAGCATCAGGGACATGTTTTCTATTTGAGCGTTGGTGAGAAGAAATATTAGTGAAATCCTCATCATCGTTTTCAGGTTTATCCTAAGAGTCTTGGGAGGTTTCAGTAATGGGTAGTATCAGTAGAGGTGACCATGCTCATTGATGAACCTCTACCTGGTTTCCACTGTGTGTTGCCTGTAGGAAGTATCTATATGTTTGGCATGGGATATTCAAGAGAGGATGTCGTAGCTCTAGTGATGTCATTACTTGTAGAGGATGGATTGAGGGGATCGAATCCGAATGAATCAGATCCTGATCTCTTGCTATGAGGTGAGATCAAGGGAGGGGGAGGGGGGCTGAGATCAAGGGAGGGGGGCTGAGATCAAGGGAGGGGGAGGGGGGCCTGACCCCCTTGTGGTGACATGGAAGAAGGTTTGGACCTATAACAGAAGAAATGGAGAGAACAACCATAATAGAGCACAAAATCCTCAAAATAGTTTCAATTTTCAAACTTCTTATAACTTATTAGGTTATGTCAAATCAAAATTCTCAATTTTATATTATAATGATTTATCTTAAATGATCACTTTTAAATTTTATTAATTAAACATTTATTTTTAAATATTGATTAATTTGAATGCTTCACCCATAATTAATATTATTTATATTCTTTAAATTTTGACTTATAAATGTGAATCTTTAATTCATATTTCTTAATTTTAAATTAAAATTATTAATATTTAAAACCTTTTCTTTAATCCTTATTAATAATGTTTAATTTTAATATTTAAACCCAAAACATAGACCTTGATTCTAAGTAACCCTTGGTATATAATTATGGATAAATTAACACATTAATAAACTCAATTCCTATATAAAAATTTCTTCTAAATATATAGGAATTTTGTTAAAAGGTATAGTTCCATTTAATTGATAGAAACTTGAGCATAGAACTTTTCTTTAAGGGTTTTTAACCCATTAAAAAAAACTCTAGGAATTTTGTTAAAAGTTATAGTTCCATTTAATTGATAGGAACTTGACCATAAAACTTTACTTTAAGGGTTTTTAGTCCATTAAAAAAAACTCATATAATGGGAATTTAAAATAAATGAGAAAATCAAAGTGAAAATTTATCTTACTAAAATATATACTCGTAAAAAAATCAAATTTGTACATTTATTAACTCACTCTTTTAACCATCACCCCTCCTATCTTAATTGTTAACCTTTTACCTTTAATTTTTAATATTTAACTTTAAATACTTAATCTTAAATTATATTTTTAATCATTAATTTTAAAATTTAAATATTTAATCTATAATTTTTAATTATTCATTCTAATTGTTAATTTTATGCCTAAGACATGTATATAGGGACATCTTTTTCCTGAAACTTGTCAATTGAGAAAAACTTGTCAACAAACCACCTTGTGTCTCTACACCTACAACTGTCAATCATTTCACACTACAACATTTTTCATCTAGCTTTGTGTAGGATTATGCTTGCTTCGTACCTATGCACTCAAATTTGAAGGCTACTAAGTGTTGGATTTTTCTGTTCATAGTCCCCTTCCATCCTCTTATCATTATGGGAACATGCCTACACTCCACCTCGGCCTTGTAAGTTCTAGAACACCTCCACAATGGCTTCATGACCCATGATAACTCATTTAATAGGATTTGGAACCAATATCATTGTGCCCTCAGTGCTTCAAGTTGTCTCCACATTTTTTCAAATCACATTCTTCCATAAATCCCCAAGCACAATGGAATTCATCACAACCTACCAGAGTAAACTTGGAAACCAAATCCGTGCTCTCACACTAATTTTTAGTTAAAATCGATAGATTTATTTGAATCCAAATATTCTTTGACACCTTGGTTATGGTCCTCAATACCTTAAACATAAAAAACCTTGAGTTGTACTGCAGCGTTATCCAAAGGAGTTAGTGGTTTAATGGTGAATTTGACTGATCCTTTGACTACAAATGCAAGTTTATTCTTTTCTCTTTCTCTTGCAATATGAAATTCCAACCTCATTGCAAAAAAAAATTAGGAAACTTGTTACAATGAAGGAAATCATAATCAGAAACACCTATGGAAGGAATGCATACTCCCAATGTGAAATGACATAACATGAAATCTAGATAAAACCTAAAAGCCATAAATTCAAGCCACTAGCAAAACCCATTAAAAATTAAATCAAGTCAAGACAAATAAAAAAATATTTATCTCTCAAAGCATACCTGTAAGATGTAACGGAAAACAAAAGCAACACAAATTTAGTCAGGTTATTGAAAAAATAAAAGACTCAATAAACAAATTTGTAGTGGAAATGAACAAATACATCATGTAGATTTGAAGTGTAAGATATATAAAGTTTAATAACTTACAATGCTTCTTTTGTGCTTGATAACTATAGCAAACCTGAATGCAATGAGATGACCAGTCAATTAAAAATTGATAAGGATTGAAAATGAAGATAATTTCAATGAATATGAATACTATCTGACCATCCTTGCTATATTACAACCTACCCCCTAAGTACCCATTTAAGGGATGGGGAATTAATTTGTTTTCCTTCCTTCAACCTTTTCCCAACCTCCCTTTTAGGACACCATCATCTTCTTCTCATAGAGATCTTTCCAATGACTATAAATTTGATCAAAATAGAGTCTAGATAAAAACTTATGGTCATTTGAAGTTTTAAGGATTTATTGCACAAATGTCTCTATACTACCATGTGGCTCCATGTCATCGTGCTCGTCCAACGTGGCACTGACGTGCCCTTCTTGTAGAGAATGGTTGCTGACTGTACATCGGTGTGGTGCCTTTTACCTAGACACAAGACCTTCGACACATTGAACTTCACCCTATTTCATGCTCAACGAGGAGCCCCACATTCTCCCAAGGTACGATCTCAATAGATAATGACACCTATCTACTAGGTGATCGGGATATTGGATCTGAGGATCTCAATACCTTAACCGTTTTTACTATTCATATATACCAAAAGGCCCAATCTGAGATGAGATGGCACCTAGGACACGTTGTTATAGCAAGATTTGCCTCACCCTATGCAATCTTGCACAAAGGGCTTTTTTCCATTTCCCTATGTCGACTTGAAGTCCCTTTTTGCAAATCCCATAGATAAAAACATGATTTTTCCACATATACACACCATGCTTATATTACAACATGTGTATATGCAGGTTGCACCACTACAATCTACGTACATTGGGAAATGTGCCCAAAATTAAAAAATGGTGTCGGGTTTCCATGTCACGTCATGAGATCAATGATCCTTGGCCTTCCATATACTGGAAACATTTTGAATCGGCCCTTCAGTTCCACTTGAAGGTTATAAATGGGCCAAATATGAGCTATGGAAAAGAGGAGAAATAATTCAACTTTGAGAGCAAAGTTACTATGGGGAAATTATTCACTTCACATTGAGTCTTCATCCCTTTCTCCTTTAACTATGAAAACATTTTTCAACCCCCAAGATCTTCCCTTATTGATTGAGAACTTCATTTTCTCTCTTATATGAGCTTGCCTTTGGTGGAGGATTGAAGTGGTGGAGGCCCACCTGGATGGAAATTCGTTTCTTAGTTCCGAACCATGTCGACACAGAAGTTTGTAACTCATTCACTTATGCTGATTATATATTAATAGAAATACTCTTTTCTCGTCCAATTAATATCTCACAAATATTTGAATTGTTATTCCATGGGTGGATTTCTTATGAATGTTGATGGATTATGCTATTGAATGTGGTAACAATATATATTATCACCATATTCTTGTGTTGTTTGGTTGTTGAGGACTAGTTTCTGGTATATTTCTTTGGGTAAAGTGCTCAACGATGGATTTCATCGAACGTCTGGATGAGGTAGGCCTCTTATCTTGTCTTTTTATCATATTTTTTTATATATCATACTTGATATTATAGTTGATTTCTGTAGTCATTTACGTATGTTGTGGTTTACCCCTAGCCATAGAGATATTTTCCTCGTAACAAACGTGGCCATATCCAAAACATGCCACTTGTTTTGACATGTGGCGCCGCCACTATCTACCACATGGAATAACATGTGACACTTGTACAACTTTGACACTTAGCACTTAGTTCCTCCACATACCCTTATCTCATTATGTCAAATCTACATGCCATTTGGCATCACTCACATCATGACAAGTGGACCCTCCACATGGGCTGGCATCGACATACATGTCATTGTAGTGGCCAAGGTTCACCTAACATGGATTAAACAATTGTCCACCTCCTATTCATTGAATGACATCATTCGACGTAATATCATATCTATTGGGCATCAATCATTGACCCATTTTGTAAGGCCTGTTGAGGAAAATATATGAAATGATCTTACTCAAGCATTTTCAGAATTTACTTGGCTAAAGAAAAGTAGACGGGAATATCACCCTATGTTTATATCCAACAAAAATAACATCCTAACTCACAAGTATTAATTACGAGTGCTTAGGCTAGTCTTTTATCAACAAAAATCTTGTCGGAAATTCACTTTTTATGCAATTTTCTGAATATAACAATTGCTGAAATAAATGTAAGAATAAAAGTAAAGACACCAAGATGATAATCAAGAAATATGAGACACAAAGAAATTATTTATTTTATTCCAATTCACCAAAGAGTCATTTCCTTTACAAAATCTCATACATAAATATTGGACCAAAGTCAAACTTAGACATCCCCGATGGAACATACAAAAGGACCTCTGACAAAAAACCAAAACTGAACTCTAAAAGTTGGATCAACTTTCCATAGATTGCTGCCCACTCTACTCTGCAAAATAGCCTTTATCATTTATGAAAACTAATTCACAAATAGATAAGTCTAGACAAACTATCAATGATAGATCAACACCTCTGAAAAACAAGTGTCTGAATGATTTGATTCAGCTTTGAATATTTTTGTCTACAATAAGACCCTGTTATCATAAAACAAAATTAGGCTTGTGATGGATATATGAATAAATGAAAACTGAACTATCTCAACATAAACTCAAAGATCAAAACTTAGTATGCTTCTGCTTCTATCCTCTTCTTGTTTCTCCCTTTCCTTTTGCTTTTAACAAATTAGAATTGTTTGAATTAGTTGAACCAACTCATTAGTTGAGTTAATTAAAAGAATCAACTAACTTTAGTTAGGGGGAAGAGTAATTACTATAATAAGGGTCATAAATAAATAATAACTAGTAGGTGGAATCCCTTGTGACTCCCTTTAGTTCATAACAATCATAACAATCATAACATAACAATTAGTTAATAAAAACACACCTCCTTGTGTCTCCCATCAACATATTCAATTTTGACAATTTTAGCTCATGAAATTCGAAATTATTTCAAAAATAATACTCATATATCCAAAATAAAACATGTTTTCCAAAGATCCTTGAACTCAACTATCATAAAAAAACAGATAAAACAAAAACTCAAAGGCCATATTTCCCAGTCTGCGATGCAACCCTTCCTTGGTTGCTGCTGTCACCTTTTGATTTTCCTGAATTTGCCTTTGCCTATGTAGAGCCTTTAGGCCTAATCTTGATGATCACGTGGGAACAATCTTCCCTCAAATGCATCTAGGAAGACACATATTTGTTAGAGCCATTGGAGGGTGAGGAAGGGGCAACAATGGATTTTCCTTTTTCAAGGGCATGGTGGGCCTCAATTTTCAATATATTTCTAGCATGGGAGGATTGCACTGGAGAGTGGTCAGGGGAAGCTTGGGAAATGGGGTTAATAGGCAGAGGAGCAGGCAAGGACAATTTGGGCTAGCCACGATGTTGGGAGACTGTCGGATGGACAATATCCTACCATCCATGAGTTTTAGGGACGCCAAGTTGTAATGATACATGAGGAGGTACATGGATACTGGGGGCTTGTAGGGCTTGGAAAGGAGGCCTTTCAAGCCTAGGTTGGACTATTCTCTACCCAATCCAATTGAAGAATATGACATGAAACAATTGGCCAAGCTATTGTGTATCAACGTTAAAATGTATGGAGAACCTAGGATTTCTTGGGCCTCGGTTCCAATTACCTCTACCTCTGTTTCCTCGACCATGGCTACCTCAACTGAAAAAACTGTTCCTGCATGCGTGATCTATTAGCAAATAGTATTTTAAATAACCATACATGACAACTCTTAAAAATATGAAATAGATTTGGCTCAGCAATGTATCAGACTCATGCAATCCAATCTATACAAATTGTTTTACTGTTAATCAATGAGCAGGGGGTGAAAAAGGGTTTTGGGATATGTGAGAAGTTTGTATTGAGAGAAATATGATATAATGAGGGGGGAAAAAGACATGGTCACTGCTCAATGACAACAACAATCAACTGGAAAAAAAAACCAATAAAACATCCCTGTACACAAGACACTGGCACTTTCAACTGCCTTAACACCAAAATTCTCTTGACTATAATCAATCTCAAAATAGGGAGTGAAAATATGAAATGGGAAGGTGATGGGATTTATAATTAGCGGAAAATGAAATCATGGAATGGAAGAAAGACGATTACTGTTCATGAAATTAATTAAGTGATCCATAGTACATTCTGTGAAAAGAGATGCGTTAACCATCAATCATTTTGACCAAATAAATGTTTTTGTGCAATTAACTAAGTCACTGTTCATAATCCAATATCCAACACACTGCCACCACAAGATAATATGTATTCCACATAATTTTTGAGGGGTTTTGTTCCTTTAATTTACATACTTTACATTTTATAACAATTTTTGAACAGTACCCATTTCCAATCTGTAAACCATCAAAATCAACCACTGCCCATACATTCCTTCAATCCACAATAATATTCAGAAGTCATGTTTTCAAATTAACAATGAATTCACTATCACTGCAATTGGGCCTATCATTTTAAATGCAATGATATTCGTTAAATATATATAAGCAGTCACACAATAATCAAGATCAAATTCCCAAAACCTGAATTGACAATTAAACAGACAACAACCACCATTCCAACACAAGATATGTGCCAAATAATTCAATCATGCAGGTGTAAATCCATCATTGTGCAAGCCCAAATCTAATGTGACTGTAAGAGGCTGGGCCACTCATCCAACACAAAGAGGTATCAACAAAAAACATGTCTCAACAAATGATCGAGATCCAACAAAACATGCTCAAAAACTCAGTGAGTATCTGTGAGTGTGAGAAACCAAGCCATCGATGTTATACACAGTGCACAGCCAACAAAACCCCATGACGCAAAAATTCCACTTTAACAAAAACAAACACACAGTCACGGTAATAATTCAACATATCTTGTTGAGCCATTGGTTTAATACAATATTTCTTTGATTTAGTCACACCATAGTCGACTATGCTGTGTGCAATTGGCTCAAGCAATCATACATTCATAAGTATGTAGTGGATTTCTTTCATATCGTCTTCCTAGTTGCAATAACCAATTGTCCCCAAAAGAAACTAACAATTATCATGACAGAAACACCATACACACAAAGAGGCATGTGTGAGTAACATCAATCATTTGTAACTAATGCCAACTAATAATCCAAACAATCCTTAGTTGTAAAAATACCAATGACTGTGTATCGACCAACCAATTTATCACTGTCTTAAAATCAATTGACCTAACAAGCTGTGGAAACCATACATACCCACACATCAATTCGAATCGGGGCAACGACCCTTTCCATTAAACAATACTGAGGTATAAAGAGAGAGACCATGTGTACTTTGAAAGTGCAATTGGCAATGTAGGGTTTACCACTTTTATAACAAAGGAAATAACTATATACCAACCAACACAACTGTCACATGACCAACTGGGCCAGCCTATATTTGAACTAGTCGACCATTATACAACCATCAAACAATAACCAAGTAGTAAACCCAAGAGGCCAAGCTAGTCTTCTCTATCAAAATTCATACAAGAGGGCTAAGGTTTGTTCCATAGACAACACAGGGAGAGCAGAGCCACTATTATGATGGTGAAAATCCAAGGCCAACGACGAATACACAGAGAGAATGATTTGTTGACGGGTAACAAATCCATGAGAGGGGGACACAACAGAAGGTGAAGCTTTAATCTAGCCTGGAAATTTTATTTAACGCATGCAGGGTATAACCCTCGTGTTCTTCGAGCAAACAATCACAACATAGAGATGAATATAGGGTCGAGAAAGAAGGGGAAACTCATTTCATGATCCCTAGTGGTACAATCAACCAATGCCCAAGAAAACAAAAACACAGTCACACAGAATGCCTTCAACCATTAAACCCATAAAATCCAAAGACTGGATTTAGTGACAAACGCGTGAAGATAGCTATCCACCCAAGAACAAACAAAAACTCTCCAACTAAACCAGTAAGGATAACAAAGAGTTACCACCCAGGATGACCAATAACGTCTACAAATTCAATATCATGGCAGGAAGAAACATTCATTTCAAGAACACAAATTTACTAGTTGAAATACTTAGGAAAACACAAACCAATACACCTGAGCCAGTAATCATTTCATAACCAGAGAAAAGTCAGGAATGGCCAAAAAAAGAACATACCTGTAATCGAATTCCTTAAAATGCAAGCTGGTCGAGTGGTTCCCCTGTACTAAGAATTCAGAGCATAACCACAAAAACAAGATGGAACAATAGGCCGACTACGGTGGCGGTTAATGGGAGGGGTAAAGGTGATGTGCAGTAAATTCATGTCCCCTCCACCCTCAATTCATTTACTCATCAGTACATGCCAACCAACTCTTAATTAACACCATTAATTTAACTCTGCATTGGAATCGACACATATTACTTGCCAAAAGCGCTCTTCACGTCATATATCCAATTCTTTGTTATATAACTCAAACAAAATTGCATAACCATTAACAACCATTACCTTGTCAAATGAGCCACCAACATTCAATCTATCCAAATATACCATATGCATATCGACCACATAAGTCGATTAATCATTGCATAACCATTAGCACTATCACCTTGCCAAATGCACCACCAACATTTCATACCATATGCGTATTAAACATATAATTCAATCATAATTGCATAACCATTTACTTGTGTAATCTTGATTGTTATCGACTAACAATGCTTTGTAGAAGAGTCATTGTGGCAGAATTGATCCAACATTCTATCTTGACAAAACACTAAAAGATGATAAAGACAAAAATCACAATAAAATTAATAATAAAGAAATTAAAACAACATCAGTAAAAGACTCAATTTAAAATAGAAGGGAAAGAAAACTTAACTTAGAAGGAAGAAATCAAGGTACTGTAAGTGTAGAAATGAAGCACAAAAATTGATAGCATAGCTAGGCTACTAGTATACAAAAAATCCAATTAACATTAGAACCTTTCATGTTGGTCCCTCGCAATACTTCAAGCGAGGACTATTAGTGCTGTAGGAAAACAATTGTCTCTATAATTCCTTTAAAATGTCCAAGTTAGTGTACAAGACAAAAGTAATTTGGAAAGGACCCAACACTTGAAATTCTGATATAATTATCATCCCTTTGACGCACATGATTAAATCATCAAGATAATCATGGAGATTGACCAATTCATTGAAGGTTGTGTGTATAGGTTTCCTAAAAGCAGTACCTATATCAAGTAAGCAAAAAAGACGACATCTGTAAGGGATGGTATCACAATTAGTAAGGAAAGTGGTTTTGTGAACATTTTCCCCTTTTACTTTGATTCTCTTGTAACCAAACATACTACCAAGTAAGGGTCTTAACTGTGACTCTACAACCTATTGCAAAAACATTTCCATATTGAGAGGGGGAAAGGGATTTCTCATAATCACTTGCCTGAAAGTTCGAAGACTAATACAAGTTCTGATATTATCAGTGGTCCTCGAGGCCAATTCCCAAATTGAGACCTGTTCAAGGTGGGATGAAAAACAAATTCCAGCCCTTAAGAAATCTCTCAATTCCCTTTAAAGGGTGCTTCCAGTGAAGACTTCACAAGTTCTTGTTTTTTCTTAGCTAGCTTCATAAAATGCTAAAAAAGATCAAGATCAAAACCACAAAGATCCTCATAAAACCAAGAAAAAACCTTTTGGGGTTCATCGAGTAGCCCGGTGAACCTCATCTCTTATTTATCAGAACATTGGACATTTATTTTAACATTCATTGAAGGTTCATATGTCCTAATGTTCAGGAGGATGGTTTCAATCACCTTCTTCCATAAATCCTCTTCTTTTTGGATTTCTTTATTGCCTACAACACTCAAAGAAAACGAACTCACAAGAGGAGTCAAGCCTTCAAGAATCTTATTATTTTCTATAGATTTAATCTTCTCGGGCTTAAGAGGTTCATTTTGAATGATAATACAAATGCTTCCATCATTAGGGATGGCCTCCCAATATCCTTCATTTTCTGGAAAACATGGACAATGTAGAGATTGAAAAGCACAATTAGGCCTATGAGGCAAAAGTTGTTGATTAGGAGAGGATGAAAAGACAACTAACTGATCATCCATTGAATTCAACTCCTTATTAACACGAGTGATGTTGAAAGATAGAAGGTTCGAGACAAGTTCCCAAACAATTTGGGAGTATCGTTCCATCAACTTGTTTCTAGGAGGGCATATCTTACGTATCAGGTTCATAACAAGCTAGTAATTTCTAAAAACTGAAAGGTGACTACAACCAAGATTAAGGATGTTCTCAATGCCTAATAATAAAGCTTCAAATTCAACAACATTGTTTGTACAAAAAAACTCCAACCTGTATGATAGATTATGAATTTTTCCTGCAGGGAAAACCAAGATAACACCAACTCCATTACCTTCACTAGAGCATGAACCATCAAAGTGCATATGCCATATATCATCATCTAAATCAATTTTTTCCAAAGGAATATTATCTTCTTCAGCAAATATGGAATACAGTCCTAGGTCTTCTTTGATATAGTTTACGCTATATTGCGGAACATTCTCTATGTAGGGTGAAATTATTCCCTCTCTAAGGACTATAATATTCTTTCCATTTCGAGGAATAGATAAATGTTTCTCGTCGAGTGAGAGGTATCCACCTGTTAAGGCTTTCCAATCTCTCCCCAAGATAATTGAGTAGTTTCTTAGATTCATATCAATTACATGAATCCTGAGGGTTGTCCTTATCTCAGGATGAGCGCATAAAACCATGGTTACATCCTTAATCTCTCCTATGGTTGTTTGTTGTAGACTATTATAGGAGAGCATGATTTTGGCATTTTCATTTGTACAAGACAAGCCTAACTCTTCCATAATAATCTTTGACATGACACTTGGGCCTAAACCACCATCAATGAGGCAACAATGGGCAATGTTATCCATGATATTTATAGAAATATAAAATGTTTTTTTTTTTTACAGGGTATCTAAATTTATGTACACCTAATTTATTTACAAAAGAATCCTGTTCGTCTACCTCTTCAAAAATATAGGCTACAATGAAATATTTTCCTTCCATGAATTGTTTCAGATGCATATGTTGTTCAGGGATGAAAACCGTGTCTAGGAGGGTTTCATCTGCTTTGATGTTGGCCAATTGATTCAATATATTTCATTTAGAAGAAGGAAGAGGGGGAGTGATTCTTTGACTCTCAGGAGTTTTAGAAACTTGGGGTGTAGAAATGGTTGAGGATGAGCTCAAGTAGAAGAAGTGCAGGGAGAATCGAATTTTCCCTTGGGCGCATATGCTTTGTTTCTAGTATTGATGACCATGACATCTCTTGACTCTACGAAATCTAGGACAACGATAGTATCTTCTAGTATTTTACCAAATATATTATATCTGGCACTCTTATTTACCTCAGATGTGGTTTCTTCACGGTGTTCCTCGCAAAAGTTACACCAACTCCGAGGCAGGATATGTAATGACCCTTAATTATTAAGATGTTTTAATTTAATAAATAATCCAAAAAAAAAAGGTATTGAATAAGGGGTGGATAATATAATATAATGTTTAAATTAATTTGATTAATTTGATTAATTTATAATATAATATAATTAATTTGATTATTAATTAATTAACTAATTAATTAAGTATTAAATTAATGGTTAATAATAAAAATATAATGCTAATTTAAGTTACGTTCCCGTGAATCGGATAAGGCATGATAAGGCATTTAATAAGGGATAAGGCATTTAATAATATGATAAGGCATTTAATAAGGGATAAGGCATTTAATAATAGGATAAGGTCATTAAGAATGGGATAAGGTGTAATAAAGAGTTAGGTGGGAGTTAATGTGCGGGGGCGGTGGAGGAATAAGGGAGGTGGAGAAGGATTATGGAGGGGTCATTCATTCTACGAGAGGGGAAAACATGGAGTATTGGGAGAGTGAGTTTACAGTGCACCGAGGGGCTGAGGAGGTTTTGGGCTCAGAGGGCTAGGACATCCATTGATGTCCTAGGGCTAGGCGCTACTAGTCGGTAGGGAGGTTGGTTTTGGGGTGTCCTAAGGAGAAATCTAAAGGAGCAAGCTAAAGAAGCAAGCGGCATCATCAGGCTCAGGTTAGTGATATGAATTATTTGAATCAAATTGTTATTAAATTTTATGACTTGAAATGTTAGATTGCGAATGTGCTAGATTAAGTAATTTTTTTAAAATTTTACTGTAGTTATTAATTTAATGGTTGCTGAAATTAATTGAGAGCCATTACAATTGGTATCAGAGATGTAGTTGAAACCCTGGAGCCTTAAGGGCCACGTTCCCAGCTCAATTTCCCCTCCTCTTAACCTGCACATAAAACATAGAACATTAATAAAAATAAAAATAAAATAAAATAAATAATGCAAAACAAATTACTGAAGTAAAATAAGCTATCGATGGAAACAATCTCCATCAATGTTATTTAGATAGAAAAGTTGATCATGTTATGATAAGATGAAGCATGGAAACATTCGTTACTCTAAGGGTTTTGCAAAAGAAATAGAATATAACAATGCAAATTTGTTCCCTTGATTCGATGTCAGACCGTTCCACTAAATTTATGTGGAGTTCCAATATTTGGTTAAATTTCTAAGCACAATCATTCTAGAAATTAAATGCAACACACAAGAATTTGTATTTGTAACACTCCTCCACTGCTAACTGTGTATATTGCTCAAGGCTGTGTGGTCACACCCCTATTAATATCTTGGGCTTCTTTCCACCGAGCTATTGTCCCTTCCTTCATCCCCGGAACGGATCGCTTAGCTCGTGTTCTGTGGCGTGATGCTAGGCATGGTTACTGTTTGGCTTGCTTAGCCTGATATGGGAATGAATTTGTATTTGTAATAGGGAAAGTAGGAAATCAGTGGAAACCTCTCCTAAAAAAAAACAAGACATTAATAGATAACTTCAAATCCGAAATGGAGATAAAATCTTAAAGCTGTAACTTTTGACAAAAACAACGTAAATCTTCAACCAAAGTCGTCGATGTATGTAGGGTGAATGAATCTAATATTACACCGTTGTTCCAACAACGCGCCAAGGTACGGCTGCGTGATCGATTTATATTCGTCCTTGTTATCTCGATAGACTGCACGTGGGTCAACTTGCGAAATCAGAGTGTGAGTGAATGTTTCACTTTAAATTCACGCCTCTGATACAGTGAAGTTCGGGTATAGATTGCGCCTCTGATACAGTGAACTTTGGGTATAGATTCTATATACCACGAAAGGAGACGTCTTTTGTACACATTTCATGGACACAGAGACATGAAACTCTGAAGAAAACAGTAGGATATAAACTAGTTTCAAGGCATGAAATTATACGGTATTGCCTGTCATTACCAAAAATTTGTTACTGTGGGTTAGTAGACAGCGAGAAACGTTCGGTTGACCTTCTGCAGTTAATTTGTTTACAAATCTATTCCAAATGCCCATGGTCCACCCGCTAAAATTTAAAACAGGTGGCGCAGATAGTTAAAAACGGGACCATTTCATCCCGTCAAGTGGCGCCCATCGGGTGACTATCTATGTATTACTTTTGCAGATCAGAGCAACCTCAAACCTCAAACTTTAAATTTGACCTTAAAAACCTACAGAAGGTGATTTTCACCGTGCAAATTTCAAAGAACTAAAATTTCAATGGCAAACTCCTTAAGCAACCTCAAACTTCAACAAACAATTATACTGAAACTCAAAATTTCTTGTTCTGTCTGTTCAAACACCATCAATCATATGCCATACAGGTGGGAATGTTCACAGTTATACGCAATTCTGACAGTATGGATTTTCAGAAAGGAATCTAACAAACTGCTTAAAAAGGAAAGTATTACCTTGTAAAACGCCCTCTGCATTATTTTCCGTCGAACGAAACCATACTGGATGCAAATCCCTCAAAGGGGTAGCTGCGCTTTTCAGGACCTTAATTGAACCAACCATTTAGGAACAGGACCGTAAACATAGCTTTCTTCATTTCCCCTGCTCTTTGAGGAGCCAGAAATAGAAAAAAAAAGAGGGCGGCTAGGTTGTTAATTTGGCGAGGCAAATACTGCATCTCCCGGATATATTGATGATGAAAGCCATCACTATTCTTAATCTTCCTCACATTGAACGCATCCCTGATAATTCAAATGCTCTGTATCTCTGCTACTTTTTCCACACGCACTTTTGACAAGGCCCGTAACATACGAGTTTGAGAAATAAAAAATAAAAAAAAAACATATTCCGCATACGTATTCCATTCCTGCACCAGATCAAAACACCCAACCTAACTCAGAAAGCGTGGCAATGGCGAGCAAGGTTAGTAGTAGGATTGTGAAAAAAATGGTGATTTAGAAAGAAAAACCGTCATGGATCTAAACAAAGCCAACAGTAAATAGGTAGCAGGCTTAAACTCTACAGCTCAGTCGACGCTAGAGACAACACAAGCCAGCAACCGAGTGTCCACAGGAGGACGCGAGGGCGGGGCACGTGGGCCTCATGCGAGGACCCACGATGCCGATTTCTATACTTATTTATTCTATTCACGAATAATTCTATTCACGAATAATTCTATTTAATTTCTTTATTTATTATTTTAATTGTAGTATATGAATGGTTAAATTTTTTTTTATTATAATTATTTTAAAATAAGGTTTTACAATTTTTTTTTTTTACTATTATTATATTTAAATTTAAACTAAATTGAGTTAAATTAATTAAAATAATTTAAGTTAAAATTAGTTAAATTAAATTAAGTAAAAATAATTAAATTATTAAACTAATTAAGTTAAGTTAAGTTAAAGTTAATTAACTAATTAACTAAGTTAAGTTAAGTTAATTAGTTTAATAAAATATTAGTAAGGGCTAAGTATAAATTTTTATGGAGTGCACGAGGATTGAACCTCGGACCTCCTTCCACCGTGAAAGCACTTACAAAGTCCACCCTACCAACGCGCCATGCGTTGCTTCTTTTACAAATAAGTTTACTATAAACACTTCAACCATCATACCCCAAACCTCCCACCAAGTAAAACGCCTTAAGAAGAACACTAGTGCCGAAAGGCACATAGCGCTGGCAAACGCAGAAACGCGGCTGGCAGACGGGGATAATTATTTAGATTCCGCGGATTTATCTTATTTAATTATTAAACGTAGTAATTATATAACCTTAAAACATTTTTACGTGATTAGGTAAATATTAAAAAGTAAACGTGTTAACAGATGCTATGATAAATGCAAGAAAGTCATGAATGATAAATCGGACCCATTGATATTGGAGGACAACTAAGAATATGCCAGCATCTTCAGTACATAGCCATCAGATAATGGATTTAGGTTAATTAAGATTAAAAGATCATTGATTGTGCCCATTGTCAGTAGGTGTACGCCTCTCGGCGCAAATTAATAAACATAAGGACGGGGGTCATTTTTTTTTATCAAGTTGTAAGCGTAAATTAAAAAGGATCAAACTAGGACAAGTGGGAACGAGGCGGCATATGCACTAGGAGCGTAAGCATAGAGGCGCAAAGCTAGCATAGCTATAGGGCAGAAAACCAATAGTTGTTTTCGTAGGGGTGAATAAACAAAGCTTAGATGCTTAAACCTAACCCTAACCGAGCCAATCCCCTAATGGATTAATGTCTGTTTACAGACAAGTAAAGAAAACTTACGCCTAACCCCATTTCTAAAGTTTAGTAGAACCAATTTAAAACATCCTGGAACTCACCCTGACAACTTGGTTGATGCAGGTCAGAGTACACAGGATGGTCAGGACTCGAGGAGGTCGAGGCGAGGGAGCGTCGTCGCAAGCACCACCAGTGCCACCACCACCATCGCCCGAACTCGCCCTCATACAACGCTCGTTGGAAGCCATCAACGAGACTTTAAAAGGGTGACAACTAGCAGGAACTGAAGTGGAACCCCCACCGTCTGGAGTGGGTAATCCAGAAGCGTCGAGGGATTCAGGGGGAGGACCTCCACCTGAAGACATCACGCGAGAGTTGCAAAAGATCAAACTTCCGGAGTTTGTCGGAGGTCGTGCTAGTGAATGCGTGGAGGCATGGTTAGAAGGCATGACCAGGTGTTTTTCCTTAAGGGACTATGCATCCAACTCAAAGGCGAAGATCACCATTTTTCAGTTAAGGGACAGCGCCCTGAACTGGTGGGGTAACCTGGAAAGACAACTGCAACTTACCCCAGACATGGTATCTTGGGAAATTTTCGAGGAAAGGTTCAGGAGGAAATATCTACCGGCGTACTATGAGGAGAAACAGGTTGGGGCATTTCATGCCTTAATACAGGGAAACAAAACGGTAGAAGAATACGAGATCAGGTTTATGGAACTGGTCAAATATGTGTCG
>ML776771.1:737145-769636 GCA_009831015.1 Picea engelmannii
AATGTGTATATATGAATATTCATTATTATGTAACTAAACCACAGTTGATTAAAAAAAAAAATTTTGAACCAAATAATTGTAATTCAAGAAATTCTCACACAATTAATTGATTGTTGTCTTTTATAAAAGACTAGTCTTGCTGATTGGATTGGATGCATACATAAAATACTAAAGGGTGATAGTTTGATTATTAGTACATATACGAGAATTGTATGTACTAGCTACACATACATTTCTTGTACATATACACTAGTATGCATAAATTTCCTTGACTTACTTACTAATAATGTCAGTTACTTGTTATGAATGTGTGAACCATGTTCTTGTTCTTTGTACCATAAGATACCTTAACTTCGGGATGAAGTTTCCTGAAGAGTGGGTGTATGTAACGACCCTTAATGATTAAGATGTTTTAATTTAATAAATAATCCAAAAAAAAGGTATTGAATAAGGGGTGGATAATATAATATAATGTTTAAATTAATTTGATTAATTTATAATATAATATAATTGATTAATTAACTAATTAATTAAGTATTAAATTAATGATTAATAATAAAAATATAATGCTAATTTAAGTTACGTTCCCGTGAATGGGATAAGGCATGATAAGGCATTTAATAAGGGATAAGGCATTTAATAATATGATAAGGCATTTAATAATAGGATAAGGTCATTAAGAATGGGATAAGGTGTAATAAAGAGTTAGGTGGGAGTTAATGTGCGGGGGCGGTGAAGGAGGAATAAGGGAGGTGGAGAAGGATTATGGAGGGGTCATTCATTCTACGAGAGGGGAAAACTTGGAGTATTGGGAGAGTGAGTTTACAGTGCACCGGGGGGCTGAGGAGGTTTTGGGCTCAGAGGGCTAGGACATCCATTGATGTCCTAGGGCAGGGCGCTACTAGTCGGCAGGGAGGTTTGTTTTGGGGTGTCCTAAGGAGAAATCTAAAGGAGCAAGCTAAAGAAGAAAGCGGCAACATCAGGCTCAGGTTAGTGATATGAATTATTTGAATCAAATTGTTATTAAATTTTATGACTTGAAATGTTAGATTGCGAATGTGCTAGATTAAGTAATTTTTTTAAAATTTTACTGTAGTTATTAATTTAATGGTTGCTGAAATTAATTGAGAGCCATTACAGGATAGCCATAGGATGAAAATTGTTTTCAACCAGATTTCTAAAGGGGGGTGCAGAAGATGATGAAGCTCTACGGGAAGAGGGGAGACAATACCCTTCCTCTTAGATGCTATGATATGATTGTTCATATCTTGAACTAGCTGCAAGAGAGCGAAAATATCTGTCTGTCTAACTGATTCTCCCTAGGGAAGACCAATTCATTCAAGATGTTATTCATACTCTGAGAAAGTATGCAGAGTGGAACCAAGATTATCATTGGCCTTTTCTTCAAGCCTATGATGGTAGGGAGAAGGAAATTCATGAAAGCGACTTGGTTCTAGGGGAGGATAAGTTCAGGGATTTGATTGTACAACTTGTTGAAATGCAAGTTGAAATACTTGATGGATTCACCATCTTTATAAGTGATGTTATTGTAATCCCTTAGCTTCTCGGAAGGGCTTTTGGATTGCCCATAAGTGGATCAGAACCAATATATTAACTCCTCCCAAGTAGGAAGGATCTTAGGAGGAAGGTCAAAGAAGTCGGCCGCAACCTTTCCTTCCAAGGAATTGACGAACAAGCGCATGCAGGTGTCATTGTTGTTGGCCCCTATGTATGACAAAAATTAGAAAATGCCACTAGGTGTTCATTGGCATTGACAGCTTTATTCCCGAAAAACTTAGGCAGGTTCTCTTTAAACTTTGTAAGTGGACGAGTAGCAAGTGCTAGGTTAAGAGGGGAGGACACATGCCACAGTGTGGTTGTGGAGTCTTCTTCGAACTGAAACAGTCCATAATTTTTTATGAATTGGGTGTTGTTTGTGGTAGATTGGACATGGATATGGTGGCTATATAAGATACCAATCATTGATGACAATGAAGATTGATAATATGGAGCACTTCCAGTCCCACCAGAGCCTCCACTGGATTCCATCCTGTGGGTGATAGGTGGGGGAAAGAAAGATGAGTTGGACAAATCAAATAAATTCCTCCTTAGAGCACTTTGTTGGACAGATAAGACACCATTTCTTCTTCCTATTTCAGCAATAGGATTGAATTCAGGTGACAAGCCTCTTCTTATTCTAGAAGCACAAGATTCTAAGGACATGAAAGAAAGGCAAAAACTTGAAGAACAAAGGGTTAGTGCTAATTTCTAGGTTGTTTATGTCTACCCTCCAATTGTTCTTGAGCACTAATATCTCGTTCAATTTCTTCCCAAGAATGGCTAAGTTTGAAATGGGTATTGGCAGTATCTAGAATGGTGTTAAATAGGTAGAAAGCAATTATGTTCTGGTATTGAAGATGGGGCTCAAGATTGCCTTGCCTTGCAACATGAACAATCATAAATAGTGAAACAGTTAAAGAATCAAATTCAGAAATGAAATATGTATCTATTAAAATCGAATATAAAGTTAACTGGAGAGATATCGAAGATTTCCCCTGTATGGTCGCCAAATAAATGTTGAGAAAAATATATGAAATGATCTTACTCAAGCATTTTCAGACTTTACTTGGCTAAATCAAAGTAGACTAGAATGTCACCCTATGTTTATAGCCAACAAAAATAACATCCTCACTCACAAGTATTAATTACAAGTGCTTAGGATAGTATTTTATCAACAAAAAGCTTGTTGGAAATTCACTTTTTATGTAATTTTATGAATATAACAGTTGCTGAAATAAATGTAACAACAAAAGTAAATACACCAATATTATAATCAAGATAGATGAGACATGAAGTAATCCTTTATTTCATTCCAATTCACCAAAGAGTCATTTTCTTTACAAAATCTCATACATAAATCTTGGATCAAAGTCAAACTTAGACATCCCCAATGGAACATACAAAAGGACCTCTGACAGAAATCCAAAACTAAACTCTAAAAGATGGATCAACTTGCCAAACATTGATGCCCACTCGACTCTGCACAATAGCCTTTATCAGTCATGAAAACTAATTTAAAAACAGACAAATCTACACAGACTATCAAAGATAGATGAACACCTCTGAAAAACAAGTGTCTGAATGATTTGATTCAACCCTTAATATTGTTGTCTACAATAAGACCCTGCTATCATAAAAGAGAATTAGGCTTGTGATGAATATATGAATGAATGAAAACTAAACTATCTCAACATAAACTCGAAGAGAAAACCTTAGTATGTTTCTGCTTCTATCCTCCTCTTGTTCCTCCCTTTCCTTTTTCTTTAAAAAAAATAGAATTGGTTGAAGTAGTTGAACCGACTCATTAGTTAAGTTAATTAAAAGAATCAACTAACTTTAGTTAGGGGGAAGAGTAATAATTATAATAAGGGTCATATATAAATAATAACTAGTAGGTGGGACCCCTTGTGACTCCCTTTAGTTCATAACAATCATAACAATCATAACATAACCATTAGTTAAGAAAAACACACCTCCTTGTGTCTCCCATCAACATATTCACTTTTGGCAATTTTAGCTCATGAAATTCGAAATTATTTCAAAAGTAATACTCATATATCCAAAATAAAACATGTTGTCCAAATATCCCTAAAGTCAACTGTCATAAACCAACAGATAGAAAAAAAAAACTCAAAATCCATATTTCCCAGTCTGCGAGGCAACCCTTCCTTGGTTGTTGTTGTCACCTATTGATTTTATGGAATTTTCCTTTGGCTTTGCAGAACCTTTAGGCCTAATCTCTCTGATCACGTGAGAACAATCGTCCCTCAAATGCATCCAGGAAGACACAGATTTGTCAGAGCCATTGGAGGGTGAGGAAGGGGAAACAATGGATTTTTCTTTATCAAGAGGATGTTGGGCCTCAGTTTTCAATCTCTTGCTAGCATGGGAGGATTGAACTAGCGAGTGTTCAGGGGCAACTTAGGTAATGGGGTTAGCAAGTGGAGGAGAAGACAAGGACAAGTTGGGACAACCACGATGTTGGGAGATTGTCGAGTGGACAATCTCCTTCCATCCATCATTTTTAGGGAGCTCAGGTTGTAATGAGACATGAGGAGGTATAGGAATCTGAGGGCTTGCGGGGCTTGGAAAGGAGGCCTTTCAGGCCTAGGTTGGACTATTCCCTACCCAATCCAATTTAAGAATCTGACATGAAACAATTGGCCATGCTCTTGTGAATCAGCGTCAAAATGTATGGAGAATCTGGGCCTTCTTGGGCCTTGGTTTCAATTACCTCTACCTCAATTTTCTCGGCCATGGCTACCTCAACTGAAAAAAATCATCTTGCATGCGTTGTCGATTAGAAAATAGTCTTTTAAATAACCATACATGACAACTCTTAAAAATATGAAATAGATTTGGCTCAACAATGTGTCATACTCATGCAATCCAATCCATACAAATTGTTTTACTTTTACTGTTAATCAATGAGCATGGAGTGAAAAAGGGTTTTGGGATATGTGATGGGCTTGTATTGAGGGAAAATATGATATAATGAGGGGGAAAAGAGACATGGTCACCGCTTAATGACAAAAACAATCAACTGGAAAACAAACCAATAAAACATCATTGTAATCCACACAAGACGCTGCCACTTTCAACTGCCTTAACACCAAAATTCTCTTGACTATAATCAATCTCAGAACAGGGAGTGAAAAAATGAAATGGGAAGGTGATGGGATTTGTAATTAGCAGAAAATGAAATCATGGAAGGGAAGAAAGACGATTATTGTTCATGAATTTAATTAAGTGATCCATAAACATTCTGCGAAAAGAGATGCATCAACCATCAATCATTTTTACCAAATAATTTTTTTTGTGTGATTAACTAGGTCACTGTTCATAATCCAATATCCAACATAGTGCCACCACAAGACAATATATATTCCACACAATTTGTAATGTGTTTTGTTCCTTTCATTTACATACTTTTCATTTTATAACAATTTTTGAACAATATGCATTTCCAATCTGTAAACCATCAAAATCAACCATTGCCCATACATTCCTTCAATCCACAATAATACTCAGAAGTCATGTTTTCAAATTAACAATGAAGTCACTATCACTGCAATCGGGCCTATCATTTCAAATGAAATGATATTCGTTATATATATATATATATAGGAAGTCACCCAATAATCAAGATCAAATTGCCAAAACCTGAATTGACAATTAAACATACAACAACCACCATTCCAACAAAAGATATGTGCCAAATAATTCAATCATGCAACTATAACTCCATCACTATGAAATCCCAAATCCAATGTGACTGTAAGAGGCTGGTCCACCCATCCAACAAGACGAGGTATCAACAACAAGCCTATCTCAACAAATGATCGGGATGCAACAAAACGTGATAAAAAACTCTATGAGTATCCCTGAGTGTGAGAACCCAAGCCATCTATGTTATACATAGTGTGTATCCAACAAAACCCCATGATGCAATAATTCAACTTTAACAAAAACAAACACATAGTCATGGTAATAACTCAACATATCGTGCTGAGCCGTTGATTTAATACAATATTGCTTCAATTTAGTCACACTGTAGTCGACTATGTTGTGTTCACTTGGCTCAAACAATCATACATTCATAAGTATGTAGTGGATGTCATTCATACCATCTTCCTGGTTGCACTAACCAATTGACCCCAAAATAAAGTAACAATTATCATGGCAGAAAAACCATACACACAACGCGACATGTGTGGGTAACATTAATCATTTGTCAGTAATTCCAACTAATCATCCAATAAATCCTTAGTTTCAAAAATTCCAGTGACTATGTATCAACCAACCAATTTATCATTGTCGTAAAATCAATTGACGTAACAACTTGTCGCAACCACACATACCCACGCATCGATTCAAATCGGGGAAATGACCCTTTCCATTAAACAATACTGAGTTATAAAGAGAGTGATTGCGTGTACTTTGAAAGTGCAATTGGAAATTTAGGGTTTACCATTTTTATAACATAGGCAGTAACTATATAACAACCAACATGACAATCACACGACTAACTGGGTGAGCCTGTATTTGAACTAGTTGACCATTATACAACCATCCAACAATAGCCAAGTAGTAACCCAAGAGGCCAAGCTTGTCTTCTCTATCAACCTTCAGAAAAGAGGGCTAAGGTTTGTTTCGTAGCTAACACAGGGAGAGCAGATCCACTCTTATAATGGTGAAAATTCAAGGGAAATTGTGTATACACAGAGAGACTCATTCATGGATAGTTAACAAATCCATGATAGAGGGCCACAACAGAAGGTGAAGATTTAATCAAGACTGGCAATGTTATTTAATGCACACAGTGTATAACCCTTATGTTCTTCGAGAAAACAATCAGAACACAGAGATGAAGACAGGGCCGAAGAAGAACATGAACATCATTTCGTGACCCCTAGTGGTGCAATCAACCAATGCCCAAGAGAATAAAAACACAGTGACACAGAATGCATTCAGCCATTAAACTCATAAAATCCAAAGGTTGGATTTAGTGACAAACGTTCGAAGATAGATATCCACCCAAGAACAAACAAAAACCCTCCAAATAAACCATGAATGATAAAAAAGAGTTACCACCTAGGATGACCAATAAATTCTATGAATTCAATATCATGGCACAAAGAACCATTCATTTCAAGAACACAAATTTACCAGTTGCGATACTTAGGAAAAAATAAACCAATACAACAAAGCTAGTAATCATTTCATAACCAGAGTAGAGTCACGAATGGATAAAAGAAGAACATACTTGTAATTGAATTCCTTAAAATGCAGGATGGTCGAGCGGTTCCCCTCTACAAAGAATTTGGAGCATAACCAAAACAACTAGATGGAACAATAGCCCGACTAGGGTGGAGGCTAATGGGAGGGGTAAAGGTGACGTGCAGTAAATGCACGTCGCCTCCACCCTAAATTCATTTACTCATTAGTACATGCCAACCAACTCTTAATTAACACCATTAATTTAACCCCGCGTTGGAATCTGCACATATTACTTGCCAAATGCACTCTCCACATCATATATCCAATTCTTTATTATATAACTCAAACAAAATCACATAACCCTTAACTCCCATTACCTTGTCAAATGAGCCACCAACATTCAATCTGTCCAAATATACCATATGCATATCGACCACATAAGTCAATTAATCATTGCATAACCATTAGCACTATCACCTTGCCAAATGCGCCACCAACATTTCATACCATATGTGTATTAAACATATAATTCAATCACAATTTCATAACCATTTACTTTTTAGCTAGGATTTAACAATAATAATTAAGTCGTTCATGTGTGTAGTATAGTAAATAGGATAGCTTTAAATTATTCCCCTTTGCAATTGTTTCTCATTTATTTCCAATTGTCCACATGTAGTATAGTAAAATTGCAGAATTTGATCCCTTCTCTTTGCATTTGTTATTGTATTTTTTCCTTTCTCAAAATTGTCCTTCATGTAATTTCACTAACGTGTTTGTTTTGCAGGTGCGATAAGAACAGATAGCAATGATATTAATGAATAACATAGGTTGTAGTAACATAAGGAATAAACACTTCATAAGCTCAAATCATAACCAATAACAATGGTATCTCATCAACCATGTAAGTCATGTCGCACATCATCACAACATGAAAATTAACAGATCTGATCTTCAATAGTTCAAGGGGGTCCCACCTACTAGTATTATTTAGTTTTTTTTTAATAATAGGCTTTAACAACACTTTGCGGGAAAAACTTCGTTGACAATTTTAATCGTCAACAAGGCATATTTCCTAAAAACCTCCCGGTGGTATGAGGTATTAAATATAGATGGCATCCTAGGGCATGTGTCCTTCTCTGGTCATGTCATCTAGCATGAAATGTGGCTCTCATACCACTTGACATGTGGAATATTTTTTCCACTTGGACCTTCGTCCAAATATGAAAATCAAGGTGACACATGGCACCACCGAGGGGTGACATGTGGCCCTCCCTCATGATGAGACATGAAACCACCATGTAATAGTGGACATCAGGATAGTGACCCCTTACCGACCTCTTTTATATTAAAACCCCCCGTGGTCCATCATCTAGGGATTACGAGATACTTAATTAGGGTAATCCCATTATTAAGGGACATATTACCACATTGATTCTTAGGGTTACGGGTCTATGATATCTACAACTGAGATCCAATGGTTGTTATGGTTTCCTTTCATGATTCTGGTGTGGTAGCAACTTAAGGGATCAGATGGTGGAGGTTGATTCATCGATCCATAGATCGACAGTTCTCATCCATCTTGAGGATAAACTACTATTGGGTCTCATCACTCATATAACGATGTACATATGTAGTTTGAAATTGTTTTGCCTTGGTAGAAAGGAAGATGGATACAGTCGATGAAGTAAGGAACTTCAAATGCACTAACCATGAATATTCTAAGATTCGTTAATGAAATGACCTTCGCCCCACAGATCAAGCTTACACATTCACAATAATACAAATGTTCCATATAGTGGATCCATTTACATGCATTCATTCTCATAAATACGGTTATAGGAATATTATCCTTCAACTACGTGGGATTTCAAACAAAATAAAATCAAGCCCATTTACTAGACATGCACATTAACAACACAGTCATAGGTAGCCATCTAATTATTTTAACTCAATTTCACAAGGGATAATACATACTTATCTATTTTACAGGATGTAACCAACCAACTAACTGTGGGTGTTCGCCTCTCCACCCAACCATAGGATCTATGTGCTTAGTCACTTTGGCAGCAAGCCACCCCTTTTCCAAGCCATGATACTACCAAGGAAATTCCATGCATTGTTTCTCTCTCTTGCATTAGATATCTCTTATTTGGGAATTCTCCCCCGACTCAAGAACTCAACTCTCATTTCTCCTCACCCTTCATGTCTCCTTTGCATGCATCCTTCTATTCCCTTTATTCCCATTCATGTGTCCTCTGCACCTAAACCCTTTCTTATCCACTTTCCTTCTGTCAGAAGGAATTCAAGTCAATTCTGATATGCAGAAATGGTACTTTATGTTACCTTTGGATGACAGTTTTCTACTGTTCCATCCAACCTTCCATACTTTCACTCATTAGAGTGGTTGGTTTTTCAACCACCAACCTCCCCCATTAACTGATTTATCTCGAAATATGGGACGAGGGAATTCATATGAAGAAGGCTTGAGGTCCTTTAGTTTAATAGGGCCTCCTCTCATTCATGTACTGGTACCATGGCCAATACGTTTAATGATTTACCCATATTTAGTTGGTTGGAATTCTTATTCAAACAATAATATAATTACATTGTCCTTATGCCATGGCATGGAAAATCACTAATTATGATTAATTGCATACTGGAGGGAACAAGGGTGTTAAAATCCCCCCCCCTTCAAAGGAACATCATCCTCGGTGTTATTTCTCAATACACCTGCCATGCCTTTATGTTTTAGCTACATCAACATCATCTTCCTTTTCTTCATAGCATGGTGCTCACTTGGACCTTGACATTTCAAAATATTCCCATAGTAAACATCAAATAGTACACATATTACTCACCATTTTATGGTTAAACATTTTAATGTTCTTCATAATTAAGGTAAATATCATGAAAGCAACATAATACCTATCTATGCAGTCCATGGATCTACATCCAAATGGCTATCTCATTAACTTGGCTCGTTATTTTTCCTTGACATGCCCATTGTGTGCATGATCCCAACCAATAATTTACAAGAATTTTTGAAGTATCCTCTTCCTTATGGTCACTCACCCTCCAGGACCAGGCGCAGACATTCTCCTCTTTGCTATACAGTCCCTTGAGTGATCCATATTTCCTTGCCAAGGTTTTCTTGCACATGAAGATTTTTCCTAGACTTCACTGATTCTTATAGACAAGGCGTTCCTCTATCTTTCTCTTTCCTATGAATCCCTCCAGCCATTGTTACCACAACACATCATTCGCTATGGTGATCAAGGATTATCAAAGGGTTCTCATGTCACACAATAGCCTTTTTCCACACTTTCCAAGCTTGACAACGATCATTTTCCCCTCTAGGACAGATTTTTTATCTCACATGCATACAATAACTATGAGCTACAACATTAATTTTCAATCAAATTTATTTGAAATCTGTCACCCACAGATTTTCAAATTTCACATTTTCATTTTCAGATATGTTCCACATAGGTACCAGATTCATATGTATGAGACTTCCTTCACATAACAATTTGGATCTCCTACAACCATCAGGCATTGGTATCCCTTATAGTCTTACACTGCTACCATATCCAAGACCATCTTTCCTGCAATATTCAATCTTCACACAACCAACAAATTGTTAGTTTTTGTATGCACATTACTATTGGAATACTAAGAGGGGTGGGGGGTTAATCAATATGAGCACTTTTACCACTTTTTATCCACGATATAGATATGTCAACTTTATCATCAATATATCATGAGAATATAAACATAAGAGAATCACATCAACATCATCACATCAAATACAAAATACACCAGAATTTATGTGGAAACCCAAATGGGAGAAAACCATGGAATGCTTTCTTATATATCAAAGAATGAATTCATTGTAAGAACAAAATTCCCAATTCTCCAGTTGCAACTAGAAGGAGGATACAAATCCCTATTTATAGGATCCAACCCGAAGGAAGCTACAACTCCCTGAATTATATGGCTCCAACCAAAAAGAGGCTACAACCCCCTAATTCACAGGATCCAACTTGAAGGAGGCTCCAACTCCCTGATTCTCTGGCTACAACCCATAGATTTTGAGGCTCCAACTTGAAGGAAGATCCAACTCCATGATCTCTATAGAGACAATTGGAAGGAGTCTACAAACCCTTTTCCTTTCCATGTCCTACTGCCTTGAAATATAAGTGTAGACCAACTGTCACTACCACAATCACTGTCACTGTCACTTCCACTGTCACTATCACTGCCACTGTCACTTAAAGAACACATGACCCACACTAAGACAGGGGGGGGGATGAATTAGTGTGTGGATTATTTTAACAATTTCTTTTCACAAGTTACCAGTTAAAACATAATTGAATAGATTAAGAACAATCACATCATAATTACAATGAACACAAAGACACAAGATGTTTGTATAATAAATATTAACATAGTAATATGAATATATGTGAAAGAGGAATTTCTTTTAGCACCAGCTAAATGTTTCAGCAACAACTAAAATAAGGAGCACCAACCCCTCGGAGAGCACCAACTCTCAGCCAATACCTAGCTTGGCGCAAGACCCAACTTGCTGCAAGACCCAACTTGTTGATAGAACCCAATATATCCAGCTAGAGTTTATTCAACTCTAATAGTAGTGATCCATTATAGAATCAAATCTATCTTATGATCAGAGGTATATGATAAGACACTCATCACCACATTTCATCTTCTCTGTAATTCACAATTCCTTTCCTCTGATATCTTCTTTGAATCTTCTTTGGATTTTTATCTTCTTTTCTGAACTACAGAGACACTTTCTTCTCACCACTTTTTCTCGCTTATAAAATCTTCAAACTGGTGTTAAATTTAAAACATCATGTCCCTTTATTTGAACCATTCTACCTTTTCATTTAAAATGATAATCTAAACTTTAATTAATATAATTTTTCCTTTTTATTCTTTATTCACATTTTCATGATTTATTCTCTTTTAATCATGACTATGTATCGGTTTATTCTTCAACCATCACACCTCTTTTAGTAATCAATCTTAATTATTGTTTATTTATTTTTTCGCGAAGGTTCTTCATAAATTGATCACAGTAATGGATCAATTTAATTATTTATGGTCGATCCCAAATCTCTGTTATATTCACAGAGACCAGATTCCATGGAGGCACTTCCTTCAAACCATTTCATACAACTGTGCATCACAGGACCACTAGTTTTACCAACTATGGCGATGTATGATAAAACACTTATATAATATGACCAATGGCATAGAAACACAGGCTTATTAACATAAGCGATGTATTACAATCTGCCCTTTCATGTCTCTTTACCATATGACCATTGACAGAAACCATATGTTAAGTAGAGCAAGTGTCTGAACGCTTTACCAAATCAATGGTCACAATTCGATGTCTGATGGGATGAATGGTTGACGAAGTTTCAAGATATTTCCCATCGGGTCTTCATGACATCCAACATTTCAAATATCCCGATTATGATATTGCCAAAACAATCAGATAGTTCACGTTTATTTCATGGAGACAGATCAACGGTCAAGTTTAAACCTTACACTCATCCTTTCACTACTAAATCCGATAGCTATGAATTAATCATGCATTGAGTTGGATGGTTGTCGTAATTTTGGCACTTTTCCCTTCGGGTTTTCGTGACTTCCAACATGTCAAATCTCCGAAGCTATCAATCTACTTACGCATGTCCATTTTTTAATTTCGGCATTCAAGACTTCAGGGTATTAGAGTGTTTGCTTGCTATGTAAAACTACCAAAGTAGAAACTCCCAACGTGACGTACATGCTTACATCACTTGATGATGTGTCACGAGCCAAGTAGCTACCACGTGTCACTCATATTCATGATTTTCACGTACCTAAAATGCTAAATCAACTTGACACTTGTCATTTTCTAAGTACACCATGTGTCATTGCTGACATTGTCTTACTAACGTGGATCCATGCGTCCTTACTGACAAGGTTCACTGACGTGGATATCCCACACATCCTTGATGATGCTGTTTGTCAACGTGTCTTACTTCCTCGACTTCGGGGCTTCGGCCTTCAAGGTTGTTTGTTGTATGTTATGTCCAACCTACCAATCTCCGAAATGACGAAATCTCGACTAAAGGTGCTAGATCCTCTTCGACGACGTTTTTTACATGTGACCTTGGGTTATGACCCAAGGCTAAGTGTTTCACATTTTTTCATTTTGGGATTTCAAACAACTCTTGTCGTTGTTTCTTTGAATCACGAATCATCGAATTGGTTAAGCTAGTGACACGTGTTATCCTTTCAACCAATGGCTATAATATATTCGCGACCTCGCATATCGTGAGTTCACACAACACTTACATTTGAATTTTCAATTATTCGAGTCAACGAAATGATGACCCTTCACCACGTGCCATCCTTGACAATGAAAGGTCCCGATGCTTTTAAAATGATCAACGGATGTGATCTTTTCGAATGATATGACAATCAAGATCTATTATATGATGTATCTCTTGTAGCTTATCCTGTCCATCCACTCAAACACGATCCGATGGTTCAGATCTTTTTGCGATTTCATGTATCGCGAGTTATTACATCTCTGCCTTTGACTTCTCTAACTTGCGAGTCAACAAAATGCCAATCGCTTGCCATGTGTCCTCTTCAATAGACGACCTCGATAATTTTGAGAATTTGGATTGTTGAATGACTCCTGGGCTTATCCTCCTTTCAGATCCATTGGAACTAATATGACAGTTGTCCATTATATGAGACAATCAACACTGTCAATTTCCTTGATCGGACGAGTATTGAGGCTTCTCGCATTTTCTACGCATTGATCAATTTTTCAGTATTTTCACTGATCCCGAAGACATCTCTACAATCCATTCTTCCTTCAATTTTTTTTATCATCGAATCATTTTTTATCCTATCGTGATCAACAATAGTCACAGATTTCCTCTCTGTGCAAGGTGTTATTCCTCTTGAGCTTTTGATCTTTTGATTATTCGCTTTTCCTGTTCTCTCTTTCGATCTCTGTACACTATTTGACATTTATTGCTAATTGATATACTTGTTGACATCAATGACAATATTATCTGTGATAATTCATCATTAACAACAGATCATCATATCGACTGTTGACATCAATGACAATATTTCCAACGTGTCACTAACACTGTCACATCAACATGTCATGGTTACTAGTCAAATTGTCCAACTATCGCTGTCATCGATACCCAACCAAATGCTCTTACATGGATCATATACCAAGAATACATATCAACTAGATGTCCAACATCACCAACACATGCCTCTACCAAGCATGTACCAATATCACCAACATACCATCAAAAGATATGTGTCTCATCCATGTACCAAAGAATATACCAAACCATCAACCTATGCACCAAAAATTAACTATGTACAAACCATCACAAGATAAGTGTCTCGACCATGTACCAAAGCATATAGAAAACCATCAAATTGTACCATACCAAACATCATCTTTGTACCACAACAAGTGCACCAACCATGCACCATAGCCTATACAAAACCATGCATCAACCATGTGATGTAGGAGCATCCTTCCACATCAGCAGATGTGCCAACAAGCCAACACATAGGAACACATTTGGGGAAAGGGAGAGGCACATACCATCCCATTTTTAAATTTAAAATATGATCCTATATGGATTAATTCTATAAGGTTGAATGAAAACCATGCCACTCCTCTAAGTAGACAGAAGATAAGGTCACCTTTAATGGCTGACATGTTCATGGCTCTAGATTTAATTCAGACTAGATGGCCATTTAAGAAACTTCAATGTAATAGATGAGGTTAGGTGAAGAGAGGATAATCCCATAGAGCCCCTCTTTTTTAAGGATATCTTGTATCAGATTTCATCAGGAGGAGGATAAGGAAGGAAGATTAGGAATTTCTTTGAGGGAGCTTGAGAGAGTTGAGACTTTGTTGTAGTCTAGCCTGCACATATTGTAACCAAGCATTTAGATTAATAGAAAATAACATATTTCATTGTTTATGAATTTATGTATGAATGAATGTTTTTTTTGTGCTATCTGTGTGTTTATGTATGTTGTATATGTATGATAGATTTCATCTGTAGTAGGAAGATAGATTTCTCTATCTTTGTTGAGTTCGAAATATCATTCTGGATTCTTTATGTTGTGCAAGGAATGCACAACATAACATTGGAGGTTATGTAGCCAATGCAAGGAGTGTGCATATGAACTCTATGGAGTCAGAAAAGAATGTGTCAGGAGGGTGCACCAGAGTGATAACAACTCAAGGAAAACAACAAGTTTGTTGAATACATTGGAGGGTAAACTGTGCAGGGGAAGCACAGAGTGATAGATTCACTGAGAACTCTGTAGAGATCTTCCAGGTGGGCATTGAGCAGGTGAAGGTGTGCACAAAAGAACTTTGTTTCAAGTTCAAAGAGAGACAAGGGGAGTGTCAAAGAGAAGACACTCACATAGCTATTGAGTACTTTGTAGAGCTCTTCCAGGTGGGCATCTAGAAGGTGCAAGTGTGCACAAAGAGAACTCTCTATCAAGTTCAGGGAGAAGAGTATCAGAGGAAGATACTCCCAGATTTACTGAAAACTCTGTAGAAAATGATCAACAATCTGTGCTTTGAGTGAGAGGTTTCGAGAAGGGAACCAAAACCATTTGAAGGGAGCAGCAGGGTCAAGACCCTTAGGATACTGATTAAACCAAAAATATTAGATGAAATAATGCTTTCATAAGTGCAGACGCGACCCAGGAAATAGGGCTCGCAAGAGAAGAAAAGGCTGAAGCCTTTGAACACTTACAAACTCTTCCAAGTCGGAAGAAATCCAAATCTTAGGAGGAGGAGTGACAACAACCATTAGATCAAATGCAGGAAGAAATTTGGATGGTTGAATCCACGTCTAGAAAGCCAAGGGAGCGCATCGAGGCAGAAATATATCACAGTCGTAGTATCTAAGCGCAGAGGATCGACAGTCGTCTGATCAAGGTAAAGTTCACGGGACTTAACCCTTTGTGTGCATATGAGAGCGTACTTGTCAAATTCCTGAAGTCCCAAAGTGAACAGGGACCATCCATCATGAAGGATGACATGTGGTGCAAGATCCACAACTCTGGAGTGAGAGAACTTTAGAATTTTTGTGATCAAGGATAAAGTGAAATCACCGAATATATGAAGTCAAAAATAGATCTAGGTTGTTGGTCATCAGGAGACATGTGTCAGCAGATCTCATACTTAGGAGAAAGTCACTTCAGAGGATTTCAAGTGTGGTGTGTAACAAACTCCTGAAGTCTTGAAGGAAGAAATAGATCGCAACTGTCCATTGTGGAGAACACATGGCGAGAGATCCGAAAGTTCAAAGGCTTAGCACTCTGAAAGGAAGTCGACATGATAAGAGAATATCTATACCATCAGATCCAAAGGGACAAGTGGCGGAAATTCGTTGTCTTCGGGTGAAAGAACTCTGACAGGAATGTGTGCGCAGGAGTTTCAAACTCCTGAAACCCGAAGATATGAAGTGGATAACAACCATAGGATCCAAGAGGACACACGTCAACATATCATGTACTTCAGGAGGAAGTGAGTGAGAGAGTTTGAAACTCTCTAAGCCCAAAGAGATGAAGTAAGCCATAGTCGTCGATCTATGGGAGGACACTCATCGGAATATGGTGAACTTCAGGTGAAAGCACTCTAGGTGAAAGCGAGCATAGAGGAGTTGAGACTCTCGAAGGCTAAAGTCCCAAAGAGAATGAGAGCCATTGATTTGGGGTGGACGCATGGCACCCAATCTAAAACTTCAGGTGAAAACACTCCAGGGGAAAGCGAGTGTGAAGTAGTTGAAACTCTCAGAGCTCGAAGAGATGAAGTGAATCACAAACATCGATCTGTGAGGGATACGTTTCAACAGATCATCAAATTTGGGTGGAAGTACTATGGAGGAAGCAAGAGAGGAGAGTTGAAACTCCTAAAGCTCGAAGGGTCGAAATCAATCGTAGTCATTGATTTGAAAGGAGGGCACGCGTTGTTTGATCATATAGATATGGTAGTGAGTGTGAAAGGAGGAAAAGAGTCGTTGACTAATATTTGACCAAGGAAGAAAGAGGAAAGACCTTGGTCATCGATCAAGAGGCAACGCTCGATATTAGAAGATCGATGGTCATGCTTAATTGTGGGGACATAAAGTGATCGGGTTTTAAAAATCTTAGAATGGGCCACAATCGATACATGGAAGATGATAATGAATTATGGAGAGAAAAGAGGTGTGGTATCAAACCACTCTAGTCCACCCTGCAATCGTGTGATTAAATGAGGACACAACCCGAGGTCACATATAGAAAATGGATAATGGAAGAGTAGCTAGCACCCAAAACTTGATAGTTCAACAGCGCAAAGGAAGAGGGTGTGGGTATCCACAGGACCTGCACCTCAGGAGAAAAAGGGGCATGTACAAGTTGATTGGGGTTCAAGGAGGATCCCGAAGAGTCGATCTCACTCCTTGATTTGAACGATCCTAAATCGGAAGGTCAAGTAGCCCTAAAAGGGAGAAGGGGGGTCTGCATCACCATTCACCATAACTTGTACCATATTCCTCAATCATCAACCATGTGCATCAACACCATACCAAGTACCAATCCTCAACCAAATACCAACATCACCAAGAGTTGTATATCATACATGTGCTATCATATACCAAGTGTAATCCTCGATAATGTATCAATATCAATGACAACCATACACCATGTGCCAATGCTTCAATATTATACCAATAATAAGGCTCAAGCATATAACATCAACACCATGTAGTCAAACCAAATACCAATATACCAATACAAACAAGATGTAATACTACTCAATGTACCATTATAATAATACCAAGATGTAGCATGCATCAATAAGACATGCCTCTCAAGCATGTACCATACCATCACCAAGCATAAACAATACTCAGATAAGCATACCTGTGACATGTAGCTTACCTGTTGTACTATAAAACTGACCATGAACACTTTCACAACCTTCAAAAATCTGGTACCAACATTATCCCCAATTTTGTCTTGTCCTCGCAGGACAAAGACTACTTGTCATGTGGGGCCTTGGGTGACGTCACTTAGACAAACTGCAGAGGTTCCTGGAGTGACACCCTCAAGATGACCCATGAGGGCCTGGAAAATTAGGGTTACAAAAAAACCCTTACACTCTGCAGCTCTTAAACTTTCACTTTTTCCTCTCACTTTCTCCATTGCCTTAGTCTTTCCATCAACTTCTCGAATACACCAAAGTACTAGACCATGACAATCACAAGATAAATATTCAATGTAAGTGCATGTGTCAAATGAATTTCTCATGATGTGTATTTATAATTTTTCTAGGTAACCTCTTTCCTTATTCTTATGGATTCTTCACTTTCTTGTTACAACCACTTTACCCATTCAATCATTGACTTGTAACTTCTTAGGTGCTTCTTGACCATTCTTCCGGGATTCCAACTTCACAAGGCCATATCTCCCTAACCGTGAGGAACCATGTGTCATACCACCTATCAACGGAAACAACATGAAAAGGAATATCCATCTATGAGTGTCTTACCTGTATTTACACTATCCTTCATGTCCATATTCCTCAACTAACTTTTGTTCTCATGACCACACCTCTGGGGATTCATGTAGACTTCATCAAATTCACTAAACACATATGATGGCATCGAACTCTCCATTAATGACCACAAACTCACCATCAATATCAACCAGTCTCAACCACATCTCTGGGGATTTCATACTTCTCCAAGGGTTGACATCAATGACAACCAAATATCTAAACTATCTCTCCAACAATTACATCCACAGTGATTCACAAACAATTCTTAAAATTGTGCATACCAAAAATTTCTTCACATTATTCACTATTCATATGAAGGGAAAGGAAACATCATTCCTTACTCATGTATTGTTTCAAGATACCAAGATTGTTTTTTTCAAAATGCAATCAAGCATCACAAGTAATTTAACCAATGTGCTAATTATCCATGGCCACATTTTACATATAATATAGCCTTGATTGATTCTCGATTATCACTTTTCAAGTTAGGTACTCTTCGATGGTGCATTGGGATTTATCCAACCTCTCACCACATGGTTTCTTTGTTCACATTCATTACTACAACATGATTATTTTTTCCCTACTTAGGACTGATCATAACTTCAAATCATAATTATATATTATGAAATCAAAATTCCATATGAATGGATTTAAGCATTCCATTCTTATGGGTAACCATGGTGCAAATCCTCATGGCCACCCAATTCTCTCTTTACCATTCTACAACTCTAGTAGGTTATTGGAGGATCCTTCTTCCATAATGGAAATTCCTATGCATGCCCACTTTCATACCACATGCATTTTCTCAATGCATCCAATCAATGTGCTACTTATGAGCACTTTTGTTCCCAATCATTCCCGATTGGTCAATATCTTCATGAAACTTGTTCATGAATTAATTGCAAAGATCTCAATCATCCTTGGATGCTAGAGTTTCTTCTCCTTTAACATCCAGGTTATCTATTCCTAAATATTACCCTTCTTGGGTATTAATGACATCCATTAGTCAATCAACATTAGAATTTAATTATTAAAGTATAAATTATTTTAAGAGGAACCTTACCCTATCCCTATTCAACCTCATGCTACAAAGCATGATAACTTTATACTTTCCCAGCTTCCAACAACCTTATGAGTTTACCTCCTCAGTGATGCTTCAGGGAACTTCCAAATTTCCTTCATCAATCTTTCAACAACATCCTTCTTGTATTTATCCTCTACTTGAGGTTATCCATTATTGGAAGTTTTCCTTTCCAATATCATCTATATTCCCCTAGAAATAACAGGTATGGCCACATTCACAATCATATACAAGTTGTCATGTTAAATTAAAATGCATGCACTGTAACATTTTAAATCAATAAACAATTTCAGATATGTGTTAGCATATCTATATACACTCTATCACATAGTCCTCAAGGTTTTCATGAGGGTAAACACAATTACTTATTTCAGCTATTTCTACAGTCATATAGTTGTTGATATTCTCATATTGAAAACCTTCACACATAAAAATATGTCATCTTTATCATCCCAGTGAAATAAAAAAAAAATTACCATGAAAGGGGACAAGGGATTCTCCCCCTTTTTAACTCCTTTTCACAACTTGGAACTTTCATCCCAATTGATCTGTTCCTAGGGAATTTATGTTTTTTTATAACATGGTTTAACCACAATTATTCATTTAAACATATTCATAAATTTATTTTCTTTTGTTTTCACAGTTGTTCTCATTGAGCATACAACTCAGTCTCATAATTCATAGTTTTAAAGTGAGAAAAGTATTCCTTCCTTCTTCTTTTTTCTCGTTTGTTGCTAATGCAATTCATCTCTCCTGGGATCTACCTGCTCTATTGCCTGAGCAGTCTTAGTCAGATTCACCTTGAACTTATTGAATACATCATCAGGCAACAACAACAAGCTTTTGGTTCATAATGAATTATGAACTTGTGCATTCTGAACATTACCATTCAAACATTAGAATGGTTAATATTTTCCTCTCCATTTTCCCCATGTATGTTTTATGTTTTAGAATGTAATCTAGGATTCTTATATAGATAGGCTTGCAGTCCACTGCCTAATTCTTAGAAGTCATTAAGGGCATAGCTCTGTTCTCATGACATATTTCTCACATAGTTCCTTCACATGGAACTGTCTTATCATGCAACTCCCTTGTTTCATATCGATCAATATCTGAAATGACCTCAACCTCGAGTCAACCTCAACTTTTTCATTTCTTATTTTTACCTAATATTCCATAAGGAATTGTTAGCATGCATATCTATCATGCATTCAGATGGTACAATCCACATGTATCATTATTATGTTATCTTGCATTCATAATTCACTTAACTACATGCATAAGCATATTGCATGCCTACCATAGGCACATTTTACAATTTCACATGCATATCCGTTTAGGTCGTTTCGTTGATGATTGTTCACAATCATTCCCATGTATTTTTCAGAGGCATATTCATTTTTCCTTCTATAATAACAAAACATTATTTCTCATTTAGCCTTTCAACAATTCACACTATCTATCTCTAAGAAATGGAGTACACCCTCCTCGAGATAATATTCAAAATGAAAAAATTCATACCCTTCTATGTACGGTCAACGATGTATCCATGGTATTATTTAGATATGGAGAGTACATAGGTTTCCTCACAGGATACTTTCTCATGTAGTCATACCATGCCTTTAGCATGCACACACACACACAGACACATGTATATCATACATGTGCTCCACTCGCACATTTCCATAATATTCACATAAACTCATTAAATATTATCTTTTATCAATCTTTTCTGATGAGTATTTACAACCATCCACATGACCAATCTCACAGAATTAATCATACTTATGTTTCCTTTTCTCATGGAAACAACCAACAAGAATTTACTCTTTCCCAACTCCTGTGGAAGCATTTAAAATTCAAAATAGAACTAGGTAATTCACAATGCTACCCAAGCCAGTAAAATTCCCAAATAAAACTTCCCTTCATGCTTCAAACCATTCTTATTAAATAGACCTTTAATAGGGAGATTCCCTTCATTGATTTCCTTTCACATATACTTGAGCATACAAAGCCATATCCATATGGATATCATCCACCTATCAATGTCAATCTGACCCATTGGCCATCTAGAAGTTCCCCAACACTTCCTTAATCATACCTTTTATAACTCTTTATTTTATCATTGTATCCCTATCCTCATAAGGCACTAGGCATAAAAATTATTAACAATTTATTTGTGTTGTTAGTTTCCTTGTTGTCATTAGGTCATTATTGACAATAATGACCCATCAATAAATTGTACCTTACAACTCAACACAAGTTATAATAAGTCCTTTTGCATGCTATGTGCATACTTATTTTATCACCATATATACCACAACATTTCCATACCTTGCATTTGCATGCATAATTTAGTAGTTAGTCAATAGGCATGTACATATCTTTGTACAACCACAAGCTTGTAAATTGGCTCATATGTTCATTTCATTTTTCCTCTTTTATGAGGACTATAATCAGTTCAAAGAACTCATTTTTCTTTCCTTAAATAGGTTATTTCAAAAACAAGTTTCATTCATTACAAGTCAAATAAATTGACCTTAAAATTTTTCCCTCTGTCCTCTAAACATGAGGAATTATACATACAGGGTTTAGTCCTTTATTAAAGAGACAATTCGTTACTACCAAGGGATATATATATTCCATACTCAACTTCCTTTAACCACAAGGAATTCTCCATAATGGTCTTAGCCCTTAATTCCTACCAACACATCCCTACTATTGTAAGAGTAGTTATTAGTTTGACAAAGGAAAAACATAATTTCTCTGCTAAAATTCAACCATAATTTCCAAGACACAGTTTCAATTTGTTGTCCTAATGTTCAAGGAACTTGTGCATATATTAAACAATATTTTATACACAATCAACTCTTTTAAACAGGCTCATCATTGGCCTTACTATATTAGTCTTGAGACTCACTTCTGGTCCCTCCAGGCCGAGTGTTGTAGCTTGATCTAATACCACTTGTAAGACACCCAATCTCCTAAGTACTCCTTTAAGGGATGGGGTATTGATTTTTCACCTTCATTAAACCATTTTCCAACCTTGTTTTGAGGATTCCATCATCTTATTCCCGCGGATATATTTCCAACAGTTGTAATTTTGCTCAAAATGAATCTCTAGATCAAAATTTATGGTCATTTGAAGTTTTAAGGTTTTATTAGAAAAATGTCTCTGTATTGCCAAGTGGCTCTAGGTCATCATTCCCATTTGACGTGGAAATGAATTTACCTACCTGTAGGGCATGGTTGTTGACTATGAATCGATGTGGCACCTTCCAACTAGCCACCAAACCTTTGACACATTGACCTTCGGGCTATTCCATGATCAACGTGGAGCCCCACATTCTCCCTAGGTCTACTCTCGCCAGATAATGACACTTGTCCACTGGGTCATCGGACCACAAGACCTCGGGATATTGGATCTTGGGATCTCGGGATCTCGGGACCACGACCCTCTTTACTATTCATATAGCCCAAAAGGCCTGATCCGAGATGAGTTGGAACCAAGGACACATGACCCTATCCACAATAGACAACTTGTTCTGACATGTGGCCTCACCATTGTCTACCACATGGCATGACACATGGAACTTGTAATGCCTCAACACTTGGCACTCATTTCCTCCACAAAACCTTATATCATTATGTCAAATCTGTGTGCCATGTGGCACTACTCACTTCATAACAGGTGGAACCTCCAAATGGGTTTGCATGGATGTGCATGTCATTGCAGTGCCCAAGGTTCACCCTCAGGCAGTTGAAAATTTTCCACCTCCTATTCATTGAATGACGTCATCCAACGTCATCTCACATCTATCAGGAATTGATCATTGACCCTCTTTGTAAGGCCTATTTCCCAAAAAACTCCCAGTGGTTTGAGATTTGAGATACAACTAGAATCCTGGGGAACATGGCCCTATTTGGTCATGCCATATTGCATGACATGTGGTGCCCATACCACTCAACATGTGGCATATTTTTTCCACTTGGAAATTTGTCCAAACATGTGAAATTAAGGTGACACATGTCCCTCCCTCGTCATGACATGTGGTGCCACCACACATGTAACGACCCTGCTTAAATAGATGAATATGATTATTAATTATAATTAAATTAATAATATAATTGTCCTAAAAGGTTAGCTAAACCATAATCATTTCTTAAAATAACATTAACTACTTAATTATTATTAATTAGATATTCATGATGGTCAATGATTAATTTAAGTATTAAATAACTCATTAATTAATAAGGTAAATAAATAAAAGGAGGATAATAAATTATATTATTAAATTAAGTTACGTACCCAATAAGGGATAACATATTAACTACAAGGGATAATATATTAAATAAAGGGGATAAGGGGCATTAACGGGAAGGGATAAGAAGGTAATAAATGAGTTAGGTAGGGGGTAAATGAGGCAGGGAAGTCAGTGAAGGAGGGATAAGGAAGGGAAGGAGGTGGACGGGAGGCCATTCTACGGGAGGTTGGGGATAGATTTTAGGATCTCTGGGATTTGCAGAGAGAAGTGAAATTTTGGGGTGGGATTGTATCAGTGCACCGGGGTTGCTGGAGGTTTTGGGCACGGGGGCCAAGATATCCATCTGATATCCTAGAGCTAGGAAGTTACCTAGCTAGCAGGGAGGAACTAGGTTTTGGGCAGTGTTTTACGGTGCAACAGTGGTCAAGAAGGCATTTGGACAATGGAGGGTTATTAGCATCAGGTTTAGGTATTTAAGATTTTGCATTGTTTTTAAACTGTTATAAAATTTTTATTATGTGTTGTTAAATTTATAAATGCTTAGGTGCTCAATTAAAAAAATTATTGAATTTTGTTTGAAATCAGGTAGATATACTATTACAGTTTATGAAGTTATTTGACGTAAATTCTATTCGACCCCTACATTTGGTATCAGAGCCCTGGTTCAAAATCTGGAAACAAGGGCCTACCTACCCACCCATAAATTTAAATAAACACTCCTACTTAGTTGTGGTAAAACCCTAAATAGACGTATTAGGTTAAATATAAATTTGGGGTCTTAAGGGCCAAGTTCCCAGCTCCAGTCCTCCAGTCCTGCCTAACCTGCAAACCAAACCAAGCGTAGAAATTTTAAAACAAATATATAAAAAAAAATGCATTACAAATTTACCAAAGTAAAAAATATGTAGTACTTTTTATAACTCTCTTTGTTCCATGATGTAACTAATTGTGCAATGAAGAAATATATGATGCATTTTTTTAAAAGACCTGGAATTGCACAAGGGCACTAAAGTAGCTAAATCCAACAACGCTAATTCAATAAAAGATCGGATTTAAAAAAAAAAAAAGGGAAACTAATCAATGAAAAAAAAAAACCTAGGGTTGTTACACTGATCTACTGATGGAAGTGGGCTTTTCAATTAAATTTTGCAATCCTAATAAAGTGGAGCTGATCTATAGAATGACCTTTGTCTTAAAGTTTGTAATCCTAAAGGCCTTAATGGATGGAACCTGCTTGAAGTTAACTGTATCAATAAATTATGAAATAATCAGAATAAATTCTTAAATAATCAGAAAGGTACTTAACCATAAGTCCAATGTGAACCAGTCTCTTGTTGGAAGATGGGTTTTGAATTCCAGTAAGAAAAGACACTGTTATACCAAAAACACACAGTGTTGATGGATTCCCCGCCAAGATGGAGTTTTAGGCCACCTTGATCATCCCCGTGAAACATGCAATGAAAGTATGCATGGAGGGATTCAATACAGTCAGCCAATGATGAAAGAGAAAAGGCTTTTCAATATTACCATTCAATAGAACAACACTAAAACTATATTAATTTTGAAACAACCCTATAATCTGGTTCACACCAGTGCCTTTCATTCCAATGTAGACTATACTCACATTTTTGGCTTTGCATATTTCCGTTGCTTTGGCCAAAATCTTCTCCGTAGATTTCTTGATATCATTTTCCAACATCATCAACACATCTACTGGCACCATGAAAACTAGGCTTTCGGTTGCGAGAGGGGGAAACTGGACTGCGCTGAGCATGAATGAGAATGACTCTATCCTGCGATGCAAGCAGGTTGTTAAGAGCCCATTGGAGAACGATGATGTTGTTGTCTATGGACGACCTGAGAAGAATGCAGCAGCCCCCGCTTATTACCAAGCAAGGAAAATTGAGCCCACAAATAAGATCAAACAAAAATCCAACATACCAGAAAATGCATATCAACTGGAAATGTAATACACGCATCCACCCAACCTTCTCTATTTATCTATGCACAAAGTGCTTCAGCCTCGCCATTTGCTCTTAAAACTGGCATTCCCATAAGTTCTAACAACTACACACATTCTTCAACACTTCGATTGAAGACAGGATTCCGTTCCAAGTTGATACATTCAGCTTTTGTGAGGACAAGAAATCAACCCCTGTCATTCTATTAAAGCGGACCATGCGTGCTGGCAACTTTAAATCTGGAGGGTCCCCATCCACGACAAACACTGGAAATACTCCAAGCTTTGAGACTAAATTAATTACTCTGAATAAAGTGGCGTGCAAGTGGGGCTTCCTGGCGTTTCCTTTGAGAGAAGTTTCCTGCTGAACAATCCAAACAGAGAGGTCTATGGCCACTACACATGGTCCGTCATACCACACAATACAAGCCTGACCTCTGCTCATGCCAACAAACTACACCACCAACGCTGACTGTCCCAGCCAGTAGCTGTCAACATCTGTACCATCCATACACTCTGCATACAGATGTTGTCATCGTACACAGTTGCCACACACAACCACCGCCGCCATACACAGTCGCCACATATAAACACCATTTCATCCTGCGTCCAATTTTGTATTTCTTACTGTCTATACATTCCATACACAGCAGACATATAGTCACCACATATAACCACAGTTGTTGATCTGTACTCAACCATGAGTACGTAAAAATCATAGTACAGTAAATTAACGCCATTCTAAAACTAATTGAAGCCACCATACAATCAATTCAAGCTATTGTACAATCAATTGAAATGGCCAAGAAGGAATTGAGCCATACAGTGACCATACAGTTCGTATAGAGAAATTAAAATTGTACCATTTGAGTTTAATCAGTGTACAATTCAAAAATTTAGGAAATTCTAAGTTGCACAACAGTTTAAAAAAAAATACCCCAAATTCAAGAAAGCAGGAGAAAGCGTGAAGGAGTTGTGCAAGAGCATCAACCCTGACGAAGCGAAGAGCAGAGGAAAGAGGCGAGAGGTGGCAGAGGAAGGATGCGTAGGGTCGAAGAGACAGGTGTTTGGTACTGAGAGCCAGAGGCTGGGCACGTGGGCCTCATGCTAGAAGCCTGACCTTAAAGACTGCCAGCGAATGCCATGGATATATTTTTTTTATATATAAAAATGTTTGGTTTTAATAAGTTGTTTAAAAGTACTAATACGCCTTTTAATAATTAAATTATCATTTTTTTTATATATTAATTTTTAGTTTTAATAATTTATTTAAAAGTAATAATACGCTTGCGTAAAATTTTAATTTAAATAGTTTAATAATATAGGGCTAAGTATAAATTTAAATGGAGTCCCTGGGATTTGAACCCCAGAACTCCCCACCGGTCAAGTCTTTACAAAGTCCGCCCTACCAACGCACCACACGATGTGACTTTTACAAATAATTTCACTTATAAATACTTTAATTGTCATACCCAAGACCACCCACCAAGCGAAGCATCTTAAGAAGAACACTAACGCCGAAAGGTACATAGTGCTGGTGAACGCCAAAATGGGGCTGGAAGTTGGGGATAATTTTTTATATGYCGTGGTTTAATCCTATTTAATCATTAAACGTGGTAATTATATAACCTTACAACATTTTTTTAATGTGATTAAGTAAATGTTAAAAAAAAAAAGTAAACATGTTAACAGATGCTGTGATAAATGCAAGAAAGTTATGAACGATAAATGTGACCCATTGATTTTGGAGGACGACTAATAATATGCCAACATCTTCAATGCATAGCCATCAGATAATGGTTTAAGGTTAAAAAAAAAAGAGATTAAAAGATCATTAATTGTGCCCATTGTCAATAGGTGTATTCCTTTCCGTGTAAATTAATAAACATAAGGTCGGAAGTCACTTTAATCAAGTTGTAAGAGAAAAGTTAAAAGGGATTAGAATAGGACAAGCGGGAAGGAGGCGGCATATGCACTAGGAGAGTAAGCTTAGGAAGTGGCGAGTGAGGTGCAAGGCTAGCATAGCTACAGGGCAAGGGAACCAATAGTTATTTTCATAGGGGTGAAGAAATCAAGCTTAGATGCTTAACCCTAACCCTAACCTAGCCAATCCCCTAATGGAGTAATGTCTGTTTACAAACAAGTAAAGAAAACTTATTCCTAACCCTATTTCTAGTTTGAGTAGCACCAATTTGAAACATCAGGAAACTCACCCTGACAACTTTGGTTGATGCAGGTCAAAGCACACAGGATGGTCAGGACTCGAGGGAATCGAGGTAGGGGAGCGTCGTCGCAAGCACCACCAACACCGCTAGTGCCACCACCACCATCGCCCGAACTAGCCCTCATACTGCACTCGTTGGAATCCATCAACGAGACTTTAAAGGGGCGAAAACTGGCAGGGACTGAAGTGGAACCCCCACCATCTGGAATAGGTAATCCAGAAGCGTCAAGGAATTCAGGGGGAGGACCTCCACCTGAAGACATCACACGAGAATTGAAGAAGATCAAACTTCCAGAGTTTGCCAGGGGTCATGCCAGGGAATGCACGGAAGCATTGTTGGAAGGCATGACAAGGTGTTTTGCCTTAAGGGACTTTGCGTCCAACTCAAAGGCGAAGATCGCCATTTTTCAGTTAAGAGACAACGCCTTGAACTGGTGGGGCAACCTGGAAAGATAATTGCACCTTACCCCAGACACAGTATATTGGGAACTTTTCGAGGAGAGGTTCCGGAGGAAATATCTACCAGCGTACTATGAGGAACAACAGGTATGGGCATTTCATGCCTTAGTACAGGGAAACAAAACTGTAGAAGAATATGATATCATGTTTATGGAACTGGTCAAATATGTGTCGTATATGGATAACAACCAACGACAGGTAGAGCGCTTCATCTATGGATTGAACCCTAAGATAAGAGCTATGGTGCGGATGTGGAAACTGCCTTCAGTGGTCGGGGCAGTGGAAAATGCGCGTTACGTGGAAGAACACATGAACTTGACCGGGGGTACAAGACCAACATTTTCGCATCGCTCGGGGTTCATAGGAAATTCCCCAAGTACATTTCCTAGAGGAGGGGGCTCAAGGCCACTGCCATATGGTAATAGATTCGTGCCAAGCACAGTAGCTGCAGGGATTTCAATGGTAGCGAGTGTATCATCTTGTTCATCGCCAGTGGCGCAGACAGGTCCACGACCATCTCAAGGAACAACGAGTAGGGGTAGGAGTTCCAGGGGAAGGAACTCATTTCAGAGATAGCCACATAACATCGCACATGTTCAATCTCATGTTACCTGTTGGAGGTGCGAAGGACCCCATTACCAGCGCGACTGCCCAGAGTTACAATCAGGGTTCGTACATAGAGAAGGAAAGGCACCGATGGGGAGAGCAAGTAGCAACCACCATATTTACGTAGCGGTTAATAATCGCCAGGCCGAACATCAATCCAAGGTGGTGGAGTCATCAGGTACGCTAGATCATATCAATGTTAAGATTTTGTTTTATTCTAGTGCGACAGATAGTTTCATTTCACCATCTGCATTAGAAAAGAGTGGGTTGGCAGCCTACGAGCACAATGACTTTAAACAAGTCGAGATGGCTTCGGGGGAAAAACAAGCGGTAGGACCTAGTGTTGATAATTGTATAGTAGACCTGGGAGTGTGTACTACCAGGTTGAAGGTATACGTCACTGCTCTTGGGGCATATCACCTAATCATTGGAATGAATTGGTTAGCATCTCATCGAGCTTTGGTAGATTGTTTCGCAAAGAGGGTGCTTTGTGTCGATGATGAAGGAAGACCAGTAGAGATCCAGGGTGTATAGAGAAAAGTGTCGTTATTCTTTATATCAACTATGAAGGTTAAACAATGCTTGAGACAAGGGTGTTGAATTTATGTAGTGGAAGCAGTGAATGAAAGGAAGGGACCCTCATTGGATCAATACCCGATATTATCAGAATTTCAGGATGTTTTTCCGAACGAGTTACCAGGGTTACCTCCTGAGAGAGATATTGATTTTACAATTGAGCTAAAACCTAGTGCAGAACCAATCTCCAAGACTCTGTATCGGATGACAGTGCCAGAACTTTGTGAGTTGCAAATGCAGTTGAAAGAGTTACTGGACTTAGGGATAATAAGGCCCAGTGTCTCACCTTGGGGCGAACTGATAATTTTTGTAAAGAAGAAGGATGGATCCTTATGACTGTGTATAGACTATAGGGAATTGAACCATGCTACAGTGAAGAATAGGTACCCGATGACACAAATAGATGACCTCTTCGATCATATGAAAGGAGCAGCGGTATTATCAAAGATCGATTTGCGATCAGGGTATCATCAATTAAGGATTAAGGAAGGTGATATCCCAAAAACTACCTTTCAAACTTGGTTTGGACATTACGAGTTTGTTGTAGTACCTTTCGGATTGACCAATGCGCTTGCAGTATTCATGAGCCTCATGAACGACATATTCTGGAAGTACTTAGATTGATTTTTACAAGTTTTTCTAGATGACATCCTCATCTATTCCAAGAATGAAAGAGAACATGAGGAACACTTGCGAATAGTGTTGTCCTGCCTTAGAGAGAACAAATTGTATGGGAAGATGTCGAAGTGTTCCTCCTTCCAGAAAGAGATCCACTATTTGGGTCATATCATTTCCGGCGAAGGAATATTTATGAACCCAGAAAAGGTAAAGGCCATTATGGAGTGGCCAGTGCCGAAAAATTCCCATGAGGTGAGAAGCTTCATGGGGCTAGTAGGTTATTACCAGATATTTGTGGAAGGATTCTAAAAAATAGTGAAACCCATCACCAATTTGCAATGCAAGGGGGTCAGGTATGAATGGATAGAAGAATGTGGTAGTGCAGTCATTGAGATTAAGAGGTTACTAACTAGTGTGCCAATTCTACGAGTGCCAGATATGGAAAAGGACTTCACGGTCTACACGGATGCCTCGAAGCAAGGGTTGGGGGATGTGCTAATGCAAGATGGAGGAGTGATAGCTTATGCGTCAATGAAGTTGAAGAAGCATGATGATTTATATGCGACTCATGATTTAGAGTTGGCAGCTGTAATGCTAGCTCTAAAACTTTGGAGGCACTATCTTGTTGGGTGAAACTTTGAGCTCAAAATGGACCATCAAAGTTTAAAACATCTCTTCACTCAAAGAGATCTGAATGCTAGGCAAAGGCGATGGAGTGAGTTTATGAGTGAGTATGATTTTGGTATTTCGTACATCAAGGGAAAGGAAAATGTGGTCACAGATGCCTTGAGTAGGAGACCACATATCTTCTCCTTGGTAACCTTAAAGGTCAATCTGAAGGAACATGTGTTGACACAACTCCCAGGAGACAGTTGGTATTTAAAGGTTACTTCAAACCTCCAGAGCGCGAGGCAGTTAGACCCAAAGTATGAAGGATATAGTCTGCAAATAGATGTTCTGTTAAGACATCGAGGAAGGATGTACATCCCTGAGAACGGGGATATTCGAAGCATCATACTAAAGGAAGCCCATAGAGCACTTTATTGTGCGCATCCGGGTGTGAAGAAGATGTACAAAGATATGAGGAAGCTCTTCTTTTGGGTAGGCATGAAGCGCGATGTAGTCCATTTCGTTGCCAAATGCCTTGAGTGTCAACAAGTGAAAGCCGACCACCATCACCTGGAAGGCCTCCTACAACCACATGATGTTCCTATGTCCAAATGGGAAGGCATCTCTATGGATTTTGTTGTGGGGTTGCTTCTCACATCTCATAGACACAATGCCATTCTTGTGATAGTGGATAAGTTAAGCAAGAGTGCTCATTTTATTCTGGTTAGAGGCACTTATGATGTCACTGATGTGGCACGTGTGTTTATAAGTGAGGTTATCCATTTGCACGGGATACCTAAGAAGATCATTTCAGATAGGGACTCCAGATTCACTTATAGGTTTTGGACAAGTTTACAGTCGACATTGGGGACTCAGTTGAACTTAAGCACATCTTATCATCCTAAAATAGATGGGCAGACTGAGAGAGTAAATCAAGTCATGGAAGACATTATTAGGATGTATGTTATGGATAATCAGACCCAGTGGGAGAAGTACCTACCTTTAGTAGAGTTTTCCTACAATAACAATTATCATAGTTCCATTGGAATTCCACCCTGCGAAGCTTTGTACGGGAGGCCATGCAGAACGCCATTGAGTTGGGATAGACTAGAATACCGAGTAACAGTTAGGCCAGAATTGATTCAAGAAATGGAGGAACAGGTGATTCATATTAGGCAAAGACTAAAGGAAGCACAAGATAGGCATAAAAGCTATGCAGATGCACACAGGACCGACCAAAGTTATGAAGTGGGAGACCAAGTTTTCATTCGTATCAGGCCTAATAAGAGTACCATACGGTTCGGGAAGGGGACAAAGTTGTCACCTCGGTTTATAGGACCATTCAGGATCCAAGAGAAAATTGGACCCATTGCCTATCGTCTCTTACTGCCACCCCACTTGCATAAAACTCATAATGTATTTCATGTATATGTTTTACGTCATTATGTTGCTGATGAATCACATAAACTAAATTGGAAGGAATTGCAGGTATCGGACATGGGAACCCTCATAGTAGAACCATTACGCATATTGGACCATAGAGTCCGACAGCTCAGGAACCGTCTGGTAGACCAAGTTAAGGTCCAGTGGGACAAGTATAGTCCAGGATCTGCTACTTGGGAATATGCCGAGACACTACGGCGAGACTATCCCTCACTATTTTGACCACCTC
>ML776771.1:780610-883856 GCA_009831015.1 Picea engelmannii
AAAGCTACATGGCAGCCCAAAGATTATTGTAAGTGATAGAGATCCCATCTTCACTGGACATTTTTGGACATAATTATTTTCTTGTTTGGGTACTCAATTGGCTCATAGCTCATCCTATCATCCTCAATCCGATGGAAAAACCGTGATAGTGAAAAAATGTCTGGAAGGATACCTTCATTGCATTGTCTCTGATAAACAGACATAATGGTTCAAATGGTTACCCTTGACAGAATAGTGGTATAACACTTCCTTTCATACTGCAACAAAAATGACACTATTTATGGCACTTTATGGATACCACCCTCCTTCCATCACTTCTTCTCTAAAATAAAAATATAAGGTTCAATTAGTGGAAGATCACATCGAGAATCAACAACAAGTTCTCCAAATCTTAAAGGACAACCTGACCATGGCACAAAATCACATGAAACAACAAGAAGATCAACATCGTAGTGAAAGAAGTTTTGAAGTAGGGGATTTGGTATTTTTAAGACTACAACCATACAAACAGATGTACCTCAAGCAATCCAAGAAGGATAATAAATTATCACCAAAGTATTATGGCCCTTGTAAGGTGTTGCAAAAGAGTGGTACTATGGCATACAAATTGGAGTTGCCTGCATCTTCACGAGTACACCCAGTTTTCCATGTTTCATGCTTAAAGAAGGTTATAGGTGACAATATCCCAATTCAAACTATATTTCTAGAACTTGACGAGGAAGGAAAAATCATGTTGGAGCCTGAAGCCATCACTGACACAAGAATTTGCTAGCTAAGGAATAGATCCATTTCAGAGTATCTCATTAAATGGAGGAAACTACCGGTTGAAGATTCCACTTGGGAAGATGAGTCTTTTATACAAAAGCATCTAGAGTTACTCAAGAATTGTGGACAACACTTGTCTCAAGGGGAGGGGCATGTTAAGCCCTAATATTGGCTCATTACCCCTTAATTGGGGCATATTATATTAGTAATGTTATTTTATTTATGTCAGCTTTAGGCCATTAGTTGTAATTATACCTCCTAGTCTCCTATATATACCAAGGAGACATTTTTATTTTGAATCATCTGGTACTTGAACATTTAAGTGGGGTAAAAGGAGGTTTCCCCCTCGAAGAGGCTTATTATCTGAAATTATCTCTCTTTCAAGGAGTTGAGTACTTTTTTTGAGGATTTTCTATGCTATATTGATATTTGGTTTTTAACATATGGTGACATTCACAATCAGATATCAAGTATCATGTTAAATTAAAATCCATGCACCTTATCATTTTAAATCAACAAACAATTTCAAATACGTCTCAACATGTCCATATACACTCTCTCACATTATCCTCAAGGTTTTCATGAGGGTAAACAAAATTGATTATTTCAACTATTTCTATATTCATACAACTATAGACATTCTCATGTTGAAAACCTTCAAACATAACAATATGTCAACTTTCTAATCCCAAAGAAATACAAAAAAAATTAACAAGAAAGGGAACAAGTGATTCTCCCTTTTTTCAACTCCTTTGCAAAACTTAGAACTTTCATCCTAACCAATCTATTCTGAGGGAGTTTATGTCTTTGCATAACATGGTTTATCCAAAATTATTCATTTAAACATATTCATCAATTTATTTTCCTTTGTTTTCACAGTTGTTCTCTTTGAGTATATAACTCGTTTAGATTTTTAAAGTGAGGAAAGTGTTCCTTCCTTCTTCTTTTTTTCTCATTTATTGCTAATGCAATTCATCCCTCCTCATATATTCCTACTCTATTCCTTGAGAAGTCTTAGTGAGATTCACCTTGACCTTCTTGAGTATATCAACATGCTACAACAACAAGCTTTTGGTTCATAATCAATTATGAACTTGTGCATTATGCACATTACCATTTAGACATTAGGATGGTTAACATTCCTTTGCATTTTTCCCATTTATGTTTTATGTTTTAGAATGTAATCCAATATTCTTATATATATAGGCTTCCATCCCACTACCTAATTCTTAGAAATCATTAGGGTCATAGCTTTTTTCTGATGACAGAGTTCTCACATAGTTCCTCCAAATGGAATTGTCTCATCTTGCAGCTCCCTTGTTGCATATCCATCACTAAGTGAAGTGACCTCAACCTCGAGTCACCCTCAACTTTTTCAATTAATATTTTTACCTAGTATTCCATAAGGAATTATCAGCATACATCTCTATAATGCATTCAGATGGTACATTCCACATGTATCCTTATTTTGTTATCTTATGTTCACAATGAAATTAATTACATGTATCAACATATTGTGTTCCTACCATAGGCACACTTTACAATTTCACATGCATATCCATTTAATTCATTTCACTCATGATTCTCCACAATCATTCACATACAATTTTGGGAGCCATATTCATTTTTTCCTTCTATAATAACAAAACATTCTTTCTCATTTACCCTTTCAACAATTCACACGATGTCTCTGAGGAACAAAGTACACCCTCCTCAAGATAATATTCCAAACAAAACAATTTAAATCCTTCTACATAGGATCAACCATGCATCCATGTTCTTATTTAGATCTCGAGAGTACACATCTTGCCTCACATCTACAGTGTATTCTTATGGATAACAATTAAAGATGTTGGCATATTCTTAGTCCTTGTCCCAAATCATTCCATTACCGTGTCTACTTTTTCACATTTACTTAATCATGTTATACCATGCTTACTTTTTCACATTTACTTAATCATGTTAAGAAATTACTATTTGGACATATAATTTCCACATTTAGGGGATTATCAAGGATTAATTTGTATGAAACCTTTTATTTCCATGTTTGGGTGATTATCAAGCACTACCTCATCCTGCACCTATCATATTGGGGCCATGCATTTGCTTTTATGGGATGTTTGTTGAATTAATGTATGTGTTACAAGGTGGACAACCATGGAACTCTACTAGGTGGATAGAAGTGGGGTTTCAATTTCAATTAACACATGGATTACCATGTGGAGAGTCGTGGAGCACTACCATTTGGAGAGTAGTGGGGTTTCAACTATGCACTACACATTTTCCTTCAACATTTGGTTACTTAGGCATGGAAAATATTGGTCAACATTTTCTTTAAATTTGTTTCCATTTTCTCTCTTCATTGACCTCATGCAGTTGCATTACCAACTTGTGTGAATAATGATACACTATATCATATCTAGGGTTAGGGTTTATATTTTGGGTTTTATTTGTGGCTTGCACCTATTGAAGATGGGCACAAATAATGATCTTTTAATTATAAAAACTAATCTTATGACTAACAATTGAAGATGTTGGCATACTATTAGTCGTCCTCCTAAATCAATGAATGAGATTTCATGTTCATAACTTTCTTGCATTTTTTAATGCTTAGATTCCTTGTTTACTTTTTCACATTTACTTAATATGATTAATATTTTACTATCATTACTAGTGATTGCCACATTTACCTAATTAACAAAGATTAATATGTATAAAACACCTCATTGTCAAGTTCTATTGCTTCATTTTAACGAGAGAACTGTTTCTTTTTTCCCTACCCAAACTCTAAGGTAAACTCTAATTAAGGTTTGTAAATGAAATAAGTCCTTTTGTGTTCACCAACCACAATCATGTTGTTGTGCTAGTTTACTGTTTAGATAGATTTAGGATTTTATTTTCAATTTACATGATTTTACTTGTAGCTTCAACAACTACGATTATCTATACATCCACTCCTTGGTTGTTCTTCTACGATGCATTTAGTAACGTTTGAGTTCAAACTCTTTTGTTAATTGATTGTTGCATGAGGCCTATAGAGATGGTACAACCCACATTGGTATTTATAAAATTTTATACCATCCACTCCATATGAAGCTTTGGGCATTTTATTGGGTGTCATTTTTGTGCCATCTTAATTTCTTTGGCTGGATTTTAATCTTTCTTGTTTTTATTTTTCATCTTCATCTTTTTTATTTTTATTTAAAAAAAAGATATATTGATTATTTATTAAAAATATATAAATTGATATAAAACCCTGATTCTAAATGATTAAATTAACATCAATAAAGTTTTTCATTTTGAATGATTTAACATCGCAATGTGATGATCATAATAATGTTATCATAATCTGATGAACATATCCCTATCATCACAATGTGATGAACATAGTGTCATTGTAATCTAACAAACAATGTCGTGTCACAATGTGACAAACATAGCCCTATCATCCAAATGTATCAATCATATTCCTATCACCGCAATGTGGTGAACTTGTCTTCACATTGTAATGTGACGCAAATATCATGACATCACAATGTGACAAACATGTCTTCACGTTGTAATGTGACACGGATATTCAAATGTCACAATGTGAAACATTTCCAAATGTTACAGTGTGATGAACATAGTACTGTCATCTAAATATTACGAGCATATCCCTATCGTCGCAATGTGACGAACATAGTTACATTGCAATTTGATGAACAATGTCAGGTTACAATTTGACAAACATAGCCCTGTCATTCAAATGTGTCAAGCATACTCCTCTTGTTGCATTGTGATGTACATATCTTCTTGTTGTAATGTGATGCAAATATCCCAATGCCACATTGTGAAATTTTTCTACAAAGGTTGTACTGTGAAAAACATATCTTCACACTGTAATGTGACACAAATATCATGACATCACAATGTGACAAACATGTCCAAACATCAAAATGTAACAAACATATGGCTTTCACCATAATATGATGAGCATATGCCTATAATCACAATGTGAAGAACATAGTTACATCGTAATCTGACATACCATGTCACATCACTATGTGACAAACATAGCCATGTCTTCCCAATGTGTCAAGCATATTCCTATCATCAAAATGTGATGAAGATGTCTTCACAATGTAATGTGATGCAAATGTCCTAACATCAAATTGTGACAAACATTTCCTAATGTTGTAATGTGACGAACATAACCCATTGTCGCATAATGATGTACACACCCAATGTCACAATGTGTCAAACATAGCCCAACGTTTCAATGAGATGAACATTTCCCAATCTCACCATGTGATGAACATAATCCATTGTCGAAATGTGACATCACTATTCCAATGCCATAATGTGACAAACAAAAACTCTACATCACAATGTGATGACCATAAACTTACGATATCATGTGATGAGAAAAACTTGATGTTGCAATGTGACAAACAAAACCTAACCAACATTTTAATGTGATAGTACCGTAGTAAACCATGGTAAAACATAATCAACATGGCCCACCATAATCAACCCCACATGGTCTACGAAGGTCATTCATGGGCATGGTCAACCATAGTCAACCCCAGTCAACCATAGTTAACCATGGTCATGGTTAAATATAGTCAACCATAGTGAAGGACAACCATGATCAACCATACTCAACTTTGGTCCATGTTAAGCTCAACCATGGTTAACCTTAGTCAAGCATAGTCAAGGTCAACCATAGTAAATATTACTCTTGGTCACGGTTAACAATAGTTAACCATAGTTAAGGAAATGATCAACTATAGTCATAGTTAAGGTCAAACATGGTGAGTGTCATCCATAATCATGGTCAACCATGGTCATTTATGAACACCAACTATCAAACATGGTTAACCATTGTCAATCATCATCAACCATAGTCAACCATAGTCAAAGTCATGCTCAACCATGGTCAACCATATCCTGCCATACCAAACCAAACTCAACCATGGTCTACCAAAGTTAACCATGGTTGTGGTTAGTGTCATGGAAAACAACTATCAACCATGGTTAACGATTTTCAGCAATGGTCAACCATGGTCAAGGTCAACCACATTCAACCATGGTCATGGTCATCCTCAACCATGGTTAAATGTAGGAAAAAATACTAAACAAAAGTCAAACAAGGTCAAGGTCAAGGTCAATGAAGGTCATGGTCATGGTCAATGAAGTTCATGGTCATGGTCATGATCATGGTCATGGTCAACAAAGGTTGACCACATTTAACCATGGTGTTATTCATGGACAACCATGGTCTATCATGATCAACCATGGTCAACCATAGTCATGTGGATGGTCATTTGTGGTCATCCATAACCATGGTCACGTTCATGGTTAACCATATTCATGATCATCCATAGTCATTGTCATGGTCATCATTAATTGTAGTTAACTATGGTCATGGTCAAGCATAGTCAACCATCATAAAGAATGATTAGAGTCAACCATAGTCATAATCATGGTCAAACATAGAGTCGTGGTTTACCATAGTTAGCCATACTCATGGTCAAGCATAGTCTATCACTCTAAACCATCATCACGGTCATGGTCCTCGTCAATGTTTTGTGTTTATGTAATAATGTATTATTAATGTATCTTTACTTTATTACTTCAATGTATTAATGTACTATTAAAACTTTAATACCTTTTTAATGTTTTTGTGCTTCATTAATGTATTAATTAATAATACTTTATTAAAGTATTAATTTAATACATGTATTAAACTTTAGCAATATATTAATTAATTATGTATTAATATATTAATTATAATGTATTCATACATTATAATAATGTATTAATGCATTATTAATATATCTTTACTTTATTAATGTATAAATATTTTATTAATACATTAATGTATTTTTACTTTCTTAATTTACTATTACTACTTTATTATTGTTAGTCATGGTGTACAATAGTTAATCATAGTTAAGGTAATGGTCGACCATAGGCATAGTTAAAGTCAAGCATGGTTAACCATTGTCAACCACTGTCAACCAAGGTTAACCATAGTTAAGATCATGCTCAACCATGATCAACCATAGCAATGTACTAATGTAAAACATTAATTTTTAATACCTTAGCAATGTGTTGATTAATAATGTATAAATATATTAATTATAATGTATTTATACATTATAATAATGTATAAATATATTAATTATAATGTATTTATACATTATAATAATGTATAAATATATTAATTATAATGTATTTATACATTATAATAATGTATTAATGTGTATTATGTATTAGTACATTATTAATGTATCGTTTACCTTATTGATATATAAATGTTTTATTAATGTATTAATTAATAATACTTTATTAAACTATTAATTTTTAATTAATGTATTAATTAATTAACTAGAATTTAAAAAAATTAATGTAATAATACATTACTTTATTAGTGTATTAATAATTTACTAATGTTTTAATGTATTAATATTCTATTAATGTATTAGTGTAATATTTTATTAATGTATCACTACTTTAGTAATGCATTAAATAACAAGTGAGACTGCAAAAGGTAGCAAGTCTGTGCCAACTCTGTGGCAGAGTAAAGATGATGGAAAGGTAAACATGTTTCCACGAATGCGTTAAGGATATAAGGAGCTTAATCATCAGAACAATGATGAATTAGTATGTGTGAAGCCATTGAAATAGGGAAGAAACGTACAATAGCTAGTAGAGCTAGTATCTCTTGCTTTCTATGTCAAGTGCATATGTGAACATCCAAGGTGATTGTGATCATGTTTAAATGCATGTTTTGTTAGAGGGAATACAAAATTAACTTTACAACATCACGTTCCAAAGTTTAAGCTATATAAAAAAGATGGATTGCAATGAATTAACTCACAAATCGAATAATAAATAGTACAAGAGAGAGAGAGGGTTAGTGAACACTCAATATACAAGAGGGAGTTTTATAACATCCCTCATTGATTTTGGAATCGACACTCACATAACCAAAAAATCCACACTTTGTACTAAAAAATATTTTCATTTTGATATTACTTTTAGATTATTTTTTGAGTTGCAGCTCATAAAGAATGAATGCCTTATTTTATAAGGTTGGTTCAGTAAGGATAAGGTTGTATGTAGTGGGTGGATAAACTCGAATAGATGGATAGTCATAGATAGGAGATGTCGATTGAAAAATAAGGGTTGGTTGGACGAACTATCCATATATAATAGATGGGATAGCCTCATATCGTTATATATCATAGACAAAACAAATGAAATAGAATATGAAATATTTTAGTCAAGTGAAATTAATAAAATTATCATTATTAGTTTGCTAATCAATAGAGAATGAGGTGTGATAAGGAAGTAGACTAGCCAAGGTGAGGGAAAATAGAAGTTAGCTTGTTACTATCAATTATAGTGATAGCTTGTGTAGTCTTTCCTTTAACTTGCTAGGGCATGAAGCGTTAAGGAAAGTCTCAAGTCATTCAACTAGATTATTTAGTAGTCGCTGTCAATGACCTAAATGTAAGAAAATATGCCTACTGTCCTGCTCAGCATATAAATTATGTTGTACAATTTAATACAATACAAGGTATTTGTTTTGAAATTTACCTGTAAAACTGATAATAAATGACATTGATTGAAAAACAATAGAAAACCATATAATCTAAACAATAATGTAAAGATACTTACAAGTTCACTGCATTTCTTAAACCTTGAAACTGTAATGACCCTAGTCGGATAAATGTTTAAGAATTATAAAGTAAAACTAATTAGGGCATCAATTGTGTTAACAAGGTATTAATTAAACAAAGATGATTTAATGATATTAATTAAGTGAGTTATTAATTAATTAAAAGATATAATTGTGATTAATTAATTAATAATTTAACTACAAACTACATTTAATAACTTGCGTAAGGGATTTAATAAATTACTGGTATATGATATAAAATGGTTGCGTATACAACAAGGGATAACCTATGAATCCCAAGGAGATAAAAAGATTAAAGGAAGGATCAGGAAGGGGGACGAGGGCAGGTAAGGGAGTAAATGAGGAGTTGGTGAAGGGAGGATAAGGAAGGAAGGAAGGTTTACGTGAGGGGAATTCAACAGAGGATGGGAGGATGGATTCTGGGAGGACTGTGAGATTTGTAGGGAGGAGTAGAGTTCTGGCTGTGGCACTGGGGATCAGTTGAGGCACCGGGTTGCTGGAGGTTTTGGGCACGGGGGCCAGAATATCCATAGATATCTTGGAGCTAGGTAGTTTTCTTAGTTGGCAGGGAGGACAATAGGTTTGGGTAGTTTTTTTTTTTTTTTTGTTTGTGGTAGTGTTGGTCTATGCATTAGGTAGCAGGGAGGCAACAACAAGGCAGCCAAGCGACACAAATTAGCATCAGAACCAGGTAATTTGTTAAATTTATGTATTGTTTCATTCTTCCAATGAAATCATTAATCATTGATAAATCTAAGTTACTGAAGTTGTTGTTATAAAAATCAATATTATGTTATGAAGTTATTGTCTCAGTTTATGGAATAAATTGCTTATGAAATAATGTGATGTTAAATTTATTTGGTTGTTACATATGGTATCAGAGCGTCTTAGTTTGAAATTTGGGCCTAAGGGCCAAAACCCCAAGTGCTAACTCCAGCCACACTTAACTTGTAAGAAAAACACGTCATTTGTGTCTTAGTAGATTGTGTCAAGCAACATTCAACTTGACCCAATATGACTGATACAGTATCAGAAAATATACTCAAGGCAGTACCCCTACATTATCCAAGCAAATGGCCTCACATATATCACAAGCAACCGCTTTAGGTAATACCCTTTTACTGGATCACAAATGGCTAATACAATATTAGTCTGAATATTCAAAGGAATGCCCTTTAAAATAGTGGCAGCAAACCAGATAGTTTGAAGGATCACTTCCCACAAAATGGCTACCCTTAAAGAAGCCTGATAAAACTATTAAGCACGAAAAAGAGAGTTGATAATTTAAATTTTATTTGAGCAATACTGTCAATGAAGTTTCGGGTAAAATACACACCTAAAATCGATGAAAATGTTGAGGGAAGATTCTATCCGAGGCTTGAAGTTGGCAAGATTCAATAACTACACGAATTATACTATATAAAATGCAATAGGACTTTTACAAGACCTCGAAAAGGCCTACTTCATCTCGAACTTACCTAAATGAGGAACTGCCAATGCGCAGTCGAAAAAAGTAAATTTTGAAGACTTGTATTGCGCGGGAATGGTGTAAACTACTTTCCTATATTAGCCTCGATGAATTTTAATAATGAAAAATCTCAGGAACTATAGTCCCATACAAATTTTAACCGTGCCAAAGAGAGCAATTTTTTTTACACCGCGTAATGTTCATGCAACTATCATTATCCCAAAGGAGAGCTGTCTATTACGTAGGAGAACGGATCTGAGCCATCAGATCTCGGGTAGATACCCGACAGCCGTCAGATCTGCAAGGAGTTGTGAGGGAGTTAAGTCCTAGAGGACATAAGGAGAAATTTCGATGACAGGTGTGAAGGCATCGGGATATCGGCGTTCGTGAAATCGTGATTCACGAGGTTAAGGAAGTCGGGACATTTTAAGTCTCGAAATAGCGGGAATGATTCAGATCATCCGTTTTAGGAGACATGTGGCAGAGATCGAACGACCTGTCGGTATATCGACTACCAGGGTTTTGAGTTGACAGAGGATTTCTGTCACCGGAGCATCGAAAACTCTGAAACATCGAGAGGCGATTAGGACCATCTGTTCTTGGGATGCGTGGCAGTGATCGGAGCCATCGGGAAAGGTCCCGACAAGAAGTTGTCCATCGAGCAATCGGGAGTCGAGAAATCACGGATCCTGTGGACGAGTGGTCCTTTCATTTCGGAAATGCGAGGCCCGATTTTTCAAAGAGTGAAAATCCCTGTGGTGGAAGCTAGTTGTCATCGTGAATCGGGATATCAAGAGTCCCGAGAACATAGCAATGAGATTTGCAAAATCGCAAAATGCGATTTCTTGATGGCTCAAGGGACGGCGTGGGCCACAAAAAGGTCAACGATGGACAGGTGGCAGATTTCATCGTGGATCGAGATATTACGAATCCCATGGACAAAGTGTCCATGCACTGCTAAACTACGAAGTTTGAAACCCTGAAAGACGGGAAGGTTGTGGCCACGGGACAACAGTCACGTGGGCCGAGATCCTAGCTCGAAGAGCTAGCTGAAGTTACCGTGCATCAGAATTCAGAGTTTTGCAAGTCTAGAGGACATGCACGTTTCAACATAGAAAACCCTGAATCCCGATGAGTATGACTGCGGTCATATGGGAAGAGGTCACATGGAGTAGTGGTTTAATCTATCGAGATTTAGGGAAATCGGAGTTTCAGGAAATAGGATGATGAGAGACGCGTCCTTATAGAACCACGAACCCTGAAACCATGACGTAATTAACTTAACCCTTAAACCTTTGTTAAAAAAAAAAATTAATTAATTGATGTTTTAATTAAGACTTAATCACATCGCGAAATCGGAGATCGGGGTTTCATGATTCAATTTACATAAATCATTTGTTACGGAAAACCCCGAATCCTGATTTCTTTAAACATTAAATGAAAAACTCGCAAATTTAAAGTTATAATCCGCTTTAAATAAATTTTTAAAGGGGCGCTGAAAATTTATATTTTTATAAATTTTTAACCATTCGTTGTCCAAAGGTAAACGATAAAAGGCATCCCAAATTTTGAAGTTACAAAATTCTTGCTCGAGAAGGTTCGAAACCCTGATGGGAAGCCATAAGGCAGCGGTCACATAGGATCAGGTCACATGGACCTTGGTATAGCCGGAAGGGCTAACACACAAGGAAGAGGCGTATCGGGTATCGGGACATCGGGAATCCCGTAGATACAGGGTTCATTCATTTCGATATTGCGATGTCCGAAACCCCGATAGGGGACAAGGCTGTGACCTTGTGGTATGATGGCCACATGGGCCAAGAGTTTAGCCCAGTGGGCTAATGCACAAAGTACCACATCAGTAGATTGGTAATCGGGAGACTGTGAGGACAGAGGTTCGAGACAGCGAGAGTCGTGAAACCCCGAATCCCAACAGGGAATAGGACTATGGTCACATAGGAGAGGGTCACATGGACCAATGCATAGCTAGGGGAGGGCTGAGGCAGAAGTTAGCGCATCGACATATCGGAGATCGGGAGTCCGTGAGGACAGAGAACTCCCAGCATTGGGCATAAGGAAACCCCGAAACCCGAAACTGAGTCGGGAATTTAATATTTAGGTGAAAAAGGCCATGGGAAATACAGTAAGACAATGTATATGCATACATATACACCCATCTAACTACATGCATATACACAGATGAATAAATTCATAAATACAAAATAAATAAACTGAAAGCAAAACACCGAAATTCGTCCAGAGCTGTGCACAAGCTGGCGGACTGAATCATACCCCTTACCATACCCGAGAGCGAACTCCGCAAAGTGGACACACTTGGCATTGGTTCCCAATATTTTAAAGAGACTGGACTCCAGGTCCTAGATCTTGTCAGTGACCATATCAATATAATTTGTTTCTACAAAATGATCTGGAAGCAAATACAACAATACCCAGCACTAGCAAAGTGCTCAGAACAATGGCGAGAAGGTGAGCCATGGCGGGCAAGATTCTTGGAACCTCAGACCAGAGCTACGACAAGATCTATGGTGGAGAAAGAATGATGCGAGGAAAGTCCCAACGGATGAGAAAGTGGTGGCAGAGGAAGGACGCGTAGGGAGTCAAAAAGCTGACAGGTGTAGAATGTTGGGGTTAGATACAAGGGGGATAGAGGAAGCTAGACGGGCACGTGGAATCCATGCGTGCCCGAATCCATGTGTGTTCATTTATTTTTATATTTTAAAGTGTAAAAATAATTTAAAATAATTTAAATAATTTAGTATAAATAATTTATATATAAATAAAGGTCAAATTAGTTGAAATTAAAGTAAATATAGTTTGAGTAAATTGGTGTAATAATAATTTTAAATTAATTATTTTATTTAAGTATAAGGTTAGCCTACCTTAAAGTAATTAATGATGTTAGGGCTTAGACTAGGACAAGCGGGAAGGAGGTGGCATATGCACTAGGAAGTGACGAGTAAAGCACAAGGCTAACGTAGCTACAGGGTATAGGAACCAATAATTCTTTTCGCAAGGGAGAATAAACTAAGCTTAGATACTTAATCCTAACCCAAACCTAGCCAATCCCCTAAAGGAGTAATGTATGTTTACAGGCAAGTAAAGAAAACTTATGCCTAACCTTGTTTCTAAGTTTAAGTAGCACCAATTTGAAACGTTCTGGAACTCACCCTGACAACTTGGGGGGGGTGATGCAGGTTAAGGCATACAAGATGGTCAGGACTTGAAGGGGTCGAGGCAAGGGAGCATCTTCATGGGCACCACCAACACCACCAGCACCACCACCATCACTTGAACTAGCCCTCATACTGCACTCGTTGGAAGCCATTAACGAGACTTTAAAGGGGCACCAACCAGCAGGGACGGACGTGGAAATCCCACCATCTGGAACGGGTAATCCAGAAGCATCAAGGGACTCAAGGGGAGAAATTCCACCTAAAGACATCATGCGAGATTTGCAGAAGATCAAACTTCCGGAGTTTCTCGGGGATCGCGCCAGCGAACGCGCAGAAGCATGGTTGGAAGGCATGACAAGGTGTTTTTCCTTAAGGGACTATGCATCCAACTCAAAGGCAAAGATCGCAATTTTTCAGTTAAGAGACAACGCCTTGAACTGGTGGGGTAACTTGGAAAGACAACTACACCTTACCCCAGACACAGTATCTTGGAAACTTTTCGAGGAGAGTTTCCGGAGGAAATATTTACCAGCATACTACGAGGAACAACAGGTAGGGGTGTTTCATGCCTTAGTACAAGGAAACAGAACTATAGAAGAATATGAGATCAGGTTTATGGAACTAGTCAAATACGTTTCGTATATGGACAATGACCAACAACAGAAAGAGTGCTTCATTTATGGATTGAACCCGAAGATAAGAGCTATGGTGCGGATGTGGAAACCATCTTCAGTGGCAGAGGCAGTAGAAAATGTGCGTTACGCAGAAGAACACATGAACTTAACTGGGGGCACAAGATCGACATTTCTGAATCGCCCTGGATTCGTAGGAAAGACCCTGAGGACATTTCCTAGGGGAGGGGGCTCAAGGCCACCAGCTTATGGTAACAGAGTCGTGCCAAGGACAGTAGCTGTAGAGATTTCAATGGAAGCTAGTGCAACATCTCGTTCATTGCCAACGGTGCAGACAGGTCCACGACCATCTCGGGGAACAACTAGTAGGGGCAGGGGTTCCAGGGGAAGGAACTCATTTCAGAATCATTCACATAACAGTGCACCGGTTCAATCTCGTATTACCTATTGGAGGTGTGAGGGACCCCATTACCAATGGGACTACCCAGAGTTACAATCAGGGTTTGTGCATAGAGAAGGAAAGGCACTGATGGGAAGATCAAGTAGCAGCCACCAGATTTACGCAGCGGTTAATAACCACCAGGCCGAAAATCAATCCATAGTAGTAGAGTCACCAGGTATGCTAAATCATATCAATGTTAAGATTTTGTTTGATTCAGGTGCGAAAGATAGTTTCATTTCACCATCTGCATTAGAAAAGAGTGGGTTGGTAGCCTACGAGCACGTTGACTTTAAACAAGTCGAGATGGCTTCGGGGGAAAAACAAGCTGTAGGACCTAGTGTTGATAATTGTATAGTAGACCTAGGAGTGTTCACTACCAAGTTAAAGGTATACATCACTGCTCTTGGGGCATATGACCTAATCATTGGAATGGATTGGTTAGCAGCTCATCTATCTTTGGTAGATTGTTTCGCAAAAAGGGTGCTATGTGTCAATGATGAAGGAAAACTGGTAGAGATCCAGGGTGTACAGAGAAAAGTGTCATTACACTTTATATCAACTATGAAGGTCAGGAGATGCTTGAGACAAGGGTGTTGAATTTATGTAGTGGAAGTAGTGAATGAAAGGAAGGGACCCTCATTAGGTCAGTACTCGGTATTGTCAGAATTTCAGGATGTTTTTCCGAATGAGTTACCAGGGTTACCTCCTGAGAGGGAGCTTGATTTTACTATTGAGATAAAACCTAGTACAGAACCAATATCTAAGACTCCGTATTGGATGACGGTGCCAGAACTTTGTGAATTGCAAATGAAGTTGAAGGAGTTACTAGAATTAGGGCTAGTAAGGCCCAGTGTCTCACCTTGTGGTGCACTAGTAATCTTTGTAAAGAAGAAGGATGGATCCTTATGACTGTGTATAGACTACAGGGACTTGAACCGTGCTACATTGAAAAATAGGTACCCAATGCTGTGAATAGATGACCTCTTCGATCAGATGAAAGGAGCAGCGGTATTCTCAAAGATCGATTTGTGATCTGGGTATCATCAATTAAGGATTAAGGAAGGTGATATCCCAAAAACTGCCTTTCGAACTCGGTTTGGACATTACGAGTTTTTTTTGGTACCTTTTGGATTGACCAATGCACCAACAATATTCATGAGCCTCATGAACGACGTATTTCGGAAGTACTTAGATTGATTTGTACAAGTTTTTCTAGATGACATACTCATCTATTCCAAAAATGAAAGGGAACACGAGGAACACTTGCGAATAGTGTTGTCTTGTCTTAGAGAGAACAAATTGTATGGGAATTTGTCGAAGTGTTCCTTCTTCCAGAAAGAGATCCACTATTTAGGTCATATCATTTTCGGCAAAGGAATCTCTGTGGACCCAGAAAAGGTAAAGGCCATTATGGAATGGCCAGTGCCGAAAAATGCCCATGAGGTGAGAAGATTCATGGGGCTGGCGAGTTATTACCGGAGATTTGTCGAAGGATTCTCAAGAATAGTGAAACCCATCACCACTTTGCAACGCAAGGGGGTTAGGTATGAATGGACAGAAGATTGTGATAGTGCATTCATTGAGCTTAAGAGGTTACTAACTAGTGTGCCAATTCTACGAGTGTCGGATATGGAAAAGGAATTCATGGTCTGCACGGATGCCTCGAAACAAGGGTTGGGGGCCATGCTAATGCAGGATGGAGGAGTGATAGCTTATGTGTTAAGGAAGTTGAAGAAGCACGAAGAGTTATACGCGACTCATGATTTAGAGTTAGAAGCTATAATTCTAGCTCTGAAACTTTGGAGGCACTATCTTGTGGGGCGAAACTTTGAGCTCAAAACAGACCATCAAAGTTTAAAACATCTCTTCACTCAAAGAGATCTGAATGCCAGGAAAAGGCGATGGAGCGAGTTTATGAGTGAGTACGATTTTGGTATTTCATATATAAAGGGAAAGGAAAATGTGGTCGCAGATGCCTTGAGTAGGAGACCACATATCTTCTCCTTGGCAACCTTAAAGGTCAATCTGAGGGAACATGCGTTTACACAACTCCCAGGAGACAGTTGGTATTTAAAGGTTACTTCAAACCTCCAGAGTGGGAGGCAGTTAGTTCCAAAGTATGAAGGATATAGTCTGGAAACAGACGGACTGTTAAGATATTGAGGAAGGATGTATATCCCTAAGAAAGGGGATATTCGAAGCATCATACTGAAGGAAGCCCATAGAGCACTTTATTGTGCGCATCCAGGTGTGAAGAAGATGTACGTGGATATGAGGAAGCTCTTCTTTTGGGTAGGCATGAAGCACGATGTAGTCCATTTCATCGCGAAATGCCTTGAGTGTCAACAAGTGAAAGCCGACCACCATCACCCGGCAGGCCTCCTACAACCACATGATGTCCCTATGTCCAAGTGGGAAGTCATCTCTATGGATTTTGTTGTAGGGTTGCCGCTCACATCTCATACACACAATGCCATTCTTGTGATAGTGGATAAGTTAACCAAGATTTCTCATTTCATTCTGGTTAGAGACACTTACGATGTTACTGATGTGGCACGAGTGTTCATAAGCAAGGTTATCCATTTGCATGGGATACCAAAGAAGATTATTTCAGATAGGGACTCCAGATTCACTTCTAGGTTTTGGACAAGTTTACAGTCAGAATTGGGGACTCTCTTGAACTTAAGCACAACTTATCATCCTGAAACAGATGGGAAAACTGAGAGAGTAAATCAAGTTATGGAAGACATGCTTAGGATGTATGTAATGGATAATCAAACCCAGTGGGACAAGTATAGTCTAGGATCTGCTACTTGGGAGGATGCTGAGACACTACGGCGAGACTGTCCCTCACTATTTTGACCACCTCGAGAACATGTTTCTCGAAGGTGGGGTGTATGTAACACCACCTTTTGACTTAGGCAGCTAGGATTACCTGAGGCCTACACACTTTATTTCCTAGTCACAGTGAAACTATTAAGTGATACACTTAAACTTTAAACTTATGAACTGTAACGAATGTTTAAGTGTTATTAATGATGATGCATGTAATGCGATCTATTATGTGAATGTAAATTTTACAAATGTTTAAGTGTTATTAATGATGATGCATGTAATGCGATCTATTATGTGAACGTAAATTTTACGAATGTTTAAATGTTATTGATGAGGATGTATATGATGCGACATATTGTGAGAAAGTGAAATTAATGAATGTTTAAATACTATTAGAATGATGTTGGATACGATGAAATCTATTTTGGGTAAATGATAATCTTGTGAATGGGTGACGAGTTTGAATTATGGGATATTATGAAATCTAATTTTAATGGGAAAAAAACTTGATGTTAATATATCGGTACGGGGATACCAAATTGAAATGATGATAGTATGCAATTACATGATGATAATGCATAGAAATGTATGAGTTTGTGTTACAGACTAATCTACAGGTTATGGGCTATGAAATAGCCAAGAGATAATGATGATGAAAGTGGATATCANGACCACTAACCGAGAAACATTATGGTATGAATAATGTATGTGAAATTTATATTGTTTTGAATGCATTTCTATGATATGTGGACTAGTGCATGATTTTGGTACTAACACTGCCCAAAACCGAATAAATGATGAAAAAACATCCAGCAACACGGTGCCCCTGTATGTTCCATTGTAGGGTGTTGACCCTAGTTCTGTTAGGAGGGGTGGAGGCATTTCCCACTGTGTATCCTCCATTGTAGGGTTTTGACCCTAGTTCTATTAGGAGGGGTGGAGGCATTTCCCACCGTGTATCCTCCATTGTAGGGTTTTGACCCTAGTTCTGTTAGGAGGGGTGGAGGCATTTCCCACCGTGTATCCTCCATTGTAGGGTGTTGAACCTGGTTCTGTTAGGAGGGGTAGAGGTGTTTCCCACCATGTATCCTCCATTGTAGGGCGTGGACCCTAGATATGATTAGGAGAGTTGGAGGCATTTCCCACCGTGTATCCTCCGAAACCTGAAGTCATGGGAGAATGGTGCTAGTTCATTCTCCCCAAGACGTGTGATGATGACTGTCAGTTGCCTACTAGAGAAGCTTGGTCAAGATAGCAACACTTCCACTTACGGGTTCTATTTGGAGTTAGGTCAATATAGTTGACACTCCAAGATAGTCTAGCAGAGGAAGGATGAGTAGTAATAGTTGAGACAATATGAAGATCTATCTTGTGGTGGTATTTAATGTCTTCCCTTCAAAAAAAGAGAGAGAGGGAAATGTGTTTATGAATATTCATTATTACGTAACTAAACCTCAGTTTTTTAAAATAAATTATTAAACTGGATAATTGTAATTAAATGATTTCTCACACAATTGATTGATTGTTGTCTTTTATAAAAGACTAGTCTTGCTGACTGGATTGAATGCATACATAAATTACTAAAGGATGGCAGTTTTGATTATTAGTACATGAACGAGATCTGCATGTACTAGCTACACATGCATTTCTTGTACATATACACTAGTATGTATGAGCTTTCTTGACTTACTTACTGATAATGTCAGTTACTTGTTATGAATGTGTGAACCATGCTCTTTTCCTTTGCACCATAAGATACCTTAACTTCAGGATGAAGTTTCCTGAAGGGTGGGTGTATGTAATGACCCTAGTCGAATAAATGTTTAAGAATTATAAAGTAAAACTAATTAGGGGATTAATTTTGTTAACAAGGTATTAATTAAACAAAGATGATTTAATGATATTAATTAAGTGAGTTATTAATTAATTAAAGGATATAATTGTGATTAATTAATTAATAATTTAACTACAAATTACATTTAATAACTTGCGTAAGGGATTTAATAGATTACTGGTATATGATATAAAATGGTTGCGTATACAACAAGGGATAAGCTATGAATCCCGAGGAGATAAAAACATTAAAGGAAGGATTAGGAAGGGGGACGAGGGCAGGTAAGGGAGTAAATGAGGAGTCGATGAAGGGGGGATAAGGAAGGAAGGAAGGTTTACGTGAGGGGAATTCCACAGAGGATGGGAGGATTGCGAGATTTGCAGGGAGGAGTAGAGTTCTGTCTATGGCACTGGGGATCAGTTGAGGCACCGGGTTGCTGGAGGTTTTGGGCACAGGGGCCAGGATATCCATAGATATCTTGGAGCTAGGTAGTTTTCCTAGTTGGCAGGGAGGAAAATAGGTTTGGGAAGTTATTTTTTGTTGTTGTTTGTGGTAGTGTTGGTCTGTGCATCAGGTAGCAGGGAGGCAACAACAAGGCAGCCAGGCAATAGAAATTAGAATCACAACTAGGTAATTTGTTAAATTTATGTATTGTTTCATTCTGCCAATGAAATCATTAATCATTGATAAATCTAAGTTACTGAATTTGCTGTTATAAAAATCAATATTATGTTATGAAGTTATTGTCTCAGTTTATGGAATAAATTTCTTATGAAATAATGTGATGTTAAATTTATTTGGTTGTTACAGAAACTTCGATAATACAATACGTCTGTGAGAGGAAAAGAAAAGGAATTATTGAGTATATAATTTTTTTTCTCATAAACCGGGTTTAGATTTCGGATCTCTCTCGACTAGACACTTTGGGTGGTATGGGATGCTCAAGAATAACGATTATATCCCTGTGATAGATTGTATGATAGAAGTTTGGTTCTCTTTTCTAGGAATTGAGAAACACTTCCATGCTAAACCTAGCAGAAGAGAGGGAGAAAGATTTAAAAAAGAAAGTAAATGACACAATAAACACACACTACACATATTTTACCTTGGAAACTCAAACCAGGAAAACTGACATTCCTTGAGAATTCTTCTCTCTTGTTGTCTTATTCATCCAGAATAAAAGGTTACATGCATAGCCTTGGTCCACACCTAAGACAAAATTGACATTATACCTTATTTCTTTACACAAGAACATCCTTGTAGCCAATTCATCTTACATGTACATGAAAAAAAACTTCTATGGTTACATAATATTTTTAGAACATTGCAACATGCCTTATTTATAGGATTACAATAGGAAAAAAATAAAATAAAAGGCATGAAAAAATAGTTACATATCCATGAATATCATTGGCTACAAATCCTGCGAATCTCAGGATTTTGTTACAGTCGACTACCAAGTCAGATTACTAGTCGATTACCAGTCGACCTTCATTCGGTCTTTAGTCAGTTTCCACATGTCTTCCTATCAACCTCTTGTCAGTTGACCTCTTCAAATTGTTGTCTATGTCTTCAAATTCGACTTTACCTGGTCGAACCACCTCGACCTTTGTAACATCCCACTCTTGCATGCACTGAGCGAACTTATTCTTTAAGGACACTTGCTTGCAAGTGATCAACATTATTATATTATTGGTCGTTTGATTATGATTATGAGACATTATGGATTGATGATATGTTTATGTGTTGTATTCATAGACAGGTGTTATTGACTAGGTTCTCCTGAGTCTGCAAGACTTTGGAAATTGAGGATGCTGAGGCATCGATGAAACCATTTGGACTCTGGATCAAGTCAGGGAGTGGATTGTTGGGTTTGAATGTTATTGATGTGACACATGTACATATGATTAGATGTTATGATGATTGATTATTGTTTCTAACATGATTCATTGATGGATGCAGGCTAATGATAGCTTGTCGACCAGACTCACATATGGAGTAGAGGGGTCACGCACGACAACCAGAGACTTTCAAGGAGAGGTGTAGGAGAAGCCCTGCCACAGCCTACTAGTACTCTTGTCGTGGCTCGAAATGTAGGTTAATGATTACCTAGTTCAAGAAGACCCACAATGTTGTGAGGGTAGACTGCGATAATCACTCATGGTGATTCTAAGGGGAACATAATAAGGCAAGGGCCTTATTCCTTAGAGCCCTTAGTCTCCCACAAGATCACCTGGCAGAGTATTGACTCCAGGGGTATTTTATGTTTAGCAAGTTAGTCAAGAGGTCAGTGGCACCCTTGGAGAACGTAGTGTGTCCTAAAGGGAATGTCATGCAGAGAAAACAGAAAGAGGTGAGTGGCACCCTTGGAGCATGTGGTGCGTCCTGAAGGGCACATCATGAAAGGAAAATAGAAAGAGGCAAGTGGCACCCTTGGAGCACCTAGTACGTCCTGAAGGGAATGTTGCAATTTTAACTGGTGAGTGAATAAACCTAGATGACATTAAAATGAATGACGTGTTAAGTAAGATTAAAAAAAAAAATCCCGAAGAAAATGTCGCCCAACCTAGTGAAATTTAAAATCTAGGTCTAAGTAGAACTTGTGGTCAAAAAAATAAAATAATAATAATAAATAAACTTGTAACAAGAAGGGGGGTAAGAAATTCAAATTAAAATTTTAAAATCAAATTATAATGGGGGTTTAAAATTTTAAAAAGGGAAATGATTGTTTTATCTACATAGGCAAATTTAATTTTTACTTAAAAAGAAAAAGGGGTAAATGGCTGTTTTTATACACTTGCTAAATTGATTTTTAGTTAAAAAGGGAAAGGAGGGAAACTTAAAAGAAATAGGAAACTAAAGGAAAAAGGGGAAACCTAAAGAAATGAGGAAACATAAGGAAAACGCTGAATGTCTAACTTACTAAGGAACCTTGCCTTGGGAACATGCTATTTTTGAACTCAATTAGGAATTTAGTAACATGTAAGTCATTTAAGAAGTGTAAGATAATTTTGGGACACTTAGGAGCATTTTTAGGAATGCTTTTAGGTGGGCAAGAAAAATAAGAATAATTAATTAATTAATAAAATTGAATTTCTGGTGCAACTAGGGGATGGGTGACATGTGTACGGGGGAGGAGGAGGAGTATGGATATCATCTTTATGCATAACGTTACGCTGTTGAATTTTTTTCTTGATTGAACTTATCTTGTGGGAGTTGGGATACCCAACTTAGGTAACGAGTGGTAGCTCAACTTTATGAGGCATGTTGTGTGGTAGAGGTTCTCTGGTATTGTGTGCATGGCCCCTTTACAACTCAGGGGGCCTAGAGGGAAGAAGAGTACCCCTAGAATTGGCTGGGAGGTATCGGTGAGGTCACATCGATCGACAAGAGAGAGCTGGATGGAGTGCACGCAGGACAATGACTCGAAGCTGTCGCATTTGGCTATGATACACATGCATTTATTTCTAAATGGTAGATTAATATTGTTTCCTGTTCTTTCACTATTGTACTTCTTTTCTGTAAAGGTTATGTTTCACTTATCATTTAATAATCAATGAACTTAAAGTCATCCCAGCCTTACGCTTCCTGCATGTTGGACTGATTCCCTTTGTGAACCCAACCCTGATTGCTATGAATTTTCTATGTTTTCTTTATTGATTATTATGAAGAATTTGTGTTTTTCCCTTATCCCTTTAGTCATCAGTTTGTGCCTGAGAAGTCAACCAATATCCAAATCGACGATCGTCACTTCGATGTTTAAATACCTATAGATTCAGATGCCCTGCTTTTCTATGCATGGAGGATGAGTGGAGGATAAAGTTTTTCCCAGCTGTATATCCCTTACTTATCTCTATGTTTGATTGATTCATGGTTGAATGATTAGTATTTGCGCCTTCTTGTGAATGAGTATCTCTGCTCTTTCTTGTGATTGATTAAATCTATGTTTTTTGGTGATTGATTTCTTCTGCGTTATCCTGTGTTTGATTATCTCTGAGTTTTCCTGGAGTCTTTACTCAACCTTCACAATGCTAATTTTTGGGCGATTTACCTAGACTTTACACAACTTTTCCCTTATAGTTTTCTTGGCCCTTCCCATAGCGATTTTACTTAGAAACTATTTTGTTTTCACACAATATTTCCATATAGCATTGCATTCATTTTTATAGAGTCTTTTCATTCATTTTTACCCAAATTTTTACCCTCCATTTGTATATTGTTGTATTGAAGATTATTATATCGTTGTATTGTGTATTGTATCGTTGTCTTGCTTATTATTATTAGATTGCGAAATTACAACTATTAGACTGTGAAATGTTACCTTGATTTGGAAATGCATTTACCCATTATTTGAATGCATTTTCTTATGATAACACTCAATGCAATATTACCTTGATTTCGCAATGAATTTACCCATTATTGGACGTGTTTTCTTATGATAAAACTCAACACAATATTACCTTGATTTGGCAATGAATTTACCCATTCTTGAATGTGTTTTCTTATGATAAAAATCAACGCAATCTTACCTTGATTTGACAACAAATTTACGCATTATTTGAATGCATTTTCTTATGATAAAACTCAGCGCAATCATACCTTGATTTGGCAACGAATTTACCCATTATTTGAATGTGTTTTCTTATGATAAAATTCAGCACAATCTTTCCTTGATTTGGAAATGAATTTACCCTTTGTTGACGATGTTTTTTTAAAACCTATGAGTGAAAACCAACATTTTAATGACAACCAACGTTTTAATATGTAATGATAGACTACGTGTTTACCATGAGAGTGTCGGTGTTTTTAATATGTAATGACAATGAACGTTTTTTTTTAATATGTAATAAATCTATCTGTGGATGACAATGTTTTAAATGATGGGTCAGAGATTTTATATATCCTAGGGTAGTCAATCCCCTTCATTGATAGATAGATTTTATATTCACAATGATATCCATGAATTTGATAGAGTTTGTATTCAACAATGATATACATGAATTTTATGAATGACAACAAATTGATTTTTGTATTTTTGACTATGTATTTGGTTGGGTGAATTTATTGCATTGTATGACTGTGTAATGGAAACGATTATGACTGTGAATTAGCAGTGATTGTGACTGTGCAATGGTGGTGTGGTGACTATATAATAGTTGATCCTTTTGATGACTGTGTAAATGTTGTGTTGTAGTGATGGATAGTATCAAAGGAGAGGGAGTTGAATATTTATGGTCAACGATTTATATGTAATGTGGGTGACTGCGATTTGAAGGTTTTTATTGACAATGATTTATACATTAACAACAACAATGTCATATTTTAGTTCTTCTTTATAATATAATTGATAGAAAATAGTATAATCTAAACTGCATTATCATTGCATTTGGGTTAAACAACAATTACCTCTGCGTTGGGAAGACAATGATATCAATGCCTTAGATTAAGGACAACGACAGATCTAAAGACAATTATAGATTAAATGGGCAACAAATTATTATTATATTCAATAATTAATGAACAATGAATTGACATGATTTCCCTTGAATTATTGGACAACAACATCAAGGGAACCCAACATTTCATGTATTTATTAGACTACTATTAAACAACGTGGGTAATTTTAGACAACAATTTTTTGGTAATGTTTTAGTCAGCGATTTAGGCATTATTTAGGCAGGGATTTTTGTAATATATCACAACGATATAGTTGATTGACAAATCAAATCATTCACAAATTATTCACAGATTTTACCCCTATCACAACGATGTATTGGATTGTTAAGTCACAACAATTCAAATGTATTCGTTATATTCTTAGGTGATTAATCTATTGCTTCAATTGCACTAAAACATTTACATTCGATGTATAGTTTTAGTTTTAAAAGATAGCGAAATTCTTAAAGATAGAGATATAGTTCCATTTTAAATAGCGATATAAGACAGTGAACTCATATAGTTTCATTTTTAAAGGATAGCGATATATATACTTATCTGATGTTGAGTTTTGGAAAATAGTTGCAACGAACTTTTGTTTTAATAATAATCGTTTGAATGTGTACAAATTGGTGTATGGTCGTAATAGAATTTGTTGTGCTAGGAATTTAATGTGTTGTATAAATGTTATAGTCGTTATCTTCCCTTGCATCTTGTTGACTTTTCGATTGGGTGATTGGGTTTTCGTCATGTGGTTGATAGTCAATTTAGTCTCCTAGTTGATTAATTTTTTCTTGGGTTGTTGGTCTTGATGTGTTATGTTGTGTCGGGGTTACTGTCACGCTTATTGCCTTGTGATGAAATGATTCTTGATGAGGGGATCATTGCGCCCCTGATGGATGCGAGGTGAACGATAACCAGTCCTAATTCTGTGCTTCCCGATGTGGGTGTTGTTCATTGTAATGGTTGTTAGTATTTGTTTTTGTAATGCCTTAAGGCATTGGGATTGCATGACGCAGAGGTTTCTATTTCATGGTCGTTGAATCCACTGCATCGGGTAGTTGATGTTTTCCTTTACCTTGTAGGCATTGTCTTGCTTGTGTCTGGTGGGTAGTCATTTCTATTTGTCTATTGATTATCGCATGTTTCATCTAGTTGCATGTTGTGCTAGTGTACTGATTCGTTGTTGTCTATTTCCCGATCTGTGTGTGTTGTGTTCATTGTCAAGTCATGTTGTTTAACTATCATTGTTGTTTCCTTCCTGCTTCAAGAAAAAAAAAATTTCACTTTCTTGCGTCACTTGTAGTCATAATGATGGGGTCGTTACATATGGTATCAAAGAGATTTCAACCCTATGACTGTGCAATCTCTAGGATTTCCACTACAATAAACCCTTGAGTATTAACCTAGCACCAATTAAAAATTTAACGTATCCATGCGGTGATCTCAATTAGAGGAAGCCACAAAGGTTCATGGAGTGGTGTCATGGAAGGAGGTGCGATGCCTTGAGAGGTACCCGCACCCTTGGAGTCTAACCCCCAAGGGGATGAACAATTCCTTGGGCTGGATTCGATTGTTGTAAGGGATGATGATGGTCTGGAAAGGTCCTTCTAGAGATTGTCAGAGGACTTGATTCACCATATTTATTGAGATGAGGCCAGGGATCCTGTACCCCTAAGGGTCCACAATGCACCCAACCAATACCATTAGTATTCATTGTGAACTCGAGAAGGTAAAATTTCTCCAATTCTTTGGTGCCCCATATGACGTAGCTGTCGATGCATGGTGGGAGAATATGGCGATGTGATTTTCGCTTGATGAATATACTTCCAACACAAAGGTCCACATAAAATTCTTCAACTGAAGGGGAGCTTTCTTCTATGGGGGAATGTGCTCCTACCACATTTGAACATGGTCGTCGAAGGCATGTCATGGTAATTGTTCGAGGAACAGTTCCAAGAGACGTATCTTTCTGAAGAATTCATTGAGCGTTATCTCAACAAGTTCAATGTCTTGTGACAGGGAGACTGCATGATGCCTGAGTATGACGCCCATTTTTGGAGCTGCTTCGGTATGCTCTGTGCCAAATTACCAGGATTCTTAAGGTCAACAAGTTCGTGATGGGCCTTAATGTTAGAATTCAGCTTCTACTTTGGGTACCAAGAATATTGGACCAAAGAAGGTGTGTTGGATTGTGGGGAGCCACATTACCAATGTGACTACCTAGAGGAGACGACCGGAGCATCTAAATCATTCAGACCCACTACCTTGGGAGTTTTGAGCAAGGCCCATCGGATTCTTGCAGCGGTGAATAAATGATAGGCAGAGAACTAGTCGACTGTGCTCAAGATGTTAGGTATTGTCACTGACCAGACCCTTAGTATTTTGATAGATCCTGATGCTACAAAGAGTTTCATTTGTGGGGCAGTGCTAAAAGGAATTAAGGTAAAGGAAGTCAAACAGGGTGAGTTTAGCTTTGTTAAAATGGCTTCGGGAGACAAATAAAAGGTTGGAGGGAAGGTTACAGTCTGTACTCTTAACCTAGGATATTTTGTCACTAGGGACAACCTGTACATCATGATATTAGGATCTTATGACATCGCAATCGGTATGGACTGGTGGGAATTGCATGAGGTGATACTCAACTATAAGATGAAACTGTTGAGCTTGGTCGATGATGAGGGATAGAGATGTGTGATTGTAGGTTGGAATGATGAAGTTTCCTTGAGGTTTATCTCTTCCTTGCAACTACGGAAGAGCATGTGCAAGGGGTGTAAGATTTATGTGATCCTTTCATTAAACAAGAAGGCAGTAGCGAAAGGTATAGAACACCTTCCGGTGGTGAGAGAGTTTGCGGACGTCTTCTCGGAGGAGTTACCTGGGATGCCTCCAGAGAGAGAATACAAATTTACCATAGACCTAAAACTGGGGAATGAACATATAGTAGGAACACCTTATCAGATGTTAACCCCAGAGTTACAGAAGTTGAGAATGCAACTGAAGGAGTTGTTGGACCTGGGACTTATACGTCCAAGTGTGTCACCATGGGGTGCACCTATTATTTTCATATGAAAGAAGGATGGGTTGTGGATAATCTGCATTGAATACCATCAATTGAACAAGGAAATGATTAAGAATCAGTATCGATTGCTAAGGATTGATGATCTGTCTGATCAGATGAAGGGCATAAAAGTGTTTTCAAGGATCAACTTGAGATCAAGGTATCACCAGTTAAGGATCAAGGAGGATGACGTCCCTAAGACCGCCCTTAAAAAGAGGTTTGGACATTACAAGTTTACATTTTTACCGTTTGGACTAACGAACACCCCAGGGGTATTTATGAGTTTGATGAATGGGGTGTTCCATGAATACTTGTACAAGTTCGTCCAAGTATCCATTGACGATATTTGATTTACTCTCGAACATTGGAAGATCATGACAAGAACTTTTTCTTGGTACTACAATGTCTGTGAGAGAACAAATTGTATGGGAAATTGTCTAAATTCTCGTTTTATCAAACAAGGATTCACTACTTAGGAAATGCCATTTCCAGTGAAGGTATCTTTGTGGATCCAACAAAGGTTGAGGATATTATGGAATGTCCTGCACCGATGAATGTCCCAAAAGTATGTATCTTCATGGGTTTAGCGAGATACTATCGAAGGTTCATAGAGGGTTCTTCGAAGATAGCAAATCCCATTACGGAATTGCAGAAGAAGAAAAAGAAGTTTGTTTGGACCAAGAAATGTGTGGAGGCATTTCAGAGGCTCAAGGATCTATTGACAATAGCACCATTACTAAAGGTCCCTGACATGGACACAAAATTCTTGGTATTCACTGATGCATCCAAGGAAGGATTATGCGGAGTATTGATGCAAGATGACCGAGTGATCGCTTACATCTTGAGAAAGTTGTGAAGTCATGAGGAGAACTATGAAATGCACAATTTGGAGTTGTTAGCCATTGTTTATGCCTTGAGATTTTGGAGACACTACCTTATTGGATGGAAATTCAAACTAAAAATGGACCACTGTGGACTACAACACATATTTACGCAAAGCGACTTGAACGCGCGAAAATGACATTGGTCATAATTTCTTAGAGAGTACGATTTTGAGATTACTTACATAAAGGAAATAATGAACATAGTGTCTAATGCGTTGAGTAGCAGACTGTGCATATTTTTTATGATGCCTCTTTAGACGAATCTAAGTGAAAGGATTCTAACTTTACAACACCACGATGACTGATACAAAGAGATCAAGGATTTTATCGGACAAAACACAATGATGGTACCAAGATTTGAAGTATTTACGTTTGATGACGATGGATTATTGAGATTTAAAAATCAAATTTACATGCCACCGAATGACGCGTTGAGGAGATTGATCCTAAACGAGGCTCACATAGCATTGTACATGGATCACCTGGGAGTCACGAAGATGAGGGTGGAGTTTAAACCTTGATTCTTATGGAAAGGAATGAAGGCATACATAGTCAACTACGTGGCCAAATATCTAGAATTCGAGCAAGTGAAGGTTGAATATAGACATCCAACGAGATTACTACATCTACACATTATTCCAGAATCGAAATGGGAGGTCATTTTGATGGATTTCATTGTTGGATTTCCACTGATAGCAGGGAGACATGAATAGATTTTTGTGGTAGTTGAAACTCTAACGAAGGGTGCTCATTTTTATTCCTGTACATACGACATATCCGACACCTGACATAGCTAGAGTTTTCATTAGTGAGATTGTGAGGCTACATGGCCTGCCTAAGAGGATTATATCCGATCGAGGATCGATGTTTACTGGATGATTTTGGACTAGTTTCCAAGAGGCCTTGGGAACCCAACTTAACTTTAGTACTGTGTATCACCCAGATACAAACAGGAAGACCAAATGAACAAACCAAATCTAGGAAGACATGTTGTGCATGTACGTGATGGACCAACATAAGCATTGGGAAAAATTCTTGCCACTGATAGAATTCACATATAACAACAATTACCAAAGCACCATTAAGATGGTGCCTTTCGAGTTTCTTTATGGGTGACCATGTCAAACGCCTTTGATTTGTGATCAGCTTGAGGATATGGTCCTGGTGAGACCAGAAGCGATACAAGAAATGGAATATCAAATGAAAACAATAAGACAAAGGATCAAAGAAGCGCAAGATCGGTAGAAGAGTTATGTCGATGCGTATAATGTTGACTGTAGTTATGAAGTTGGCGATTGAGTCTTCTTGCAGGTAAAACCACATAAGATTTTGATCAAGTTTGGAAAGGGTGCTAAAATCTCTCCTAGGTTCATGGGACCTTTCGAGATTGTGGAGAATAAGGGGCCCATGGCCTATTGACTAGCCTTGCCTAGTTATTTGAGGTATATGCGTGATGTCTTTCATGTCTTTGTTTGAGACATCATGTTAGTGATCTGACACATGTTTTGATTTGATTACCTTATAGGTATCAGATGAGGGTGTGCTCATGACTGAGACAATCTACATCCTAGACCATCACATTCGACAACTACGTCGTCGAATAGTAGATCAGGTCAAGGTCCAATGGGACAACTATAGTCCACACTCAACGACCTTGGAGGATGCATATGATATGTGCCAACAATTTCCATTTTTGTTGATGGATAGACATATGATACTGCGATACACTTTATTTTGACACTTATATATTGTGAAACTTTAGAATGAAGTTTAAAACAAGAGGAGGTGTATGTAACATCCCACTTTTCCATGCATTGAGCGAACTTATTCTTTGAGGCCAATTGCTTGCAAGTGATCTAGATTATTATATTATTGGTCGTTCAATTATGATTATGAGACATTATGGATTGATGATATGTTTATTTGTTGTATTCATAGATAGGTGTTATTGACTGGGTTCTCCTGAGTGTGTAGGAATTTGGACATTGAGGATGTTGAGGCATTGATGAAACCTCTTTGACTTTGGATCGAGTTAGGGAGTGGATTGTTGGGTTTGAATGTTATTGATGTGACACATGTACATATGATTAGATGTTATGATGATTGATTATTGTTGCTGACATTATTTGTTGATGGATGCAGGCTGACGATAGCTTGCTGACTAGACTCACATATGGAGTAGAGGGGTCATGCATGACAACTAGATACTTTGAGGGAGAGGTGTGGGAGCAGCCCTGCGACAACCTACTAGCACTCCCTTTGTGGCTCGAACTATAGGTTAACGATTACCTAGTTTGAGAAGGCCCATGATGCTATGAGGATATACTGCGACAGTCGCTCACAGTGATTCTATGGGGCACACAATAAGGTAGGGGCCTTATTCATTAGAGGCCCTTAGACTCACACAGGATCACCTAGGAGAGTAATGACTCTAGGGTTTTTTGATGTCTACCAATTTAGTCAAGAGGTGAGTAGCACCCTTGGAGCACGTAGTGCGTCGTGAAGGGCACGTTGCAGAAGTAAAATGGAAAGAGGCTAGTGGCACCCTTGGAGCACGTAGTGTTTCTGAAGGGAACATCGTGGAATTAAAACATAAAGAGGCAAGTAGCACCCTTGGAGAACCTAGTGCATCCTGAAGGGAACATCACGATTTTAACTAGTGAGTGAATAAACCTAGACAACCTTAAAATGAATGATGTGTTAAGTAAGATTAAAAACAATTTTCCCTAAGAAAATGTCACCCAACCTAGTGAAATTTAAAATCTAGGTCTAAGTAGAACTTGTGGTCAAAAAAATAAAATAATAATAATAAATAAACTTGTAACAAGAAGGGGGGTAAGAAATTCAAATTAAAATTTTAAAATCAAATTATAATGGGGGATTAAAATTTAAAAAAGGGATGTAGGGACCATAAAATACAAAATTTGATATAATTTAATATATAATTCCTTTCAATTACATAAATAATTCAATCACCAACATATAAGAAAAATATTCAGCAAAGATTAAAATCTATCTACAACATGAAATAACTCAGCCATTCATAATTAAAAATACCTGCTTCTGATGCTAAATCTCACTGCTTGGGTTGGTCCAATGATGAAGTTGAAACTGTGTCAAACACTGCCCAAAACTGTGTTTCCTCCCTGCCATCTAGGAGCAGTCTGTCTAGCTCCCTAGCTCCAGGATACCGTAAGGATATCCTGGCCCTCGTTCCCAAAACCCCCAGCAAACCGGTGCCCCCTGCTTCTAGTTCACCAAAAACCCATAAAACAAACTCCCCACACCAGAAAAATAAGCACCTCAGACATACAGTCTTTCCCCCCTCCATAAATTCTTCCTCCTCCAAAATAATCCTCCCTTCCCCGCAAGACTCCTCCCGTCATATGCCCCTTCACCGACTCTCTTCCCCCTCATTAATATCTTAGCCCCCTTCATTATTATCTTATCCCTATATTTAATGTCTTATCCCCTTATTAATATCTTGTCCTTATATTTAATGTCTTATCCCCTCCCCCATATGTAAATCATTTAATTAAACAAATTAAAATTATTAACCCTCTTAAATTTATTACCCATGTCATTGAATGTGATAGGTAATTATTTAATTAATTAATTAATTAATCAAAAGTTATAACAATTAATTAATTAATTAATTGATATTTAATTAATATTATTAATGCCAATCTATGTTTAATTAAAACTATGTTAGGACAATTAATTACCTAATTAATTTTACTTAATAATCCCTAAGCATATATTCAACTAGGGTTGTTACATACACCCACCCTTCAAGGAAACTTCGTCCCGAAGTTAAGGTATCTTATGGTACAAAGGAAAAGAAACATGGTTCACACATTCATAACAATTAACCGACATTATCAGTGAGTAAGTTAAGAAAACTCATACATACTAGTGTATATGTACAAGAAATGCATGTGTAGCTAGTACATACAAGTCTTGTGCATGTACTAATAATCAATAACTATCACCCTTTAGTAATTTATGTATTCATCCAATCCAATCAACAAGACTAGTCTTTTATAAAAGACAACAAACCAGTCAATTGTTTGAGAAATCCTTTAATTACATTTATCCATTTCAACAATTTTATTTAGACAACTGTGGTTTAGTTACGACATTATGAATATTCATATATACACATTTTATTTTTAGAAGGGAAAACATTAAATTCCACCATAAGACAAATCTCCATACTTTCTCAACTATTTCTACTCATCCTTCCTCCATAACTTAATTCCATCTCCATTCCTATCCTTCCTCTGCTAGAATATCTTGGAGTGTCAACTATATTGACCTAACTCCAAATAGAACTCATAAGTGGAAGTGTCACTATCTCAACCAAGCTTCCCTAACAGACAACTGATAGTCATCATCACACATCTTGGGGAGCGTGAACTAACACCTTCCTCCCATGACTTTAGGTTTCGTATGATACATGGTGGGAAATGCCTCCACCCCTCCTAATCATAACTAGGGTCCACACCCTAGAATGGAATATACAGTGGCACTGTGTCGCTAGGGGTTTTGTCATTGTTTATTCAGTTTTGGGCAGTGTCATCACCTGAAATCCTGCACTGGTCCACATATCATAGCAATGAATCCAAAACAATATAATTTCACATACAATATTCATATCATAATGTTTCTCAGCTAGTGGTCATGATATCCACTTTCATCATCATTATGTTGGCTAATTCATAGCCCATAACCTGCAGATTAGTCTGTAACACAAACTCATACATTTCTATGCATTATCATCATGTAATTGCATACTATCATCATTTCTATTTGGTATCCTTGTACCAACAACTTAACATCAAAGTTTTCCAGTTAGAAATAGATCTCATAATATCCCATAATTCAATTTCGACACCCATTCATAAGATTATCATTTACCAAAATAGATTGCATCATATCCAACATCATTCTAATAGCATTTAAACATTCATAAAAATTTCATTCTCACAATATGTCGCATCATATACATCATCATCAATAACATTTAAACATTCGTAAAATTTACATTCACATAGTACATCGCATTATATACATCATCATTAATAACATTTAAACATTCATAAATGTTCATACATCTTAAAGTTTCACTATGAATAGAAAATAAAGTATATAGGCCTCAGGTAATCCTGTCTATCTAAGTCAAAAGGTGGTGTTACATACACCCAACCTTCGAGAAACATATTCTCGAGGTGGTCAGAAAAGTGAGGAATAGTCTTGTCATAGTGTCTTGGCATCTTCCCAAGTAGCATATCCTGGACTATACTTGTCCCATTGGACCTTAACTTGGTCTACCAGACGATTCCTGAGCTATCGGACTCTACAGTCCAATATGTTTAATGGTTCTACCGTGAGAGTTCCCACGTCCGATACCTGCAATTCCTTCCAATTTAGTTTATGTGATTCATCAACAACATAATGACGTAAAACAGATACATGAAATGCATTATGAGTTTTATGCAAGTGGGGTGGCAGTAGGAGACGATAGGCAACGGGTCCAATTTTCTCTTGGATTCTGAACGGTCCTATAAATCGAGGTGACAACATTGTCCCCTTCCCGAACCATATGGTACTCTTATTAGGCTCAATACAAATGAAAACCTGGTCTCCCACTTCATAACTTTGGTCGATCTTGTGTGCATCCGCATAAATTTTCTGCCTATCTTCTGCTTCCTGTAGTCTCTTCCTAATCTGAATCACCTGTTCCTCCATCTCTTGAATAAACTATGGCCCAACTGTTACTTGGTATTCTAGTCTATCCCAACTCAATGGCGTTCTGCATGGCCTTCCATACAAAGCTTCGTAGGGTGGCATTTTGATGGAGCTATGAAAATTGTTATTGTAGGAAAACTCTACCAAAGGTATGTACTTCTCCCACTTGGTTTGATTATCCATGACATACATCCTGAGCATGTCTTCTATGAATTGATTTACTCTTTCATTTTTTCCATCTATTTCAGGATGATAAGATGTGATTAAGTTCAACTGAGTCCCCAACGCTGACTGCAAACTTGTCCAAGACCTAGAAGTGAATCACAAGTCCCTATCTGAAATGATCTTCTTAGGTATCCCGTGAAAACGGATAACCTTGCTTACAAACACATGTGCCACATCGGTGACATCGTAAGTGTCTCTAACCGGAATAAAATGAGCACTCTTGGTTAACTTATCCACTATCACAAGAATGGCATTGTGTCTATGAGATGTGAGCGGAAACCCCATAACAAAATCCATAGAAATGACTTCTCACTTGGACATAGGAACATCATGTGGCTGTAGGAGGCCTGTCGGGTGATGGTGGTCGGATTTTACTTGTTGAAACTCTAGGCATTTGGTGATGAAATGTACTACAACACGCTTCATGCCTACCCGGAAGAAGAGCTTCCTTATGTTTGCGTACATCTTCTTCACACCCAGATGCACACAATAAAGTTCTCTATGGGCTTCCTTCAGTATGATGCTTCGAATATCCCCATCTTCAGGGATGTACATCCTTCCTCGATATCTCAATAGTCTGTCTGATTCCAAACTATATCCTTCATACTTTGGATCTAACTGCCTCCTACTCTAGAGGTTTGAAGTAACCTTTAAACACCAACTGTCTCCTTGGATTTGTGTCAACACATGTTCCCTCAGATTGACCTTTAAGGGTACCAAGGATAAGATACGTGGTCTCCTACTCAAGGCATCTGCGACCACATTTCCCTTTCCCTTGATGTACGAAATACCAAATCGTACTCACTCATAAACTCACTCCATCACCTTTGCCTAACATTCCGATCCCTTTGAGTGAAGAGATGTTTTAAACTTTGATGGTTCATTTTAAGCTCAAAGTTTCACCCCACAAGATAGGTCCTCCAAAGTTTCAGAGCTAGCATTACAGCTGCCAACTCTAAATCATGAGTCGCGTATAACTCTTCGTGTTTCTTCAAATTCCTTGACACATAAGTTATCACTCCTCCATCCTGCATTAGCACAACCCCCAACCCTTGCTTCAAGGCGTCCGTGCAGACTGTGAAGTCCTTTTCCATATTTGGCACTCGTAGAATTGGTGCACTAGTTAGTAACCTCTTAAGCTCAATGAATGAACTTTCACACTCTTCTGTCCATTCATACTTGACCCCCTTGCACTGCAAAGTGGTGATGGGTTTCGCTATTTTTAAGAATCCTTCCATAAATCTCCGGCAATAACCTGCTAGCCCCATGAAGCTTCTCACCTCATGGGCATTTTTCGGCACTGGCCACTCCATAATGGCCTTTACCTTTTCTGGTTCTACAGAGATTCCTTCACCAGAAATGATATGACCTAAATAGTGGATCTCTTTTTGAAAGAAGGAACACTTCAACAACTTCCCATACAATTTGTTCTCTCTAAGGCAGGACAACACTACTCGTAAGTGTTCCTCATGTTCTCTTTCATTCTTGGAATAGATGAGGATGTCATCTAGAAAGACTTGTACAAAATGGTCTAATTACTTCCAGAATACGTCGTTCATGAGGCTCATGAATACTTCTGGTTCATTGGTCAATCCAAAAGGTACTACGACAAACTCGTAATGTCCAAACCGAGTTCAAAAGGAAGTTTTTGGGATATCGCCTTCCTTAATCGTTAATTGATGATACTCTGATCGCAAATCGATCTTTGAGAATATCGTTTCTCCTTTCATTTGATCGAAGAGGTCATCTATTCATGGCATTGGGTACCTGTTTTTCACTGTTGCATGATTGAAGTCCCTGTAGTCTATACACAGTCATAAGGATCCATCCTTCTTCTTTACAAAAATTACTGGTGCACCCCAAGATGAGACACTGGGCCTTATTAGCCCTAAGTCTAGTAACTCTTTCAACTACATTTTCAATTCACAAATTTCTGACACCGTCATCCAATATGGAGTATTGGAGATTGGTTCTGCACTAGGTTTTATCTCAATAGTAAAATCAAGCTCCCTCTCAGGAGGTAACCCTGGTAACTCGTTTGGAAAAACATCCTTAAATTCTGACAATACTGGGTACTAATCCAATGAGGGTCCCTTCCTTTCATTCATTGCTTCCACTACATATAATTGACACCCTTGTCTCAAGCATCACTTAACCTTCATAGTTGATATAAAGCATAATGACACTTTTCTCCGTACACCCTGGATCTCTACTGGCCTTCCCTCATCGTCGAAACAAAGGACCCTCTTTGTGAAACAATCTACCAAAGCTCGGTGAGCTGCTAACCAATCCATTCCAATGATTAGGTCATATTCCCCAAGAGCAGTGACGTATACCTTCAACCTGGTAGTACACACTCCCAAGTCTACTATACAATTATCAACACTAGGTCCTACTTCTTGTTTTTCTCCCGAAGCCATCTCGACTTGTTTAAAGTCATCATGCTCATAGGCTGCAAACTTACTCTTTTCTAATGCAGATGGTGAAATGAAACTATCTGTCGCACCAGAATCAAATAAAATCTTAACATTGATATGATTTAGGGTACCTGATGACTCCACCACCGTGGATTGATGTTCGACCTGGCGATTATTAACCACTGCGTAAATCTGGTGGTTGCTATTTTCTCTCCCCATCAGTTCCTTTCCTTCTCTATGAATGAACCTTGATTGTAACTATGGGCAGTCATGATGGTAATGGGGTCCTCCACATCCCCAACAGGTAACACGAGATTTAACCTGCGCACTGTTATGTGACTATCTCTGAAATGAGTTCCTTCCACTGGAACCCCTGCCCCTACTAGTTGTTCCCTAATATGGTCATGGACTTGTCTGCATCATTGGTGATGAACGAGATGCTTCACTCGCTGACATTGAAATCCCTGCGGCTACTTTCCTTGGCGCGACTCTGTTACCATATGGCAGTGACCTTGAGCCCCCTCCCCTGAGAAATGTCCTTGGGACCTTCCCTATGAATCCAGGATGATGTGGAAATGTCAGTCTTGTACCCCCAGTTAAGTTCATGTGTTCCTCCGCATAACACGCATTTTCCACCGCTTCCACATCCGCACCATAGCTCTTATCTTAGGGTTCAATCCATAGACGAAGCGCTCTACTTGTCATTGGTCATTATCCATATACAAAACATATTTGACCAATTCCATAAATCTGATCTCATATTCTTCTACTGTTCTGTTTCCCTGTACTAAGGCATGAAATTCCCCTACCTGTTGTTCCTCATAATAAGCTGGCAGATATTTCCTTCGGAACCTCTCCTTGAAAAGTTCCCAAGATACTGTGTTTGGGATAAGATGTAGTTGTCTTTCCAGGTTTCCCCACCAGTTCAAGGCATTGTCTCTTAACTAAAAAATTGTGATCTTCGCCTTTGAGTTGGACGCATAGTCCCTTAAGGCAAAACACCTTGTCATGCCTTCCAACCATGCTTCTGTGCGTTCACTGGCGCGACCCCTGGCAAACTACGGAAGTTTGATCTTCTGCAATTCTTGCGTGATGTCTTCGAGTGTAGGTCCTCCCCCTGAATCCCTTGACGCTTTTGGATTACCCATTCCAGATGGTGGGGGTTCCACTTCATTCCCTCCTGGTTGTCGCCCCTTTAAAGTCTCATTAATGGCCTCTAAGGGGCACAATATGAGAGCTAGTTCGGGAGATGGTGGCGTCGCCACTGGCGGTGTTGGCATTGCTTGCAATGATGCTCCCCTGCCTCAATTCCCTCGAGTCCTGACCATCTTGTATTATTTAACCTGCATCAACCAAAGTTGTTAGGGTGAGTTCAAGGACATTTCAAATTGGTGCTACTCAAACTAGAAACAGGGTTAGGCGTAAGTTTTTCTTTACATGTCTGTAAACAGACATTACTCTCTTTAGGGGATTGGATGGGTTAGGATTAGGATTAAGTGTCTAAGCTTGATTTCTTTTCCTAAAAAAAAACTATTGGTTCCCTTGCCCTGTAGCTACGCTAGCATCGCACCACACTCATCAATTCCACTTGCTTATTCTCCTAGTGTGTATGTTGCCTCCTTCCTGCTTGTCCTAGTCTAAGTCCTTTAAACTTTTTGCTTACAAATGATTAAGGTGACTTCCAAGATTATGTTTATTAATTATTAAAGACTAATAATCTAGACTAAACTTAATCCTAAGTTTCAATCACCTTAATCAACACTTTCAATTTATTCTCGAAAATTAATATTATTATTAGTATTAATTAATTAATCACTAATTTACTTAATCCTTCCAATTAATTTAATTATTATTATTTTTTTCTCCAAGGCACATACATGGTGTGTTGATGTTTGGTTGTTCCTTAAGGCTTAGGGAGTGGGTGGTGGTCATGGGTTCAAAACCCATAGACTCCATATCACCCCCCTTTTGTAACTTTTTTATTTTATTTATGTAATCAGTTTAAATTAATTAATTTAAATTTTAAATCCCTAATTCAAAATAAAACCTGATTTATTTAGTTTACCTACTAATCACCTAGCTAATACCTGATTCAATTAAGCACTTAAATTAATTAATCTTCCTAATTATTCTCATTAATTAATTGATTAGTTATCACTAGTATATGTATTTAGATTTAAATATTATTGTTATTAAATAATTAATATTTAACCTAAATTAAACATTAATGTGTTAACCCTTAATTAAAGATAATAACAATGTCTTTAATAAAATATATTCTCTCCTTTTTTTTTATAATTTTTTTTAATAAAAATAGGAATAAACCAATATAATATAAAAAGAAAAATTAGAATAAAACAATTACAAAATAAATAAAAATAAGGAAAAATTAAAATAATAAATAAATAAAAAAAATCTAGAGTCGGGCAGTGGGTCCTCAAATGAGGCCCACGTGCGCCCCTCTCCTCGTTCTTATCCCCTAACCCTAAAACCCTACACATACTCTCCTGGGCTCTCCCTCTGCAAACCCTACACAAACATTCAACTAAGCTCTGTTGCCTCTTCACTATGCTCTTTCCCTCTTGGCAGGCTCGACTTGCTTTTTTTCATTTTGGTATATCAGAGTAGGTTTTAGTACCCTGTTTCTTGTATATTCCGCAGTGAGGTGTGGCTAAACTGTGTTGTGTATGTGACAGGTTCATGGCTTGGGAGAGTGGCGAGATCTCTGCACTTGGGCGTTGGCTTGCATATTGTGTGGGATGTTCTTGGATTGTTCTTTGACATGCGAACTCGAGCTTGGATTTTATTTTGCATGTAGTTGTTAAACTGCCTGCATTATGTTTGATGTAGGTGTTTGACAGTTTGGAGGATTTGGAAGCTTGGAGTTGGCGCTGGTCTTTGGTGCCAAGATATGATGCTTGTGTTTCTATGATGCCCACCTATTTTATTTTTGACTGCATGCCGAGACCAAGGTATCCGTCTATTTTGCACTAAGGGCCATACAACTATTTTTTTTTCTTTATGGCATGCCACATTAGGCTGGGTTACAAGAACATTATAACTCTAGATTCCAAGGAAGAAAGAACTGTTCGTAGGGATTTTGTCTTTACTGGATTGGTCAGGCACCTCATCTTTATTTGGATGGATAGAAGGGGTTTCCATAAACGGGTTGTTTCCTCTAGCCATCTCTTCTAAATAAGTCATTTATTTATGTCGGAAACGAGGGGCTATGTATCTGTACTTGTATGCCGGAAATGTGTATGTATCTGGTTTTTTTTTTTCTCCTTCCCAAGAAGTCAAGCGAATAGGAGAGCTCTTTTCTCTTTTACCTCCCTAAGCATCATCATTACTGGAATTTTGAATGTTCCTAATAGCCCAGTAGGTCTTAGCTAGGACAGGGACTTGGAGATGGGACCTCATGCTCGATATTTTTCTCTGAGGCACGTGGTGCACAATGGAGACCTCTCATGGTCTCGTCTTCCGGATGGGTGCTCGACCTGACTTTGATTTGCGTTGAGAATTCAATAGACTCTTCCTTGGTTTGGCACTTGGTCTCAACTTGACTTTGCGTGTGGCTTGGCATGTTGGAAGTGCGGCTCTTGCCAAGACTTTGCAGGTGCGTGAAGGCTGCTGGAATTCGATTTGTGGCTACTAGGATTCGAGCCGTGGCTACTGGTTGTCTCGAATAGACTATCGGTGTCGACTACCAGGAAGGGAGAGGACTCCTGGTCCTTAGAGATAAGTGCTGGAGGCCTGGTCAATGTTCTTCTCGGTTAAATTATTCCTTCAAAACTCCTAACCCATCTGAGCTCTTAGATATTTTACCAGTTTTCTTTTATCTTTCTCAAGTTTTAATGTTTCGGGGTCTTCTATACTTCTATAATAATTGGACATTAGGGAATGCGTTAGCTGGTTATAGGTTAAGACATTCAGATAGACATGCCATCCCTATGGTTTGGATTATCCATTGACATTGTGACTAAGATTCATATATTTTTGCCACTCACACTGGCCATTTTTGGTTACCAGTGTACATTAATGTATAAACTAAATTGATTTCCAAACCCATTTAGGCTCTTAGATCTTTTACTAGTCTTCTTTTGTTCATGGCTGGTTCTACTTTTATGATAATTGGAAGTTAGGGAACGAGTTAACGAGTTATAGCATTAAGATAGATAGCTATGTCATCCCTATGGATCGAATGTTAGGGAAATGAGTTAGTGAGTAACAACATTAAAACTAGTAGTCCTGGTAATTCATACCATCCATTGGTTTGGACAATCCATTGACATTGCATTCTCTCTCTTTCTATATATATATTTTGATTAATTTTTTATTTTTTTTTACTCCTTTTATATATATATATATATATATATTTTACAGTTTAGATAAATGTCCTTTACATAATTCTTATTAATTATTTAATATATAATGCTTATGTAAATATCTAATTAATAAAGATATATATATATATATATATTTACAGTTTAAATAAATGTCTTTTACATAATTTTTTTTTTTACATTATTAAGTAAAATTAACTATATAATCAATTGTCTTTTACATATTGATTTTCATCTAATAGATATTAGTGGGTTTGGCTTGCAAGAGTTGGAGATGGAGCTAGAGCTAGAGCTTGGCCCTTCAGGCCTAGATTTCAAACAAAAATCTCTGATACCATCTGTAGGGACCGTAAAATAAAAAATTTGATATAATTTAAGATATAATTCCTTTCAATTACATAAATAATTCAATCACCAACATATAAGAAAAATATTCAGCAGAGATTAAAATCTATCTATAGCATGAAATAACTCAACCATTCATAATTAAAAATACCTGCTTCTGATGCTAAATCCCGTTGCTTGGGTTGGTCCAATGCTGAACTTGAAACTGTGTCAAACACTGCCCAAAATCGTGTTTCCTCCCTACCAGCTAGGAGCAACCTATCCAACTCCCTAGCTCCAGGATACCGTAAGGATATCTTGGCCCCCATGCCCAAAACCCCCAACAAACTGGTGCCCCCTGCTTCTAGTTCACCAAAAACCCATAAAACAAACTCCCCACACCAGAAAAATAATCACCTCATGCATACAGTCTTCCCCCCCTCCAATAATTCTTCCTCCAAAATAATCCTCCCTTCCCCGTAAGACTCCTCCCGTCATATGCCCCTTCACCGACTCTCTTCCCCCTCATTAATATCTTATCCCCCTTCAATATTATCTTATCCCTATATTTAATGTCTTATCCCCTTATTAATATCTTATCCTTATATTTAATGTCTTATCCCCTCCCACATACGTAAATCATTTAATTAAACAAATTAAAATTATTAACCCTCTTAAATTTATTACCCATGTCATTGAATGTGATAGGTAATTATTTAATTAATTAATTAATTAATCAAAAGTTATAACAATTAATTAATTAATTAATATTATTAATGCCAATCTATGTTTAATTAAAATCATGCTAGGACAATTAATTACCTAATTAATTTTACTTAATAATCGCTAAGCATATATTCAACTAGGGTTGTTACAAGGGAAATGATTGTTTTATCTACATATGCAAATTTAATTTTTACTTAAAAAGAAAAAGGGGTAAAGTGTTGTTTTTCTACACTTGCTAAATTGTTTTTTAGTTAAAAAGGGAAAAGAGGGAAACTTAAAAGAAATAGGAAACTAAAGGAAAAAGGGGAAACCTAAAGAAAAGGGGAAACATAAGGAAAAAAATGAATGTCCAACTTAGTAAGGAATCTTGCCTTGGGAACTTGCTATTTTTGAACTCAACTAGGAATTTAGTAAGGCGTAAGTCATTTAAGAAGTGTAAGGGAATTTTGGGACACCTAGTAGCGTTTTTAGGAATGATTTTAGGTGGGTGAGAGAAATAGGAATAATTAATTAATTAATAAAATTGAATTTCTAGTGCAACTAGGGGATGGGTGACATGTGTACGAGGGAGTTTTTTCCTAATTAATTAAATGAAAAGGGAATTTAATGAGAATTTGGGAAACTAATTACTTGTAAAACTCTATAAAAATGATGGAGGAGGAGGAGTATGGATCTCATCTTTATGCATAACATTACACTGCTGAATTTTTGTCTTGACTGAACTTATCTTGTGGGAGTTGGGATACCCAGCTCAGGCAATGAGTGGTAGCTCGACCTTGTGAGACAATCTGGGTGATAGGGGTTCTCTGGTATTGTGTGTGTGGCCCCTTTGCAGCTCGGGGGGATTAGGGGGAAGAAGAGTACCCCTAGCATTGGCTGGGAGGTACCACTAAGGTCACATTGGTCGAGAATTGGGAGCTGGACGGAGTGCATGCGGAACAATGACTTGGAGCTATCACATTTGGCTACAATACACATGCGTTTATTTCTAAATGGTATATTAATATTGTTTCTTGCATTTTCACTACTATACTTCTTTTGTGTAAAGATTATGTTTCACTCATTATTTTATAATCAATGAACTTAAAGTCATCCTAGCCTTACACTTGTTGCATGTTGGATTGATTCCCTTGGCGAACCCAACCCTAATTGCTATGACTTTTTTGTGTTTTATTTATTGATTATTATGAAGAATTTGTGTTTTTCCCTTATCCCTTTAGTCATCAGTCCGTGCCTAAGAAGTCGGCCAGGAGCCGAATCGACGATCGTCACTTTGGTATTTAAAGACCTATAGATTCAAATGCCTCGCTTTTTTTTGCATGGAGGATGAGTGGAGGATAAATTTTTGCCCAACTGTATATCCCTTACTTATCTCCGTGTTTGATTGATTCATGGTTGAATGATTAGTCTTTGCGCCTTCTTGTGAATGAGTATCTCTGTTCTTTATTGTGATTGATTACATTTGCGTTTTCTAGTAGTTGTTTTCTTCTGTGTTATCCTATGTTTGATTATCTTTGAGTTTTCCTAGAGTCTTTACTCAGCCTTCACACTGCTAATTTATGGGCGATTTACCCAGCCTTTACACAAATTTTACCTTATGATTTTCGTGGCCATTCCCACAACGATTTGACTTAGTAACTATTTTTTTTTCACATAGCGTTGCATTCAATTTTACAGAGAGTTTTCATTCGTTTTTACCTAAATTTTTACCCTCCATTTGTATATTGTTGTATTGCAGATTATTATATCATTGTATTGTGTATTTTATCGTTGTATTTCATATTATTATTAGACAACGAAATTACAACTATTAGACTGCGAAATGTTACCTTTATTTGGCAATGAATTTACCCATTTTTTGAATGCATTTTCTTATGATAAAACTTAGTGCAATCTTACCTTTATTTGGCAATGAATTTACCCATTATTTGAATGTGTTTTCTATTGATAAAAATCAACACAATGTTATCTTGATTTGGCAATGACTTGACCTTTTGTTGACTGGATTTTTTTAAAACCTGTGAATGACAACCATCATTTTAATATGTAATGACATATTGTGTGTTTACTATGAGAGTGTCAACATTTTTAATATGTAATGACAACCAATATTTTTATGTAATGACAACCAACATTTTTTTTAATATCTAATAACTCTATCTGTGAATGACAACATTTTAAATGATGGGTCAACAATTTTATATATCCTAGGGTAGTGAATCCCCTTGATTGATAGATAGAGTTTATATTCACTGCGATATCCATGAATTTGATAGAGTTTGTATTCAACAACAATATCCTTGAATTTATGAATGACAATGAATTCATTGTTGCATTTTTTACTGTGTATTTGGTTGGGTGAATTTATTGCATTATATGACTGTGTAATGGCAGCGTTTATGACTGTGTATTGGCAGCAATTGTGACTGTGCAATGGTAACATGGTGACTATATAATAGTTGAGCCTTTTGATGACTATGTAAATGTTGTGTTGTAGTGATAGATAATATCAAAGGTTAGCGAGTTGAATATTTATGGTCAACGATTTGTATGTAATGTGGGTGACTTCGATTTGAAGGTTTTTATTGACAACGATTTATACATTAACAACAACAATTTCATATTTTAGTTATGATTTATAATATAATTGATATAATCTAAACCGCATTATCGTTGTGTTTGGGTTAAACAAAAATTACCTCTACGTTGGGAAGACAATGATATCAATGCCTTAGATTAAGGACAACAACAGATCTAAATACAACGATAGATTAAAGGGGAAGAAAATTATTATTATATTCAGTAATTAATGGACAGTGAATTAATATGATTTCCCTTGAATTATTGGACAATGACATCAACGGAAACCAACATTTTATGTATTTATTAGACTTCTATTAAACAGTGTTGGTAATTGTAGACAACAAATTTTTAGTAATGTTTTAGTCAACGATTTAGGAATTATTTAGGCACGTATTTTTGTAATACATCACAACAATACAATTGATTGACAAATCAAATCATTCACAAATTGTTCACAACTTTTACCCCTATCACAGTGACGTATTGGATTGTTAATTCACAATAATTCAAATGTATTTGATATGTTGTTAGGTGATTAATCTGTTGTTTCAGTTGTGCTAAAACATTTACATTCGAAGTATAGTTTCAATTTTAAAAGATAGATAAATTATTAAAGATAGCGATATAGTTCCATTTTAAATAGCGATATAAGACAATGAACTCATATAGTTTCAGTTTTAAAGGATAGCGATATATATACTTATCTAATGTTGGGTTTTGGAAAATAGTTGCAACAAACTATTGTTTTAATAATAATCGTTTAAATGTGTACATATTGGTGTATGGTCGCAATAGAATCCGATGTGCCAACAATTCAATGTGTTGTATAAATGTTATAGTTGTCAGTTTCCCTTGAGTATTTTTGACTTGTTGATTGGGTGATTAGGTTTTTTTCATGTGGTTGACAGTTAATTTGGTCTCCTAGCGTGCTAAATTTTTCTTGGGTTTTTGGTCTAGATGTGTTATGTTGTGCCAGGGTTACCGTCACACCTATTTTCTTGTGATGACATGATTCCTGACGAGGGGATCATTGCGCGCCATGATGGATGTGAGGTGAACGATAACCGAGCTTGACTCTCTTCTTCCCGATGTGGGCTTTGTTCATTGTAATGGTTGTTGTTATTTGGTTTTGTAACACCTTAAGGCATTATGCTTGTGCGACGTAGAGGTTTATAGTTCCTAGTCATCAAAGCCACTGTGTCGGGTGGTTGATGTTGTCCTTTACCTTGTAGGCATTGTCTTTCTTGTGTCATGGGGTAGTCGTTTCTTTCTATGTATTGATTATCGCATGTTTCGTCCAATTGCATGTTGTGCTAGTATGTTGAGTCATTGTTGTTTGTTTCCTGATCTATGTGCGTTGTGTTCGTCGTCAAGTCATGTTGTTTAACTATTGTTGTTGTTTCCTTCCTGCATAAAAAAAAAAAATTGCACTTGCTTGTGTTACTTGTAGCCGTAACGATGGGGTCATTACAACCTTCAAATTGTTGTTGATGTTTTTGGCTTCATCTTTACCTAGTTGAACCAACTCTACCTTTGAATTGTTTTTTATGTATCTGAATTCATCTTTACCTGGTTGAACTATCTCTACCTTCAACTTGTTTTTGATTCCTTTGACTTCAACTGTTAGTCAATCCACTTCCATTAGACATTCACTCCAAAGAATACAACAACCCAACATTCTCCCTTTTGTTGTTTTCTTTGTTGAAACTAGGATACCTTTGAACTCTCATTCACAGACCCAAGGAAGCAATGCCCATTTCCTATCCGCACCAAGGTAACTTAACAACACTCACAGACTTGGTCAAAGAGTCTTTTGTGTTTTCCAACATGTCTAATTTAACCAACATCACTATTTTTCTTTCCACCACATCTCTCATGAAATGGTATTGTACATCAATGTGCTTAGTCTTAGAATGATAAGTTGGGTTCTTTGCTATAAATAATGCACTTTTACTGTCACAACTTATCTTCATAGCTCTCTGCTCAAACCTGATTCTTGAACATAGCCTTTGCAACCATACTTTTTCTTTACTTCCATGAGTGGTTGCCATGTATTTAGATTTTGTTTTTGACAAGGATATGACTGCATGTCACTTATGTAGTTGATTTCTCCACCAAACATTTTGAGCACATATCCACTGGTCAATCTTCGTCAATCCAAATTTCCATCCCAATCGATGTCAACAAATCCATGTACATTTAATTCACTGTCTCCTCCATGTTTTACTTGGTAGCATAAAGAATAATCCTTTGTGCCACACAAATACTTGAATACTCTCTTGATATCACTCCAGTGCTCCTTCTCAGGTGTCGACATGTATCTACTCAACACTCCCACTGCATGGGAAATGTTTGGTAGAGTGCATACCATCACATACATTATACTACCAACAAAACTTGCATAGGGAACATGTTCCATGTCCTCTATTTACTCCTATTTCCTTGGACACTATTCAATAGTTATCCTTGCTCCCACAAGAATACAAAAATTCAGAGGGTCACAATCCTGCATGTTGAAATGTTTCAATATTGTTTCAATATACTTTTTCTAGTTTAACCAGATATTTCTAGGTGCTCAATCTCTCTTGATATCCATTACCAAAATGAAGTTCTTGACACCAAAATCCTTCATGTCGAACTCAGAGGATAAATGATTCTTCACCTCCTTTATTCATTCATGTTGTTCCCAATTATCAACATGTCCTGAACATACAATGCAGCATATATGAAACACACACCTTATTCTTTGGAATAAATACAGTGATCAACTTTACTTCTTACAAACCCCAAACTGAGGATGTATGTGTCAAACTTTTTGTACCACATCCTTGGTGATTTCTTTAGACCATAAAGGGATCTTTTCAGTTTGCACACCAATTCTTCCTTTCCCTTTACTACCAATCCTTCAGGTTGTTTCATGTATAATTATTCTTCCAGGTCCCCATGTAGGAATGATGTCTTCGCATCCATCTATTCTATTTCTAGATCAAATGCTACAACCAGAGACATAAGTACTCTAATGGAAGTTAATTTTGCAACAAGGGAAAACATATCACCGAAGTCAACTCCTTCGACTTGGGAATATCCTTTCACTACCAGTCAAGCTTTGAACTTCTCGACTTGAACTGCTATGATCATAGTCTTATTGAATAACCATTTTATACGTACATGTTTTCTTCCACAAGGTAATTTGACTAGTTCCCTTGTCTCATTCTTGCGCAAGGATTCCATATCTTTGAACATGGCATCCTTATAGAGTTTTTCCTCTATTGAGTCCACTCCCTCCCTGACCAACTTGGGCTCATTGTCGGTGTAAATTAACACGAATGAAGAACAAAAGTCAAGAGAACTATATGTTTCAAATGGTTTTATTACTCATTCTAACCTCCTTATGACTGGGGTAAATTTTTCCACCTCTTCTTCTGATTCAATCAACTCATATGAATCATCTTCTTAGTTCATCAGTTTAAGCCACACCTTATTTGGATTATTCTTGGTTTGAAAAAACAAATCAGTCTTGGACTTACTTCTCACTTCTCTGAAGGCCACATCTCGACTGTACACTATTTTCTTTGATGTAGGATCCCATAGCTTATAGCCTTTCATTCCATCATTGTATCCAATGAAAATACACTTGACTACCTTCTTGTCTAGCTTGCTCTTTCTTTCCTTGGGAACATGGACAAATTCATCATACTGAAGGCTTATTACTATACCATACCTCATGTGGAGTCTTTTCGACTAACATCGATGATGGAGACATATTCAATAGATATCTTGTAGTGTTGATTGCCTCCACCAAAATTTCTTGTGCGAGCCCAACACCATCGAGCATGTTCCTTTCCTATTCCATCAATGTTTTGTTCATTCTATGAGCAACTCCAGTTTGTTGTGGGGTATATGGTGTGGTATTTTGGTTTGATATGCCACACTTCTTGCATAAGTGATCAAATTATTTTCTGCGAAATTAACCACCGTTGTTAGTTCTCAACACCTTAATCTTCTTATCTATCTTGTTTTCTACAAGAGATTTAAACTATTTGAATTTCTCGAAAACCTCGGATTTCTTCCTCAGGAAATATATCCATATCTTCCTGGAAAAATAATCTATGAAGGATACATAATACAAGGATCCACCAAGTGAAGGAGCTGAAATAGGGTCAAAAAAATCACTATGAACCAACTCTAGAATCCCATTTTCCCTTGTCGATCCAGATGGAAACCTCACCCAACTTTGTTTTCCATAAATACAATGTTCACAAAAGTTGACTTATAAATTAGATTCAGGGAAATATTTGACTATAAGATTCAGGAAGAAATATTTAAACAAGAAATTAAATGACACAACAAACACACAATACACAAATTTTACCCTGGAAACCCAAACCAGGAAAAGCAACTACAAAGTCAGATTATTAGTTGACTACCAGTGATCCTTTATTCAGTCTTCGGTCGATTGCTACATGCCTACCTATCGAAATCTTGTCGGTTGAACTATTTTACTTGATGTCAATGTATTCAAATTATCCTTTACCCGATCGAGCCACCTTGAAATTTGAATTTCACTTGATGTCTTAGACTTCATATTTACCCAGTAGAACCACCTCGTCCTTTGAATTGTTGATGTCTTCTACTTCGTATTTACCCAGTCAAACCACCTCAACCTTCAACTTGTTGTCAATTCCTTCGACTTCAAATATCAATTGATCCAACTCGACTAGAATTTCACTGAAAATAATATAACATCTCAACACTCTTCACCACTCTTGCAGTCAAAATATTTGTGGTGGGGCACACTTTTTGAGAAGGTAATTTTTTATGAAGTTGGTTTGGTGGGAAAATTCAAAAAATTGGTGAACCATTCGATTGAGCAAACTTTTTCATCTCATACTTTGCATCATACTTATGATTTAGGTTCAGTTGATAGAGTAGTGGAAGGTTGGTCTAGGTGCACACATTGTATAGACCAATAGTAGAGTTTGTGGTGAGATGAAGCACTTGGATAGGGTGGGTGATCGCATAACACATTGAAAAGTTCATCTTAGAACATCTCACATACTTAATTACATAGACAATTTGGGTACAAACTTGGTTTTTTTTATGTGTGACATAAGTCAATGTCAAGCCTATTGTTCATACCTTAGAGAGACAAGGCTCAAAGTTCATTGGTAAACGAAGCACTTGGGAAAGGAATTTGAACACAAGATTTGTTGCATGACTTGTCACAAATATAACCACATAAGTGATCGTAGAAGTAATCATGAAAGGGAGTAGTTATTGGATGTAGCAAGTTGAATCACTTGGGTGAATGATTTAAGACAACCTAGAGGAGCTCCGTAGTAGCAATAAAGTGGGAATATTTCCATCATGACGTCTTCATGCCATGCATCGTCGAGAACACTATTTGATTTGAGTTGGTTTGTTGAATGAGTGGGTTGATTGCAACCTTTGAATGAGGTGACTTGTCATAGAGTCACAACAATCAGTTAGTAGCAATATGACTTGATATTTAGGTGGTGGGTGAATGGTTCCTTGAAGCAGAAGCAATCAATTTGAGAATATGGCAAGACATTGGAGATGCATTTGTCTAGTTGCATGCAAAGTTTGGGACTTATACGAATTTTTGAAGTGGAAATATGGATTTAGCCTTGTATCATAGTGAAGGTATTATATATTTTTGGAGTTATGGATGGTGATTGAGGGGAGGTCATGTGGAGAGTTGGTTTCTTGGGCAAGCGAAGGTCTGAGATAGAAGACTTGAACAGTGGGTGTAGCCAAGGATGCCATTGGGAAAGGTATGGTTTTTTTTTAGTTCTTTCATTTCCTAACTATTGTGGTGAGTTATTTGAATGGACAATGGATGACTTGGTGGTTCAAGCATATTCAATTTACACTGTGAAAACCAGTATAATTGAGGGTGACTCAAGTGGTGCATATTTGAAGAGTCTTGTACCAGTTTGGGATTCCTTGATTGGAAAAAAGTGTGAAGAGATTGGGGATACCTTCTTGAATTATTCCTTTGGCGGAGTTAAGAATATTTGGATGTTGTTGTGGAGATGGATTGAGAAATTTTCCTAAGTCTTTGATGAGGTGTATTAGACAGATCATTGATATGAAGTATGAAGTGAAGTTTGTATGTGCTAAGTTTGAGAGGATGGTTGAGGTTCCTTAACCATATTTGATGGCTCATGTGATGACGTGATGGTCATGATGCCAGTTCCAGAGTTTGGATGCTTGCATGAGGTATAAGGAAATTTCATTCTAGGGGATATATGGAGTCAAAAAAGTAGTCGACCAAGAACTATTTGGAGGTAAAATTGAATGGGAAGAACAAAGACTAAGTGAATTGGGTGGTGTTTTATCAACTTTATTATGGGACATTAGATGAGGTATAGTGCACCTTAGTGATTTGAAAATTATTGTGTGATGACTCAGAGATACAACATGGTATTTTTTTTTTTATCTTGGAAGAAGTATTAGTGAAAAAGTGACCAAGGCATGGAAGTTATTTGAGGAAATGTATTCTACTTAGAGAAATTTGGAAACTTTATTGAACGTTTGAGGAGTGTAGGTGTGTTTTTCACACTCACCATAGATGTTGATTTTCATATAGGTGACTTGAAGAAAGGAGGTGAGTTGAGGACTTGCCTTCATTTGGATGATTATAAAGATATGCAAATTGCAAGATGAAGAGATTACTTTAGCATGAGAGCCCATCTTTCTTTGGGAAACATAGTTGAGGGTGAAGCCTAACCATTTCAAGGAATACAAAAGTAGACACAATGACATGGTTGGGGGATGAAGTGGTGGGGAAAAAGAAGTCTTGACATGGTGTTATTGGTGAAAATATTGGTTAACTATGCCATGAGGTGGACAGTGGAGTCAAGTTTCCATAGATGATTTTTTTGGGGGGTGAGTGTTGATGATTGAAAACATCAACATAGTTTCTCCCACAAAGTGTTGCTTAAGCCTATTATATTAAAGCTAATAATACTAGTAGGTGGGACCCCCTTGAACTATTAAAGAGAATATCTGTGCATTTTTTATGTTGAGACGATGTGGGACACATGGTTGATGAAGATCTTGTGTTATTGGTTATAAAATGAGCTTATGAAAGGTTGGTTGCTTATGCTATTACAACATATGATATTCATTAATTCATTATGGTATGTTATTATTACTCCTGCATAACAAATATGTTAGTGAAGATTGTTGAAAGGAAGTTTTGAGAAAGAGAAAAGCACTATATCTGATGAAAAAGAGACCTAATTCTGCAATACTACATGCATGAAAATAATGGTTGATAATTAATTCATAGATAACAAGAAAATAGCTATGAAATTGTTCTTTAATTACACAATTTACATGCATGTGGTTGAAAAGTTGGTGGCACATTTTGGCAAAGTGATAATGCAAATGGTTATACAATGGTTAATGGAATCAGGTGGCCAATATATATATGATATGGAACGTTGGTGGTATACTTTGGCAAGGTAAAAAATGTTAATGGTTATGCAAATTGTTACATGGAATTTGGATTATGCTATGGCTTGAATTAGAAAGGTGGCATGGTTTATTGGTTTTGAATGTGTTGATATTCTCGATGCATGGGTTTATTAATGGTGTTAATGGAGGGCTCATTGGCATGTACTGCTGAGTAAATGAGATGTAGGTGGAGGCGACATGCATTTACTGCATGCCACCTTTACCCTTCTCATTTGGCCACCATCCTAGTCGGACTATTGTTTGATCTTGTTGTTGTGTTCACACTCTGGATTTTTGGCAGGGTGAAATCGCTCGACCACCTCTCATCTTAAGGATTTCGATTAACATGTATGTCTCTTTTGACCATTCTCGACTTCACTCTGGTTATGAAATAATATTTTCTTAGTTGTGTGTTCTTTTGTTTGTCTTGAGTGCTACAACTGTGTGAAATTTTGGTTTTAAATGGAAAATGGATGGTTCTTCCATAATATTTTTAATTTCATCGATGTTGTTAGCATTCCTGGGTGATAGTTCTTTGTTACCACTGCATTCCGTTGAAGGGTTTTGTTTAAATCATGGTTGGATGGTTGCCTTCACAATTCTGGGGTTTAACTACAACCATGTCTTCCTGTTTCGACCCTGTCAAGGAACTATCTCCCATTCACAAGTGAATCATAATTCTCCCTGTGAATACACCTTTGGCCTCGAAGTTTCACTGTAGTTAGTTATGTTCCTCCTGTGAAGGCTACCGTGCAAAAAATTAACCCTCTAGACTAGAGTTACATAGGGAGACTATCGAGTCTACCAAGTTGCTCCTAGTTACTGTGATCTATTACTTTGAAAACGGGTTCACCTGTTGGTCGTATAATAGTCGTGTTGGTATCTTTTTCTTCATTGCCTCTGTGATAATAGTGTGAAACTTACATTGCCATTGTACTTCCAAAGTTCATAGTCACCCTCCTGATGTCAAAGAACTCAGTTGTTTTTTATGGAAGGGCCTCCACCCATTTCGATTGGATGTGTGGGTATACACAGCTACCACAACTTGTTTGGTCGATTGATTTTTTCTACCACAGTGGCGAATTGTTGGTTGATGTATAGTCACTATTTTTTCACTTATGGTGATTTGGTTGATAGCTGACATTGATCATGAATTCTTAGGGTTTCTCACACAGTTCGCATCTATGTATGGTGTTTTGAAAATGAAACATGAGGCATTATAACTATGGTTTCCCTCGAGTCAAATGATAATCGAACTGGATAAATTTAGAAGGCATATCTATGACATCCTTGTGGTGTTGGTTGAATAATCTTGAGTGTGAACAACTTAATTGAATCACGGTGTGACTTAAACGAACCAACCACTTATTAATACGCATAGTCTTAATACAATATGTTGAGTTATTGTCATGACTATGTGTTTGTTGTGATAGGTGGAAATGTTGCATTATGGAGTTTGGTTAGTTGTGCTATGTATAGTATGGATAGTTTTTTTTTATACTCAGTGATACCCTCAGAGTTTTAAGCATGTTATTTATTGCAATTGACCACTATTGGTGATAGTCACGTTGGATATTTGGCTTGGATTTTAAGTTGCATTCAGATGTTTTTTTTACAGTGGCATGGTTACATTGCCTTGGACATTTACTCCTACATAGCCTATGTCTAAATGATGACTGTTGATTGTATAGTCAATTGTCATTTCAGGCGTAGCATGTGAGGTTTTGATTATTTTCATCTTTCTACTACTTATATATATGGGAACAAATATCATTACAGATCTTGATTGGCTCTATTACAAAAATAGTGATTTCATTACTATTTTGGAAACCCTACTTTTAAATATAGATGTGGATTGGGGAAATGTATGGAAGTGGTGGATGTTAATGATTATGGTTTGGAATGAGCATTGTTGTTGACTGTTATAAAATGCAGAGTGTTTGAATAAAGGGAATAAGACCTCTTACAAATTGTGCGAAATACTTATGTTTTGTAATGGCATTGTGTTGGATATTAATGGACAGCGAAATTAGGCAAACACACAGGGTTTATGACTTAGTCATCTGATTGTTGGTTGATGCATATTTTTCTTATTGCAAAATATGTTATGGATTTCTTGATTAATATCATGAACAATAAACGTTTTTTCCCCTCTCGTTATCTTATTTTCCTCTAATTACAACTCCCTCACATATCCCATATTCATTTTGTTCACTCCCTATTCTGATATTGATTACAACCAAGAAAATTTTTGTGTTAAGTGGAGGAACTTGCAGTGTCTTGAGTGGATTGCAGTAAGGTTTATTGGGTTGATTTACAATTGATTGTTGTTGTCATTGAGCAGTGATCATTTCTTCTCGCCTTTAATTATATCATATTTTCTCTCAATACAAACCCCTCACGTATCCTAGAACATTGTTTCACCCCCCTACTCATTGATTAACGTTAGAACAATTTGTATGGATTGGATTGCATGAGCCCGATACATTTTGAGAGAAATCTATTTCATATTTTTAAGGAGTTGTCGTACATGGTTATTTAAAAAACTATTTTCTAATTGTTAACATATGTAGGATGAGTTTTTTTCAATCGGGGAAGTCATGGATGAGGAAACAGAGGTAGACGTAACTGGAACCAAGGCCCATATTCTCTATACATTTTGATGTTGATTCAGAAGAGCTTGGCCAATTGTTTCATGCTGGATTCTTTAATTGGATTGGGCAGGGAATAGTCCAACCTGGGCCTAAAAGGCCTCCTTTCCAATCCCCTCAATCCCACGACATTCATGTTCCTCCTCATGTCTCTTTACAACCTGAAGTCCCTAAAAGTGATGGGTGGCAGTAGATTGTTCACCCAACAGTCTCCCAACACCATGGTTGGCCCAACTTGACTTTGCCTGCTCCTCCACCTTTGAACCCCATTGTCCAAGCTTACCCTAACCAATCGCCAGTGCAATACTCCCATGACACCAAGAGAATGAATATTGAATCCCACCATGCATTTGATAAAGGAAAATATATTGCTGCCCCTTTCTCACCCTCCAATAACTCTGACAAATCTGTGTCTTCATGGATGCATTTGAGGGACGATTGCTCCCATGTGATCAGTGAGATAAAGCCTAAAGGCTCTTCCCAACCCAAGGAGAATTCAGGAAAATCAAAAGGTGACAACAACAACCAAGGAAGGGTTGCATCATAGACTAGAAAATATGGCTTTTGAATTTTATGTTATCTATTGTTTTATGACAGTTGACTCCATGGATTTTGGACAGTGTGTTTTTTTTTGGATATATGGATATTATTTTGAAATATTTTCAAATTTTATGAGATAAAATTGCCAAAAGTAAATATGTTGAGAGGAGGCACAAGGTGTTGTGTTTTATTAACAAATGAATTATGTTATAGTTGTTATGATTGTTATGAACTAAAGGGAGTTACAAGGGGTCCCACCTACTAGTTATTATTTATTTATGACCCTATTATGATTATTACTCCCCCCCCCCCCCAACTAAAGTTAGTTGAGTCTTTAGTTAGCTTAACTATTAAGTTGGTTCAACTACTTCAACCAATTTTAATTTGTTAAAAGAAGAAGTAAGGGGAGGAACAAGGCCAGGATAGAAGAAAAAACATGCCAAGGTTTTCTCTTTGAGTTTGTGTTGATATAATTTAGTTTTCATTCATTCATATATTCATCATAGCCTAATTCTCTTTTATGATAGCAGGGTCTTATTGTAGACAACAATATTCAGGTTTGAATCAAATCATTCAGACACTTGTTCTTCAGAGGTGTTGATCTATCTTTGATAGTCTGTGTAGACTTGTCTTTTTTTGAATTAGTTTTCATCACTGACAAAGGATATTGTGCAGAGTCGAGTGGGAAACACTATGTGCAAGTTGATCCAGATTTTAGAGTTCAGTTTTGGTTTTCTGTCAAAGGTCCTTTTGTATGTTCCATCGGGGATGTCTAAGTTTGACTTTGGTCCAAGATTTCTGTATGAGATTTTGTAAATAAAATGACTCTTTGGTGAATTAGAATGAAATAAAGGATTGCTTTATGTCTCAATTGTATTGATTATCATCTTGGTGTCTTTACTTCTGTTCTCACATTTATTTCAACAACTGATATGTTCAAAAAAATACATAAAAATTGAATTTCCAGCAAGCTTTTGTTGATAAAATACTAGCCTAAGGACTTGTAATTAATACTTGTGAGTTAGGATATATATTTTTGTTGGCTATAAATATAGGGTGATTATCCCGTCTACTTTACTTTAGCCAAGTAAAGTCTGAAAATGCTTGAGTAAGATCAATCCATATATTTTCCTCAATAGTGATGTCATAGTGTAGAAAGGTGAGGGGAGACCTTGTCTTTTTTTGATATTGTTGTGAAGATAGAACAAATTCCAGAAGGAATTCAAAGTATGGATACACCAATAGGTTTGAAGCGCAACACTTAGACATTATGGAGGATATCCTTGAAAAAGGTCAGATGATGGCAGTAGTAGTGATGCAAGGATGGATAATTGCCTTAGTCTTTGGAGTTGGCTAGAGTGATGGAGATGCAGAAAAAAAATACTAAGTTCAGACATGGAGATGCACATTTCAATAACTGGATGTGATGGTTGGACTAGCTACCCAACCAATTAAATATTTGAGGCTAGCATTGTGTGGAGATGTGATAGAGATTGGTTGAATTATAGGTGCAACAACAAGTTCTTAGAATCTTAACACTTAGACATTTTTGAAGTTTTGGTTGAGGTTGCAACAAAAGTTGAGGCATAAGTAGAAACTGTGAAACAACGAGTGATCCTCGCATCAGGGTAGTGACAAATTATACATTGTGGATAGAGTTGGGGATGATATATCTTTCCATCACAATGAATGGTTTGGGTGCACAGAACTTTAGGAGGAGGGAAGTGTGGATGGTTGCACATGTGGCATATGATTGTAGTGCGAGTATGAAACTTGGGGTTTCCACTTTGCAGGGAAACTTGAGGTTTCCAAATGGCATGAAATTTTGGGATTCTAGTAGAATTAACCATAGATGGATTCATGGTTTCAGGTAGAGGCTTGGAGACAACATATTTATATGGATGTTGTCGAGGGTGGAAACAACTTAGAGTGGGGGAGGATGTAAGGCCTAGGGAGATAAGCTTAGGCATGAACACTTCCACCATAGAATGAAATGAAGGAAATCAGATAGGTAGGACTCTTAGTGCATTTGAAGAAACAAATTCTTCATATATGGGTAGAGTTGGGGTTCCTTGGGCCTACGATGTCCCAAGGGGTGAATCCATCGAATATGCCTTATGACACAAGTCAGACGATGGATGGTTTGATGAAGGGTTGAGGGAAGGAATCAGGAACTCTTCCAAATCGATGAATTAGATCAGGCATGAGGAGGGCATGCCTAGACAAGTGGGATTAACTTCACTAAGCATCGTGGTCACCCAAACGATGGGTTAGCTGGACATATGGGGGTGTTGTTTAGGAGTTTGATGGGTTGGCCCAATGAAAAAATGAGGCATTCAATGGGTCAACTAGAAAATCCATCCAATTGATCCCACATGAGAGGTTGGCCCAACATTGTGAAGGGGCATTATTCACGAGTCACATCAGTTCACATAGACAAATTGTGTGGGAGCCATCACCTATAAAGGAAAAAGGGTTCACAACCAAGGGAAGAAACTTGGAAGAGAGCAAGAGTAGGTTTGTGGTTCTAAGGAAGGCTTAGATGAAGAGGGGTGAGATCCATCAAAGAGCCATGTCGCTCCACTTGGGAGAAATTTTGTTTCCTTGAGGTGATTCTATGATGGAGACGAGGAAACCTTCTTTGGCGAAAATTTTGGGGAAGTCTGGAAACATAGGTCTATTGGAGGCATGTGTGAGAAAAAACTAAATTCTATGAAGTTTGTGGTAATGAAGAGACAAAAAGTCTGTGGTTGAGGGCATGTCTAACATGTACTGCAGAAGGTTGCAAAAACAATTGCAATAGAGAGTCTTGGTGTGACGAATTTTTGTATGAGTGTGTTCGTGAGGTGAGGAAATTCATGTGACTTTGCCTAGTTGTAAAACAAGTTGATAGTGCTCATATTACGATTGTTTTACAATAACAGATACTTATTCACGTATTATGCATGGTTCATGCTTCCCACACTATTTCTGTGTTTGTATTTCATTTTTTGTTATTGTTGTTGTCTTGGTTTCTCATGTTCATGGATGTATGCTTATATATGACTAAGTATTAATATGTTAACAATTGTATAAGTATACAAGAGTTGCACTAGAGTATGAGTGTGACTTGTCGGTATCCTAGAAGAGAGTATGAGTATGCTATAGGTGAAGAGTCATAGTCTGAATGAAGCATCCTTGATATTGCAAAGAAGCCAAGTAAGAAACATCACAGTGCCACATTCCCTCAAGGGGTGCGTGATCGTAATAATCAGCTAGGGACACTATGGGGTCATGAAAAATGGTATAAAAGAATCATTCAAATGGAAATTTCATAACTCTCTCTTAAACACCACCGATACCCCTTTCATCTGTTAAGATGATGGGGTAGTGTTGATGATGGCGTCAACAATTTCAAGTGGGGGAGAATGTAATACCTCCAGCGCTTAGGCAAGGCACATGTTATCATGACGGGCACATAGAGGTGATTGGTCGATGAGTTGGATAAGGGAGCTCTTGGTTTGGTGCAATGAAATGTGTATTGGGCATACTTGACAAGATGCATGGTGATTTCGAGAGAGGGAACACCGAGCATGTTTGCAAAGTTACATGAAGAATCCCTATATTTGGTATCCTTGGTGGTCGAATCATGGGTGATTTCCGTAAGATGGTTAGGATGGTGTATCAATGTGTAGGCTAAGAGGTCCAAGGAGGACGTTTTGTCGAGTAAGATGGGTGACCAACTAAAAAGATTTTATTTATGCTTCTCGGTGGATTATGGAGGGGATTGGAAATGTGGTAGATTGTGTATCACCCATGTCAATGTCACATCGTTGGTATGTGCACTGAAGTTATGCAAGCACCTTACAAGAAGGGGCATGATATTCAGTGACTATCACAAGTTAACCTAGATGGATGATAACATGATTGCACATTGGGAAGTTGGTTTTCCGAGTATGATTGGCTTAGGGGAAGGAGCTTGTAGGTGTCAATGGTTAGGTGGTCATGGTGCAACACTGCTTATGGTAAAACTATCTTTTAGACTTATGCACATATAAATATTCATGGCTTTGGTTCACCAGGACATGACGATGATGCATATTCTGGGTGATACAAGAGGGTTGTTGGTCAAGCCAAAAATGCAAGGTCATGTGGGTACTGATCGATGACTAGACTCCTTGGGTGGTTTGGGACACTCAATCATGACAACTTAAATTTCTACTTCATATTTTCATTTTTAGGTAGTTGGCATCTCTCTCTCTCTCTCTCTCTCTCTCTCTCTCTCTCTCTCTCTCTCTCTCTCTACACAGACACACACACACATATATATGTATATATCTTCCTTTTCCTTAAGTTCAACAAAATTCCTATTTTATGATTGAATCCATAATGTAGTTATTTGATACATGTAGTGAACCTACCAAAATCATTGCTAGAGTGTTTAAGTGCATAAGATTATTAATTTATGGTGAAAATTTTGTCTTTTAAATGTTTTTGTAAATATAATGAAAAGTTTGGGCAATATATGAAAAATGCTAATTTTTTAAGGATTTTTTTTTTCTTCTTAATTTTTGAGGTGATTTTGTAAAAATGATATGTTGATTTTTCATAAAAATTACAAATAGAAAAAATAGACATTTTTCTAAGGACTAGTATAACTGTGTATAACAAAAATTTTCCAAGCTCTCAAAAATATGTTATAAAATTTTATGGATCAAAAAATACATATGTAAAAAATGAAATTTTAAAATTTAAAATATTTCCAAGGTGGAAAGAGTGTGGGGGAGATCATTTATGATCTTGTTGGAAAAGGAGAAGCAATATTTGAATGGGGTCAAGATATGAAACAAATAATCAAGTAGAGACGCTTGCTTTATTCTAGGGAATAACAAAATTTGATTATTTGCAAAGAAAAAACATCCTAATTTTGCAATACTAAGATATAAACATAAAACTGATGCATAAATCATCTACATCGAAACATGGTATATTGGATTGAATCATAAAAATAATTCAAAAAGAGCTGAAAATATTTGAATGTTTAAACATTTTTCATGTTTTAAGGGAAAACAATAAGTGAGAAAGCCAATAGGAAAATTCAATCTCTTATTTATCAAAATGAGTTCTCATATGAAAAAATGTGTTGTTATTAGAACTAATTCCTTAAGAACAACCATGGTATTTATATCTCCTTGTGTGATAACCACATATCAAATCTCAATAATAGACAACATAACTCCCCACACAATAACCACCATCAAATCTCGAGGTAGTGTGAAATAAAATCACATGAATGACCATCAATTGAATACATAAATGATGTACCATCGCATTTGTCACTCATAACTCCAAGCCAAACTTAGGAAGTGTGTGAAGGAAATTACATTTTTTTACAATAATTTCCCATTTTTCATTGAAATAGTTCAATACACCAAGAGAAGTTGTTCTAGTGAGACTCATCTTTGCTATTTTCATTTTTTTTATTATAAAAATTTCTCATTTTTCATTGTGTTGATGGGGAGGAATTTCCCTTAAACAATAAGGGGTACTCTTTTTTACACGGTCCCAATTAGATTCTGCATCGTTTCATTTAGGAGACCCATCCAAATTCTGGGTCAGTTTCCATTACCAGTTATGAGGGGTGATTGGTTGGTTGATGAATGCAAATGAATATTCAAATGAAATATAACTAAGTGAAAAAATAAATTTAATCTAACACGCCCTAGCTCATGGGAGCATATACAGTAACTAGATGAGTAGTTTTAAAAGAATCTAATTCCTGCAAATAAATTCCTCTAGATAGTTGTTAAGATGACACAAGGTTAGACAACACACGCATGTAGGCACATAATCAGATTAGTCTAAGTCATGCAATTACATACTATTGGGCCCGTGGTATGGTTAATTTAATAATGATAATTAGATCCTTTTTGGCCAAATGTGTATGTGCATTTTCCTGTTTTGAAGAGTTTTGAAGAGTTTTTCTGTTAAATCACCATGGTTCATACCAGGTATGTATGATTCATGTTTTATGATGGTTTTGAGTATAATTCAACATGTTTTAATGATTTGAGGAAACTAATTCATATTTTGTGTTTCACAGGGAAAAATCAAAGGTCGTTTTTGCATCCGGCACTCTGTTCGGTACTCCATCCGACACTCCATCTGGTACTTCATCTGACACTCCATCCGACACTCCGTCCGACACTCCATCCTGCACTAAAACCATGGGTGTTTTGGCAGTTATCATATCGAAAACCAGCGATGGGTGAATCATAAACATGGGTTTTCTTTGTGCTCGTGGCCTTCAGCTATTGAGCTTCTAACAACTCAAATTGGGTTTTTATGCTCAGTGTTTATTGGCTCACCTTGTTTCTAGAAGCCATCGACGGCTAAGACAGATTGAATGTGATTTGTTGTTTTTAGAGAAGGTCAACCCTTCCAGTGGTTGACCTCTCAGATTGTAAAAATTATAAATACCACATCAATGGTCAGATAGATAGTTAGGACATTAGAAGAATAGTTAAGCTCTGTTTTACCAATTATAGACATATTTTGCTAAAACTGTATAAAAATGCATTTTTTATTTTAATGTTGAAATTGTGTTAACTGAGCTCATGAGCCATCCTTGAACAGTAGAAACGACCTACTGAGGGGCCCACCAATAGTCTGGGTGAATATTTAGTTAGTTGTTAGTGAATTTGAGTAGTGTAATCGTCATTTTTTTTTATTTCATGTACATGAGTTTTTGTTGTGTTTATTTATTGTATAAATTGATGTTCATAATTTTATTAGTGTAGTTCAATTTTGTAGGTTATTATGGAGGCTAGTGGTAATATGCAATGATCTGTTAGTTGATAGGAAATAAACTTGCAAGTTCTTAGCTACTAACCTTGTGTGTAATTAGATGGTATTTAGATTTTTCATATGTTGAAATAGAGTTTAAAAACAAAGTTAAAACAAAGTTTCTAGTTCATGGTTTCTTTGGCAAGTTTCGGTGGATGGATAGTTGTTAGTTTTAGTTTTCATTTTCATTTTTCTTATCTAATTGATGTTTAGTTTTGCTTATCAAGTTGTTAGTTAGTTTTTTTATTTAATTTCTTGTAAGATGTTGAAATAGAAATAGGATTTAATTTATGTTTTATGATTATTTTCCATTTGCAATTTAATTTGTTAAAATAGAATTAGTTTAGTTTATTTCATGCAATTTCCTTTTCTAGATCTAGGTTGCAATTTTAATTCAAATTTGATTATTGAATTTAGTTTTCCGTTATGAATCTAAGTAGTATGAATTTTCTTAATTAGCATAGAATGAAATTGAATTAAATAGAATAGTGGTTTTATATTGTTGATGATTAATGCATAGATTGAATAATCACATGGATATGTAGGGTAGTTGATGTTTCTTCTATAATTCCTAAGTTCTCATTGGATTGTCTAATTCACAATTTTCACTTTGCTATCGAAGTCAATATTGAGTTTATCCCTCTTGAGTTATCGTTAATTGTTAAATTCCATCGAGATATTATAAGACACCAAAGACATAACCATCAACACTATATTTGAGTTTTCTTGCTTTGGTAGATTAGAGAATAGTCTTGTTGCTTTGGTAGATTAAAGAATAGTTTTGTTTTCATAGATTAATGAGTAGTTGTTGATTACTTTTATGATGCTTTGAATTTAGTAGATTAAGATTTCCTTTCATAAATTAGAAGTAATTATGAAGATTAACTTAAGAATAGAGTTCACTTTCTTATTAGTTTGATTAGTTTCTTATTGAGTAATTTTGATTAGTTTACTTGTGGTAGAAGTTATCATAGGTTAGTTAGTTGTTTGCTTTGTTATTTACTTTCTTTGATAGGGTAGTTGTTTGTCTATTTACTTGCTTTAATAGAATAGTTGCTTATTGAATTTGAGTAGGTTAATTAAAGTAGTTTGTTGTTGTTATTGCTTATTAGGTAGATAGTTTTCTTTTTCTTACTGTCATGATTAAGTTAGTTTTCTTTAAGTAGGGTTTTCATTTTCTTTCTTAGGACTATCCATCGATCCTTTGTTCAAAAGTTACTTAGGATAAATAGTTTAAGTTTTTTAGTAGGGTTTGATCATTAATATTCTTTGCTTAAGTATGTTATCCCTTAGATAACACATTTCCTTAGTTAGACTATACTACCTCTAGCCTTTCTCCCTTGGCACATATAGTGCTACAACTCTAAGTTTACTTACCCTGGGTTGACAATTTAATTGAGGGTTTTTAGTGTTTTTTTAGTTCATATAGAACACTGATCACATACATAAGCAACTCGTCATCTCAAGCAAAAATATAATAAAGAGTAAGCAAATATATAATAATATTTCTAGTTTTCTAAGAGTAGTCTATAAGAAAATAATTGCAACACATGTAAACAATACACAGTTAGTTGAAAATATTTTACAACAACCACCATCTACAATAGTTATTCTCTCCAACAAAATTTGGCCCTAAGGGATTCTCACTATTAATTCACAAAATAGTTTGTCAATATCCAATGAATGAAGATCCCCTTCAAAGTGGGATTCTTCCTTATAGGAATTCTAGTAACCATTGAAGGTGTATTCTTGAATTCAACAAGAAGAAGTTACAAAAACTCTTCAACTCCCCTTTCTGAATTGATCATGACAAGTGTTGACATGTCATGAAGCTAAGGGTGGTTGGTAAAATAAAAAATAGGGAACAATTGTGAGCAAAATCAAATTTGTTATTTCATCTTATTCATGCACCTTTGTCCTTGACATAGGCTTCCCAAACTTCGTACTATTCATTGAGTGATATGATACTGTGGTATAAAACTTCTTTGAGGGTGGCTTTGTTGAAGGATGAGTTTTCACTGAGATTCTTCATATCCCTCTCCAAGGTGGCCATGAATGCCTAGATCATCATTTGAACTTTGGCATGTTGGATGAGGTGTTCCTCCATCAACCTAATTGTTACCTTCATAGGTGATTCATATTTCTCCCATCTCTACTTTATGTGTTTTTGGATTTTTTCGAGGAGCTACTCCATTGAAATTGGTTTCTTGATTTCCTCAATGGGAGGAAGGAAAATGTTATGCATCATACTTGTGCAGATTTTTGGATTTGCACACAAATAAAATGTGAGCTTGTATTTTCCTTTTTTTCTCTCCTCCCAACTTGCTAGCATTGATCAAGGGAAGTGTAATTGATTATTATTTTTACCTCTGATGGGAGAGGAATATCAACAAGAGCATATGGATTCTCAATGATCCATATTTTTATGTCATCTAATCATTATCAGGTGGTAGTGAGATGAAAGTTCTTGGCTTGTACATGAATATGCTAGTCCATTATGTCGGTTGTTGAAGACATGCAGATGGGAATACATATTGGTAATATCCTCCTCAATTTTTTTTTTAAACATTTCTTCACATGCTTTGAATAATCTTAGATTTTCCTCATCTTTCCTTGCATCCATGATATTTTCTTCCAGTTATCTAATCTAGACATCCTTTTCTATGTTTTGGCGAAACATATTCTTGAGGTTCTACTCCATTGTTATGGTGAAGGAAGTGTCGACAGATTCTATGGAAAGTGGGTCTTGGTTGACATATCTGCCATTGTAGTCTCTAGAGGATTGATAATAGGTTTCCTCCCATGACTGGAACTTTCTTGGACCGATGCTGTACAATTCTACCAAAGGATTTGTCAAATTTGAACTTCTTCAACTTTTCCACTTTGCTAGGATGGTATGGCATGTGAATCCCCAACTCCAATTTTCCAAATTTGAGGTGATTGCTAGAAACTTTTGTTGAATTTTTGGAGGTTAGTGTCCATAGGTGAGGCGTCATTGTTTAGAGCCTCTTCCTCATTTTTCCATTGTTCTTCTTTACATTCCTTAGCTATAACTTCATCTACTACCATTTGTTTTGTTTCTACTTCTTCTCCTACTTTCATTTCATTTTCTTGTTTTTCTTCTCTTTCGACCTCTACTACTTTCTTGGTCGATGCCTTCATTACCACTTCTGCTTCCTCTTCTGTTGCTACTAATGTTTTTTTTCATCATCTTATTCATTTTTCTTGAAATCTTAAATATTTGTTTTCTTCTAAGTAACATCCTCTTCTTATTTTAAACCTTTTCCTTTTTCTTCTTTTCTTTTCAACTATCAATTCCTCCCCCTTAACTAATTTCAAACATGTAGATATTGTTTTAAAAGTTAATTTTTCTATTTCCTCTTCTTTATTTATTTTCTAGGATTCTTCATGGTATTTCTCCTCATCAACAATCCTTCATATAGATTTTCCCTACCTCTTGAAGATAACTTCATCATATTTCTTGGAAATGCAATGAACTTCTTCCTCCTCCTATGTGGCTAAAGTGTATTCCCATGGATGTTTGTACTTACTATAATGGTCCTTGAAAAATTTATTTGGGTCATGCTTCCAAAAACTTTCTCCTCCAAAGTGGAAAGGTAGTAGTGTGTCCACTTCTGTTTGGGATTTCTTAATGATTCATAATGAGTATGAGTCGACCCACAATGGAAGTAGCTTCCAGATAGCCTTCTTGTGTCAATATAGTGTTTCCCTGACTCCATGGATCACATTTTGATATGTGATATTACAAAGCACTAATATTTCAAGAACAAATATTAGGAGAAAGTGGGGATCTTTGGTAGCTCTGTATACCCTTATGTAAGTATCTTGCTCCATGAGGTATTAGTCTCCAATCATCTAGATTATTTCCAATTCTTTATCAGTCATACACAAAACTGTTGTGTTGAATATGTGCTCATAGAGAGGTGCTAAGATGTGATAGAAGATCTTGTGGTAATATGTCCTCTATTTGTGCTCCCATAACATTTTGCAGTAGATAATTAGAGACGGGTCGGTCGGTTTCCAAGCCCAACCCATCTTGGGATATTGATGGCATACACACATTATATCCAAGAGATAAGATGCCATGTGAAATATTAGGAATATTCCAAGTTTGGTCTCTTTGATGGTTGTGATGGACTCTACTAAAATTATTGATAGGATATCAAACCAATTGAATGATGACCCTTCATCAACATAGAAGTATATCATAGGAATAAGGGATAAAATGAATTTAGAAGAATCTTTCTCCCCATATAGCATGCTAATCATTGCCACAATGTATTGGTATGGAATTCTGAGTGAAGCGATGGGATATTCACCACATGGTCTGAGTTTGAAATTTTTATCTGGATTGTACCAAATCTTCAATAGATCCTTCACCTTGTGTGGGAACTTGTTGATGAGTTCATCATCCATTGACTGGGTTACCTTATCTAAATTGTAATACGTTTCTATGTCAGCTACTTTAAATGATTCTATGGGCTTCCCTTAGCATTTAGTATGTATCGATTGTCAATAAATACATGCATGAGGATCCATGAGATAATGTATAAACAAGGAAAAACAACCACACGAGATGCCACGCTATGCAATTTTGATCTCTGTTGGCATAGGGGCAGACCCAGGGTTCAACTCCAAGAGCGCACCAACAATCCCTAACTATTGGCCCTTTCAACAACACCTATGAAGCAGATGCAATCTCACTCGAGGTAGCTATGGGGGGGTTGCAGGACAAATATGTCTACAGCCAAAGGGGATATCAAGTGGATCCAATAAAAGAATAGTACAACATTTATATATCATTCACCAGTTCATATCTACTCCACAGAACCATCTATCAGATGTAACATAGTAATGAAATAACAATATACCGAATGACAAAGAATAGAGCATCAATTTCACACACAAAAAAACATATACGTGGTTCACCCTCTCTCTAGGGATATGTCCATAGAACTATGCTTTATAATATATTAAGATGATGTATACAGTTCTTTCCTGAACTCTAAACTAGCATATCTTCTTTCTTCTCCTCTCTTCCTCTCCCCTTCTCGCGCACCCAGCTGCAGGACCGATATTCGCACCCAACTAAAGATATTACAATACCAGAAGGCTCTACACTCAACACTTCTCTCTCACACAATAGTACTCATTCGATCGCACAATAACAATGATTCCTCAATCAACTTGGTATCAACAAAAATAACAACAACCCATCCCAGGTCATTTAGACCTCCATTTATACATTACAATCACTCACCGATAGCCTTAGGTCAAAACCCTAGATACCAAAAACCTAGGTGTCTAAAACCCTAGGTCAAATTGACTCATGTTTTCAGGGCTTCGCCAGCCTGTCTTTCCTTCCTTCTCGCATGGTGCTCCAAAGCATACAATAGTGGATTTTTTCTCTTGCTGAGTTGTCCAAGATCCATATTCCTTGTTGAACTATCATCCTTGATCTCCTTGTCCAACATCTTGCTTCCTTTACTTCGTTTTATCTTTTTTGTTCTTTTACACACTTCGACCTAGTAACAATCATTATTTCTTCCATGCAGTTTGCATTTTTCATTTTATTCCTTGGTCTTCACTTTATTCCATAACCAAGGGCCAACAGGCCCCCAAAACTCACCTATGACTTGTCCCGAGGCACTTAAGACCTGATCCCTATGCTTTTCTTTGTCTTCAGACTATGTAGGGAAGCTTGTTCTTCCATCTCTAGTCCTCCCTTCCTCCCTTGTGCAGACTGTATTTTCTGTGTATGGTACCCAGTTTCAACTGCACCTGGTACCTAGACCCTTTTCTGCATGCTTTTACTAAGATCTACGAGGCAGTTGATTTTCATAATACAACTTCAGTCAGCTCCCATTCACCAAACCTTCCTTCCATTCTCCATTCAAATATTTCAACTTCATAGCTCCTCCTTTTGTAATATAGGAGACATCGTATGGCCTAAGCCAATGAATTCTAAACTTCCCAAGATGCTTTATGGACTTACTGTCATATACCAGTACCATATCACCTTTCTTAAATACCTTCTTCTTGATGTGTCTGTTGTGGTAGGCCTTCTCTCTTTCTTTCAGACACTGCTGATGAAATCCCACAATAAATATGCCTTCCTCTTGTTTGACCAACTGTGTAAGCCTCTTTCGAACAATGCCAGTGTCATCCATATCTGTAAAGGAAACAATTATTAAACTTGGTACCAAATATTCCATTGGGAAAATGACTTCGAGACCATACACCAATTTAAAGGGGGTCTGCATTGTTAGCTTCTTGCAAGTGGTTCTTGTTACACATTGAAATTACTCACTTCAATAGTGTCGCAAGTGTCATCATTACAAGTGTCGCCAATGTCTCATTTTGCTCACAAGTGTTGCAAGTGTCAAGGAAAGCATACTGTCATGATGCCTATGTCGTGCCTATAACGACATGAGAAGGACACTTGACAAACATCAAACACTTGATTTGGAAGAGGAGGAATGGTTAACTGGGCTTATGAACCTCTTTCCATCTGAAAGAACCCAAAAAAATGAGTTTTTGGAGGAGAGCGCTCCCCTATACCTCTCTCAGGAGTGTTGGCGCTCCCCTATACACTATATGGGAGCGTTATAACACCGTATCAGCCCTTTCAAAGGAGCACTCCTACTCTCAGGAGTGTTGGCGTCCCCTTAAAGCCTACTTGGGAGTGATATAATTCTCTGATGGCCCTTTTGAGGGAGTGCTACCTATTCTGGGTAGCAGTTGGTTTGTTGAGATGAATGGGGGAAAGATCTTTTCAATCTTGGAAGGCAGTTGGATTCGAACCCCTAGTCCAGCCATGATCTTAGGGAAGATCCCTAACTCAAGGAGGAAAATCCTCAACTCACCCCAAAGATATCTCAAGTTATTGAGGATATCCAAGGCTATATAAGAAAGCTTTCTCATGGTGAAAGGGGGGATCTGGATGGAGAATCATACCAAACTTATGATCTCATAAGTGATATTTGGGGAAGAATTAGAGGCATGAAACCTATGATCTCATAGGAAACACACAGTGAAGTGGAGGCTAATGAGTGAAGCTATCTTCATTCCGATCATGGAGATTTTGGGCAAGGGTTAGGCAAGGAGAACTTGATGAAAATGCTACATTCCAATCTATGGCTGGCTTATCGAGGAGCTCAAGATTGGAGTTCAACTCGGAGCGTGCAGGGACAAACACTGGTAAAAGGTACATCTTTCCTCCTTCCTCTTAATGAATTAGTTTGTATAGACCTAAAAGGAAGTCAGTGACCATGATAATCACTTTCTGTATTAGAGTTAAGATTCTAGCTCTTTGAGGAGATCTACCTGTCCGCAGGAACATTTTCCTTCAACAGAAATTGGCGACTCCACCAGGGAAGAATCATAACTTTATTAGTTTTGTTTTTCCTCATAGACCTTGTCTTTCCCTTTGTTGTTTTCAGACCTTTTTCACCCCATTTGTTTGATTTCATATGCTGATTGACTCTTTACCCCATCACATTCAGCTTGACTGTCAAAATTTGACTGAAATTTTGGGTTTTTTGACATTTTTATGAGTTTTTTAAGCCTGTCTTCCCTGTGCCCATGTTAGAAGAGCACCATCACTCCCTAAAGGTGCTGGATAGAGATTTATAATGCCTGGTGTCCCTTACACCAGAGAGCCAACCCCTTTTTTCACTAAATCTTTTCAAAAATTGCATTTTTTGAGGTCCAGACCCTGTTTTTTCACTTGCTGAGATTCTTTGTGATTCAATGCTTCTTCCAATTGAACTTTGACATCCCTCCTTCTTAGAAATAAGAACTTTTATGTTCAAAGTTGGTGGACTTCTTCATTATTTTTGATTTTGTGTTGTTGAGAGATTGAAATTAATCCACCGCTTTCTTCTCTCCTATCCGACTGAGCGGAAACTCTGGTGAAGGGAATCAGGAATCTGTGAACCATATTATCTAGTTCTTTGAAGTCATCATTCTTAAACATATCTCTTTTGTGTGAATTGTTTTATTTTTCTTTGTTATCTTTTGTCTTTTGTTTGCTTCTTGTTTCAATCATAGCAAGAGGGTGTGTGTCATGTGTGCGAAATCTAATCATGCTTGTTTGAATCTCCTTGATCTGAAAGGGTAGTTGGTAGGAGAAGTCTTTGCATTGAATTAATCATCATTCACATACAAACAACAAAGACACATATTAGTGATTGGTTTGCATATTAGAAGGCATTTTTGAAAATGTTTTAGCATTGCATTAGATTCGATTGAGAACCAATTGATTGAGGACATTTCATATTAGTGTTTGATAGTGAAAACAAATCTTTCTCTTTCCCTTAAATAGGCATTCATTGAAAAGAAATGATTGCTTATCATATTTCATGCATTTTTTGGGAATTTGAGTCATCATTCCATCAGTTTCACTTTCATACACCCTTTGAGTAAAGAACAACTCTAAAACAAACGCTAATTAAAAATTATCTAGAACATTTTTGTTTTTAGGATCTGCCACCAACAGTAGACTAGGGTTAGCACTTTGGATTAGGCTGTGAGTACAACTCTCCAATGTTTTTCAAAACAAACATTATCATCCTAAGCTAGGGAGAGTCAAATCCAATTGTCATATTGGTTTTCTGGGATCCCTCTCTCACACAGGGGCTACGTACGAGGTCGCATTTGGGCGAATTACAAAGATTATCCCTCCCTGGTTCAACTATTTGTACTGGTCGGATCGTATATTGGGGGTTGCTTGGATGTATACCCATGATTATGTGTGGGAGCCTCTCAGGTTGATTTCAGACTTGTTATCCTGCCCATACGTTTTGGATCGGACTGTCGACTGTACCCACCCAGGGACTCACTGCGAATTGGTGTCTTTAGTTGCCCTAATATTTAGGTACTTACACAAGGTGAAGGTGAAGGGAAGTCTCACTATACCTGAAACAAACATTGGTCAAACTCACTCGGGCTCCTTGGAGGGTAAATCCACAATTACTACGTGGAAGCTTGCACCAAGGTGAAAGTCCGTTAAGAAGGTCGCCATTGTAACTGTTCCACCATATCCTATCCCCTTCTCGACTTGATCATGCGACGTTGGATTTCATTACCAACTAGTATGATCATCGAGAGAAGTTTTTGTCTTCTTGGTTGATTCCTAGATTTTATTAGCGCATGTTGTTTCTTTTTGTTAGTTGGCCCTAGATTTTCAATGTGTTCTATTTTTCCCCACAATTGAGCCCGTAGACGATAAAGGTATTCCTCGATCATGTAGGATGCAAGGGATACCTCCGGAAGGCTATCAACCCTTACCTCCTAACCCTCCAGAAGACAACTACTGTAGAGAGGTAGAAAATCCATCTGACGCTGGAAGTGCTATTGCTCCTCCATTAGATAACCCAGAAGACACTTTGGTTACGATTGCAAATCCCACTACACCTGTGTTGGTAACCCCTCTCGAACCACTTTTGGTTCATTTATACTCCCTTAGGAACGTCATGGATGAATAGGTCCCACGATTACCAGAGAGGATTTTTTCCAAAACATATATGGGATCCACAGAACCAATCTTTGGTGATGAGTATAGGACTCCTGTTCATCCTAGCACTGCAGTAGAAACCAATCCCACACCTGCTCGTTCTATATGGAGGACTTCATCGGGACACGATCTCTATGAAAATTTCAAATCCTTTTGAAAACCCTTTCAACCTCATGACCCTCCTAGTGAAACAGGACCATCCGGTCAAACCATGAATCACCTATTCGATCAAGTTATTAACCCTACTGTCACGCCAACACAAGTGCATCCTAATGCTGGACTCATCACCTATACTCATCTCCAAAGAACTTCAATATCTACCCTCGTTCCTACAAGATTTTACTCTACAACTCCACATTTTCCACATGATCTTGCTGGGACATCTTCTCACCAGAGAATGCAGACCCCTGTTGGCAAAACACAACCGGCTAGAGGGAAACCACCATCCAATTCACCTTTCCCTCCTGGAGGACTACCTTTCCATGGTGGGCCTACCCGTCCTAGGGGGAAGCCCCCTTTTCACGCTCCTCCTAGAGGGAAACCTCCATTTTCCAGTCATACCTCGGTCATAAATCCACTGCTGGCAAGGGGGCAACCCTCGTTTGCTGGAAACCCTTCACAATCCCGGGGAGTATCTTCAGGAGGCATTTTTACCCAACCCCACATTGGGGGGCACTTGTATAATAACCCACTAGGAGGAGTATCAAATCATGTCCCCTCTGGAGCATCTTACGGGCAATCTTATCCGAGCGGCATCCCAAACACCACTTGGAGTTATCTGGGACCACAATCTTATCCTCCTCATGGCCTCATGTGTATCTTCCTCTGGGATATACTCCTTACCATTCTCAAGGGAAAAATGTTTATCCTCCTCACGGGAAAATAAATCACCTTGCCTATAATGTTCAGAACCCACCGGGTTATGCCAATGTTTCTCATGCACCATCGAATCCTTCTTATCCTAGCCAACAACAACCATATGTAGGAGAACCTATTGTTTACAACTATCCACCTAACCCAGTCTATGGTCCTACTGTTGTTCCTATGGAACACCAGTATCATTTGAAAATTAACCGACAACTACCTTTCCTTGCGACTCTGGATCTCCTAGACTTGTCTCGGTTAACTAATGATCCTATTTCTCATTCACTGGTTTGGCCAGTCATTCCAGCTAAACTTCACTCTGATATCCCAAAATTTGACGAAAACCCTGGTGAAGATCCAAACAACCATGTGATGACTTCCCATTTGTGGTGTTCATCAAAATCCCTCATGGATGATTCTATACGTTTGCATCTTTTCCAGCGAACACTTACCGGTTCAGCAACAAAGTGGTATATTGAACTACCATGTGCTTCTTTTCATGATTTCAATTCCCTTGCCATGTCTTTCCTCACACACTTTCAACTGCCTATTCTCTACGAGATAGGTACTGAACTCTTGACCTCCCTTCATCAAACTAAATCTATGCATATCTCTGACCATATTCATGAGTGAAGGTGATGACGAAGGATGATCAAGGTAGTCATTCCTGACATACTATTGGCAGAATGGTTTACTAAATCACTGTTACCCCCAATCACTCGCGATGTCGCTATGGGTGGTGCAGTCACAGAGGAACAATCCATCGCTTGGGCTCAGTACTTAGATTTGGTTTATTCCCAATATGGTACTTTGTATGATTTACTTCTGAATGCTGCTCGAGCTAATACCGATCCTTCTAAGCCATCATCCTCATCTCATGTGGATGGTGTTATCGGCTCTGTCAAAACCTAGTCTTTTTCAAAATCGACTACACCCTCCTCTACCTCCCCCCAAACTCAGATATCTGAGGTGAATGCAGTTCAATATACCCCTTCACAACAATTCAGAGGTAAGAAGAAGACAAAGAATAAATCAAAAAATAATAATGAACAACCCAAAAATCAAACACCTGCTACCGAAAAGCAACTGCAACAGAAACTGAAATTCCCATGTATCATTTGTGGTGACGATCACTACACTCGATATTGTCCACTTCCTAATGAAGTGGGCAAAATTTTCCAAGGGAAGTCACAACCCGTTGTGCTTACTCAACCTTTTCCACAGCAACAATCCATGGTTGCTCAAACCCCCTCTCCTGGGGGTAGTTCTAGCGAACCTCATGATGAGGCCTCGTTGAGTGCACATATTTATATGTTTAATGGGATCAATTTGACCACTCACTCTAAGACATACGACAGACCAGGTAACCTTGAAAAAGGAAAATACACTAATGGTAGCAAAAGTTTACCAGATCCATCGTCATCCTTCGTTAGTCTTCCATCGGTTAATCCTCCATTTGGACCACTCCAGATTGAGAAACCCACGTTCGAATCTATCTTAAGCCCTCCTAAGAGAACTATCCACAAATCTACTTTTAATCCTAGTGTACGTGTCACCCAAAACTACAACATTGTTGAAGATTTGGCTCAAGCACCGTGTGCTATGTCTGCGTTGGAAGTTCTAGAGCACTGTCCTAGTCAACGTAGAACGCTCTTGGCTGCTCTTGGTGCTATTGATCATGAGTCGTCCAATCAGATCATGTTTAACCTTGATAATTATGTGTCTCAACTCTCCCACCAACTCGCTTTCCAAGTTGATTTTGTTGTTCACAATCAACAAATCCACTGAACTATTTTGGATGAGGGAGCCTTGACTTGTGTCATGTCTTTGGCATGTTGAAAAGGTTTAAAATCACCAGCACTCAAAAAATACCCAATGATGTTAAGTGCCTTCGATGGGTGAGGTTTTAATCCCCATGGGATTTTACAGTCCCTGCCCATCCAATTGGGTGGAAAAACTGTTACTATTGATGTCGAGGTGGTCGATGCTCCCCTCGATTACAACTTGTTACTTGGAAGAAGTTGGTTTTATGCTATGAGTGTCGTTTCCTTGTCAGTTTTTCGATGTGTACAATTTCCTCATTAGGGAAAAATTGCCACTATTGATCAGTATGGATTTCTGCACGACTGATGTTTGTGCTCCTGCTACCAACAATATTCCTTTCTTGGGAGACCATAAGATCATGTATGAAAGCATTGGTGTTGGCTTACTAAAATATTGTAGCCTCATGGGCACCTTCCCCACACCACTTTCACTGACTACCCATCATATTTCCATCGTCGATATGATTTATTAATCTTTGGGATCATCTGACCCTTGGATTATACCTTGTCCATTGGAATTCAATGCACTAAGTGACACCGTGCCACTTAGTCCAGCCGAAATGTCATACGTTTCTATCCAATTCATTTCTCCCTCGTTAGATGACCAACATCTATTGGTGCCTGACATTTCCTCAATGCCATCACGTTTGTGTTCCTGGTCGTCTGCGATCGACTACATTTCCCCAACTTTTCCTTCGGATGAATCTATTCCGGAAATGCTTCGTATTGACAAGTTACCTTGGGATCATAACCGTCACTGATCCTCTTTTATTCCCCCTCGTGACAAAATTCGAGTAGATATACAGTCTATCTCCACTCCTGATGTCAATTTTCTATCATCTCCCATGCTTTCAACTTTCGATGATTTGGATCTGGTAGTGGACATGGTGATTTTTTCGGTAGGGTTATTGGAGCATGATCTCCTTCCTCCTTTCATGAGCCTTGACATGTGTTCCTTCCCAAGTGATTATCTTCCATCCAGCAAAGACCTCATGGAAGCCATGACTGAGTTTTCTCCCTTGACATAGTATCCTTCTGGAGCATTACCCTCTCAGAAGCCATGATTAGGAAGAAACCATGAGCATAGTTTCTCTTCTCTGTGGAAAGCTCTTAAAAAATGAAACAAAGGCCTTGAGCATAGTTCTTTTCCTGTGTCAAGCTCGTTAAAAAATGAAGCAGTCACCTCTCTTGAACCTTCTTTTCATCCACCCTTCTCCTTTTTCTCATCTACTAGAGAAATTGGTGACGACCTCATAGTCGGTGAATGAATTGAAGCTTGGGGGGCATGTCTCCAGCCTTTGATGATATTTCTGGAGTTAAGCCACTAGCTTTCATAATAGGGGCATACCGAGCTTAGTATTTGTTCTTTCTTGTGCTCATAAATACATGAGAATGCATCTGGGTAGACTTTTATCTCTTTTTCGGACCTGTATGGATACATGAAAAAGGAACCCCCTGGAGTCTCCTTTAAGCTCTTTTTAGACTCTCTAAACATGAAAAGATTTCCGAGTGATATTTCTTTCTTTCCCACTCCTTAAATGGTTTGAAAGGGAGTCTTTCGAGTGATAATTTATCTCTTTTTCGGCCTCGTGAGACTAGCATTACGAAAAAGGACAACATTGGAGTCATCTTTAAGTTCTTTTCAGACTCTCTAAACATGAAAAGATTGCCGAGAGATCTTGTTCTCTTCATGCTCATTAAAGTATTTGAAGAAAACATTTGTTGAGCGATAGCTTATCTCTTTTTCAGTCTCATCGGACTACTTTATGAAAAAGGAACTGAGAGAGTTCTCTTTTAGGTGTTTTTCCAGACTCTATAATCATGAAAAACCTTCGAGTTTTCTGTCTTTGGACTCGCTAAACAAAACCTCGACAGGCCCATATGGGACCGAACCCTTACTTCTTCCAGTTCATTAGACAAAGGAAGGGGAACTTACCTAAGGTGAGTTATATAAAACATGTGTTACCCTCCTTGAGCTTGTTAAATTAAAAAGAGGTACTCGTCTATCTGGATGAGGGAAAAAATTGAAAGAAGAAAGCCAAGCAGTTTTCTGAGAACATTACGAAGTAACTCTTAGAGTTTCCCTTGAACATGAAACTTTGTCTTTGTGCACATATTAATATGTTGAACCTCTACACTGAACCAATCCTCTGAGTTTTTCTTACTCCTTTGGATCACCCGACGAAAGTCACAGCATCCACTGCATTATCGTGTTTTGGTCCATGTCACATTTCTGTTGTTGTGCCTCAATGTTCAAGGGAAGTATCCACCTTGAGATTCAACCATCACAAATATCTTGTCTCAATACCCATGTCAGTCCATGTTCATTTTATCTAACAATTACATCTATGTGTCCATTTCATGTCGTTGATGGGGGATACATCAAGGCCCTCCTTCAACGAGTCTATTCCTGTCGACTTCAACACATTATCTAGGGACTAGACTTAGAAACCAATTAGTATTGTGGTACCTACATGCCTCAATGGTAGGCCTCCTCACGTTCGAAAATGGGTTTACATCATTGACCTCGGTTGTAAGAAAATATCCCTGCAGATAGGTAGATTGCCTCAAAGAGCTAGACCCTAAACTCTAAGATAGAAAGTGCTTAACGTGGACACTGAATTCCTTTCAAATCTATAAAAACTAATGCATGAGGAGGAAGGAGAACAAAAGTACATTTTTATCGACGTTTGTCCCTGCATGCTCTGAGTTGAGCTCCAATCTTCCGCTCCTCGATGAGCCCTATAGACAAACAAAGTACGACCACTTCCTACTCTATTGATATTAGCTTGAAAATAGATCTATGTATCAACGATAAGTTCATGTAAGATCAGATACAAACTAGAAAGAAACAGGCCAAGCATGTCATATTAATGAGAATAATGACAACAATACTTACAATCATAGATCCAAATGCGACAGCTTCGTCAAGTCCCCTTTGTCTAACCCTTTCTTGAAAGATCCACGACCTGGATGATAGCAACTTCACTGATCACTCTCCTTTGGCCGACTGCATGTTTCCTATGAGATCATATGTTTCATGCTATAAATTCTTCCCCCTTTTCACCATCATAGATCCTGCTTATATAGGTTAAGAGAGACTTAACCTCTTGAGGTATCTTTAGGGTAGGTTGAGGAATTCCCTCCTTAGATCAGGGATCTCCTGATTGAACCAAGAATTTGAATGCAACTGCCTTCCAAACTTGAAAGATCCTTCCCTTATTCTCCTCAACGGGCCAACCACTGCCTAGATTAGACAACGCTCCCTCAAAAGGGGCATCAGGGCACTATAGCGGTCCCTAGGAAGCTTGAGGGGAGTGCCAGCACTCCAAGGATGGATAACTCTCCTATAGAGGGGAAAGTGTTCATTATAACGCTCCCTAAGACCTTATAGGGGAGTGCCAACACTCTTAAGGCTGATGTAGAGGAGCGCTCACCTTCAAAACCCTAGTTTAAGAGCTCCTTTCAGGTGGTAAGAGTTCCTTGACTTCAGTTTAACATTCTCCTTCCTCCAAATCAAGTGTCTGAGTTATTCTAAATGTCTCTTTGGTGTCTTCATCATGGAAGTTTGCTTTGTTTGATGTTTTTGACACTTGTGAATGACATGCGACACTTGCGACATTTGAGAGGATCATGCAACACTTACGACACTTATCGAAGTGAGAAATATTGAGGTGTAACAGATTGCCCCCCAAAGTATGAAGTTAGAAGATGCGAATTGATAAATGAAATGATTTGTAGATGTTCAAGAAAGGGTATAGACTTGGAGAACCTGATGGAAGCTGCACACAAACATCCAACAAATATCATGGCATATTTCAAAACCCAAGGCAGACATACCTATGCTTGGGTGATGAAGGCTTGCAAGATATGGCCGCCATAAAAGACACTGTGGATCCATAATTGTATTGATGGAAAGGTATAGCCACTGAGGATACAATGTGGATCTATACTTTGATGACCTAGACTGATCGTAGCCATGAAGAATACACAGTGGATCTACGAGATGACAAGACATAGCCACGACCAATACAAAGTGGATCTATGTAATAGTGTATGTATCATTTGTCCAGGAGAAACTCCTTCGCAACCTGGGCAAAGCATATATCAAAGTGATCACTCAACCCAGGGTCTTCTTATCGATCCCAATCTGGTACAATTCTAACCATGTAAATAGATGTCCTGATGTCGAACATGGCAGAAACCACTTGATTATCGGTCAATGGTGCAAACCATTAACAAGTGCGAGGGAGATCACCATTAATGTTGATGATTCCCAAGGTACCCTAGTACATTCCAACGAATGTGAATGGATGAGATGGAGTCAAACATCTGTGGAATCATCCGATCAGAGGTCAATGATGCAAACCTACTGTCAAATGTGAGGAGGCCTTCCATTGAGGCATTCAGGTCCTAAAGTACTAACTGGTTTCTAATCCTAATTCTTGGAAAATGTGTTGAAGTTGACAGGAATAAGCTCGTCGAAGGAGGGCCTTGATGTATCCCCCATAAATGACACGAAATGAACATAGAGATGTAATTTGCAAATCAAATGGACATGGACTGACACAGGTTTTGAGGAAAGATATTTGGGATGGCTAACTCTCGAGGTGGATACTTCCCTTGAACACTGAGGCACAACAACAAAACATGACATGGACCAAAACTTGATTATGCAGTGGATGTTGTGACTTATGTTAGGTGACCCAAAGGAGTGAAGGAAACTCAAAGGATTGGCCTAGTGCATAGGTTTAGTGGATTAAAAAGACAAAGTGCCGTGTTCAAGGGCGACTCTAAGAATTACTTGGTAATGTTCTCAAGAGACTGCTTGACTTCCTTCTTTCAAATTTTCCCCCATCCAGATAGACGAGTACCTCTTTTTGATTTAATGATATCGAGGAGGATAACACATGCTTGATATAACTCAACTTCAGTAAGTTCCTCTTCCTTTGTTTAACTAACCGGAAGAAGTAAGGGTTCGATCCCGTATGGGCCTGTTGATGTGTGTTTTAGTGAGTCCAAAGACAGAAAAATCGAAGGTTTTTCATGATTATAGAGTCTGGAAAAACACTTAAAAGAGAACTCTTTTAGTTCCTTTTTCGTACAATAGTCTAACGAGATTGAAAAAGAGATAAACTATTGCTCAAAAGATGCCATTTCGAACCTTTTAATGAGTGTGAAAGGAAGCAAGGTCACTTGACAATATTTTCATATTTAGAGAGTCTGAAAATATTTTAAAGATGACTCCAGGGGGGTTCTTTTTTCGTGTGTCCATGCAGGTCCGAAAAAGAGATAAAAGTCTACCTAGTTACATTCTCATGTATTTACGAGCACGAGAAAGAACAAACACTAAGCTCGATATGCCCCCAGCTTGAAAGCTGGTGGATTAACTCTAGAATGATCATCAAAGGCTGGAGACATGCCCCCCAAGCTTCAATTCATTCACTGACTTTGAGGTTGTCACCAATTTCTGTGCTAGATGGAGAAAAATGATACAGGTGGATGAAATGAAGGTTCAAGAGAGGTGACTGTTTCATTTTTTAACGAGCTTGACACAGGAAAAGAACTATGCTCAGGACCTCTATTTTATTTTTTAATGATCTTTCCACAGAGAAGAGAAATTATGCTCCTGGTTTCTTCTTGATCATGGCTTCCAAGAGGATAATGCTCTGGAAGGGTACCATGTCAAGGGATAAAACTTGGTCATGGCTTCCAAGAGATCTTCTCCAGATGGAAGAGAATCACTCTGGAAGGAACACATGTCAAGGGTCATGACATGGGTAAGGAGATCAGGCTCCAATAACCCTACCGAAGAGATCACCATGTCAAATACCAGATCCAAATCATTGGAAGTTGAGGTCATGGGAGACAACGCCACATAATTGACATGTGGCAGGGGTGATACTGTTTTCATATAGAAACCACTTAGGGAGGTAACCCAGTCGGGGCCAATGAATGAAAGTTGATCAATAGTCACAATTCTTCCATCGTGAGGGAAAGATATCACACGAAAAAGGGTGGATACAATAGCTTTCATAGCATAGACATAATCCCTCCCAAGGAGTAAAGCAAAATCCAAGGGGTCTCGGACTACCATGACATTGATAAAGACAGTTTTGCCTCCCAAAGTTACAAGAAACTGAGGAAGGATCCCTAAAGGTTGACTAGTTCTTCTGTTAAAAGATAACAGATTTTGTGTAACCAGTGCAAGCTCCAGACAACCCAAAGTGTACCAAGCAATAGAAGACAAAATAGTAACAGATGCAGCTTCATCTATCATAGTTTGAGGAACGTCCTGACCATGAACCTGTACTGTAATCTGGAAAGGAATGTGGGAGGGAAGATGAGGTCTAGTTAGCACACCCCAATAAAAAAGGATGGACTCATTACTTGGAGGGGGTTTCACAGGAGAAGGAGGAATGCCCTCCGGTACGGTAGAGTCTATATTAATGAGAAAAACATGGGCAATATCAGGTTTACTCTCTAGAAGGAGAGTAGGATAGACTGATGATTGGATTGGACCGACCACTGGTGGACTTGGATAGACCACTTTGGCACTCTTCAAAAGAAGAGTGGGACTGACCGAGGAAGGGACTAGATCAGTCACTTTGACATTCCTCAATGGGGGAATGGAATCGACCGATGGAAAAACTAGATCGACCACTTTGGCACTCTTCAGAGGAAGAGTGGGACTGACCGAGGAAGGGACTGGATCAGTCACTTTAGCATTCCTCAATGGAGGAATGGGATCAATTGATGGTGAAACCTAATCGACCACTTGAGTTTCACTCTCCAAGGGAAGAATGGGGTCGATGGGTGGAAATGGATCGATCACTTTGGTGTCACTCTCTAACGGGAGAGTGGGATCGAGCAGGGATGAAAATAGATCTACCACTTTGGTGTCACTCTTTTGATGAAGAGCGGGGCTAGTCGATGACAGAACTGTATCAACCACTTGGGTTTGTGGTTCAATCGAGGAGGAAACTAGATTGACCACCTGATCAATCAGACTGACCAGGGATGGAACCGGATTGACTAGTCCATCAACCAATGATGGGTCAGAGGAAAGCTTACAATAACCTTTTGGAAGTTGAATTTTTTCCAAAAGAGAAGAATTCTAGTCCATACGAGGACAAAGGTGAGAATAATGATTACCTTTACATAACATGCAAGGGAAATTGACAGTTTTCTTCTTCTTACGAACCTGAACATCACTAGTTGATGGGGTATCATCGACGTGACCTACAGAGGCCTATAACGTGGAGGACCACATTTTTAAGACCTGGGTAAGATCGGGGCAATCCCTCAGAAAATGGTCACCCTTACAAAAGCTGCAAGGGAATTTGGGTTTTGGATTCTTCATTTTAATCTTGTTGATATCATCAAAACTCCCAGTACTGTTAACAGTAACTAGTTTCTTAGAGCCAACATCTGATGTTGTTGGGGTCTTGGTTCTTTTAGGGCTCTTCTTCTTCTTCTCTTTCTGTTTCTTCTTCTTCTGATCAGCCTGGCTACTTTCTTTAGAGATTTCACTAGGTGAAAAAGGAGAAATGGAAGGAGACTTAATGGGCGAAGAAGGTGAAAATTCGACGTGAGGTTGATGTGTGGGTGGTGTACCAACATCTACAGTATTAGGTGCAGTTGAAACATTGGGAGGATTCGGGATCACCGAAGTGGGGAACAACCAAACTGGTAATCCAATAGTGAGTCTTGGAAGACTCAGTGTGGAAACATATGGAGGACCAACTTTTGCAAATGAAGGAAAGGTATAAGGTTCCCCAGGAGAAGGGGTTCCTCCATGGGTACTCCCAGGATTCGATGCCATTATCACTGACTCGACCTAAGTTCCACTAAGTAAAACAAACAACACACGCTATGAATCTGAGAAGAAATCAATCAAACAAACCTTCCTATGATGAAACCACTAGTTGGTGATGAAATCTAATGTTGCGAGATCAAAATAGGAAGGGGCGGGGATAGAGCAGGTGGATCAATTATGTTGGCGACCTGCTTAACAAACTTATGCCTTGGTGCAAGCTTCCACGTAGTAATTGTGGATTTACCCTCCAAGGAGCCTGAGTGAGTTTGACCAAGGTCTGTTCCAGGTACAGTGAGACTTCCCTTCAATGTCACCTTGTGTAAGACCCTAAAGATTATGGTCACTAAGGTTACCAATTCATAGTTAGCCCCTGGGCGGGTACAATCAACAGTCCGATCTGAACATACGGGCAGGGTATCGAGCCCGAAATCAACTAAAAGGATTCCACGCAATAATTGTGGATTTGCCTTTAAGCGATCCCCATAATACAATCTGACCACTACAATCAGTTAAACCATGGAGGGATAATCTTCGTAGCTCACCCGAATGAGACCTCGTGCATAACCCCTGTGTGAGAGGGGGATCCCAGAAATACTAATACGACAATTGGATTTAACTCTCCCTACCATAAGATACTAATTTTGTTTGATAGATTTGGAAATTTATCCTTTCAACCTATTCCAAAGCCCTACACCTTAAACTAATGTAGGTTTGCTAACAAAGATGTAAAAATCTGATAAATTTTAGTTAAGCGTTGATTTTAATGGCTGTTGTTTACTCAGAGGGTGTACGAAAGTGAAACTAATGGAATGATGACTCGATTCCCAAAAATATGCATGAAATATGATAATAAATCATTTCTTTTCAATTAATACCTATTTAAGGGAAAGAGGAAGAGTCATTGACTCACAGGGAGACTCAACAAGTGAAACACATAGATAAAACCCTGAAAAGAGCAATTCTGGAAAATTTTTTGGCCAAAAGAGGGCTGACGCTCTGTTGTCAATGGAAAGGAGCATTATAGCACTCTGTCTAAGGTACTTAGGGAGCATTGGTGCTCTTTTAACATAGAGACAGGGGTGTTAGGTTCAAAAAGCTCCAAAAAATGTCAAAAATCCAAAAATTGCAGTCCAGTCTCGTCAATCAAGCTGAGTGCAATGGGGTAGGGAGTCAATCAGCTCATGAAATCAATCAAAAAAGGGTGAACCAGGTCTGAGAACGATCAATGTGTGAGACAAGGTCTATTGAGGAGAAATCAAAACACAAAGTTTCGATTCGAGGACTCCCCAGTGGAGTCGCCAGTTTCTGTTGTAGGAAAATCTCCCTGCAGATAGGTAGATTGCCTCAAAGTGCTAGACCCTAAACTCTAAGACAGAAATTTATTCACATGGAAACTAACTTCCTTTAAAATATATACAAACTAATGCATGAGGAGGAAGGAGAATAGAAGTACCTTTTTATCGATGTTTGTCCCTGCATGCTCCGAGTTGAGCTCCAATCTTCCACTCCTCGATGAGCCATGTAGACAAACAAAGTACGACCACTTCCTACTCTATTAATATTAGCTTGAAAGTAGATCTATCTATCAACGATAAGTTCGTGTAAGATCAGATACAAACTAGAAAGAAACAGGCTAACCATGTCATATTAATGAGAATAACGATAGTAGTACTTACAATCATATATGCGAATGCCACAGCTTCGTCAAGTCCCCTTTGTCTAACCCTTGCTCGAAAGATCCATGACCTGGATGATAGAAGCTTCACTGATCACTCTCCTTTGGTAGACTGTGTGTTTCCTATGAAATCATAGGTTTCATGCTAGCAATTCTCCCCCCTTTTCACTATCATAGAGCCTGCTTATATAGGTTAAGAGAGACTTAACCTCTTGAGGTATCTTTACGGTAGGTTGAGGAATTCCCTCCTTAGATCAGGGATCTCCTTATTGAACCAATAATTTGAATGCAACTTCCTTCCAAACTTGAAAGATCCTTCCCTTATTCTCCTCAATGGGCCAACCACTACCCAGATTAGACAACGCTCCCTCAAAAGGGGCATCAGGGCGCTATAGCGCTCCCTAGGAAGCTTGAGGGGAGTGCCAGCGCTCCAAGGATGGATAATGCTCCTACAGAGGGGCAGTTGTTCGTTATAACGCTCCCTAAGACCTTATAAGGGAGTGCCAGTGCCCCTAAGGCTGATGTAGAGGAGCACTCAACTTCAAAACCCTAGTTTAAGAGCTCCTTTCAGGTGATAAGAATTCCTTGACTTCAGTTAGTCATTCTCCTTCCTCCAAATAAAGTGTCTGAGGTATTCTAAATGTCTCTTTGGTTTCATCATCATGGAATTATTCTTTGTTTGACGTTTGCGACACTTGTGAATGACATGCGACACTTGCGACAGTTGAGAGGATCATGCGACACTTACGACACTTATCGAAGTGAGAAATATTGAGGTGTAACAACCTCTAATCAGATGATTCCATGGATGCTCAACTTCATCTCATCCATTCACATTCGGTTGAATGTACTAGATTACCTTGGGAATCATTGACATTAATGATGATTTCCCTCGCACTTGTTAATGGTTTACATCATTGACCGGTAATCAAGTGGTTTCTACCATGTTCGACATCGGGACATCTATTCACATGGTTAGATTCATACTGCATCGATATCGGCAAGAAGACCCTGGATTGAGTGGTCACTCTGATATGTACTTTGCCCAGGTTGTGAAGGCGTTTCTTTTGAACAATGACACATATACTGTTACAGATCCACTTTGTATTAGTCGTGGCTATGTATTGTCATCTCGTAGATCCACTATGTATTCTTCGTGACTACGATCAGTTCGGGTCATAAGAGTATAGATCCACACTATATCCTCTGTGGCTATACCTTTTATCAATACAATTATGGATCTGCAGTGTATTTTATGGTAGCCATATCTTGCAAGTCTTGATCACCCAAGCATAGGTATGCCTGCCTTGGGTTTGAAACATGTCATAATATTTGTTGGATGTTTGTGTACAGCTTCTGTCAGGTTCTCTATGTCTATACCCTTGCTTGAAAGTCTACAAAGCATTTCAATTATCAGTTCTTGTCTTCTAACTTCATACTTTGGGGGGCAATCTGTTACACATCAAAATTACTCACTTCGATAGTGTCGCAAGTGTCGTCATTACAAGTGTCGCCAATGTCACATTTTTCTCACAAGTGTCGCAAGTGTCAAGGAAAGCATACTATCATGATGCCTATGTCATGCCTATAATGACATGAGAAGGACACTTGACACACATCAAACACTTGATTTGGAAGAGGAGGAATGGTTAACTGGGCTTATGAACCTCTTTCCATCTAAAAGAACCCAAAAAACTGAGTTTTTGGAGGAGAGCACTCCCCTATACCTCTCTCAGGAGTGCTGGCGCTCCCCTATACACTATATGGGAGCGTTATAACACTATATAAACCTTTTTGAAGGAGAGATCCTACTCTTAGGAGTGTTGGTGCCCCCCTAATGCCTACTTGGGAGCGCTATAACACTATGATGGACCTTTTGAGGGAGTGCTACCTATTCTGGGCAGCAGTTGGTTTGTTGAGATGAATGGGGGAAAGATGTTTTCAATCTTGGAAGGCAGTTGGATTCGAACCCCTAGTCTAGCCATGATCTTAGGGAAGATCTCTAACTCAAGGAGGAAAATCCTCAACTCACCCCAAAGATATCTCAAGTTGTTGAGGCTCTCCAAGGCTATATAAGCAAACTTTCTCATGGTGAAAGGGGGGATTTGGATGGAGAATCATACCAAAATTATGATCTCATAAGTGATATTTGGGGAAGAATTAGAGGCAGGAAACCTATGATCTCATAGGAAACACACAATGAAGCGGAGGCTAATCAGCGAAGCTATCATCATTCCAATCATGGAGCTTTTGAGCAAGGGTTAGGCAAGGAGAACTTGATGAAAGTGCTACATTCCATCTATGGCTGGCTTATCGAGGAGCTCAAGATTGGAGTTCAACTCGGAGTGTGCAGGGACAAACACTGGTAAAAGGTACGTCTTTCCTCCTTCCTCTTCCTGCATTAGTTTGTATAGACCTAAAAGGAATTCAGTGACCATGATAAGCACTTTCTGTCTTAGAGTTAAGAGTCTAGCTCTTTGAGGAGATCTACCTGTCCGGAGGAAGATTTTCCTTCAACAATTCTATAGGCCCATAATATTGCTGGAACTCTTAAATCCCATTGATCTCTATTGACACTACAAATATTCGTTAGACGTGTCTCCAAGATCTTGTTGAATGCTTCAACTATCCCATTTTCTCGTGGATGGTAACGCGTTCTCTTTTGATGGTGGACTATAAATTCCTCAGTCAAGGATTCAATTGTTTTATTAATGAAATTTGTGCCTTGATCGCTCATAAGGATCTTTGGGCATCCAAACCTGGTTATGATGTCCTCAAATATGAAGTGCACAACTGTAGTGGAACTACAATCCTTAACTGCTACTGCTTCGGTGCATCTCGTCAAGTACTCTATCGCAGTAATTATGTACCTTTATCATATGCGCTTCCCTAGTGGGTTAATAGGTCCCACGATGTCAATGGACCATTTCTCAAATTCTTGTAGGGTTAGTTGTGGTGATAATGAAATTTCATCTCTTCTAGATGGTTTCCCAACTCTGGCATACATCACAGTCTCTGTAATAGTCCTTAACGTCTCTGTGTAAGGTAGGCCACCAAAGGCCAGCTCGAAGAACCTTCTCTGCAGTGGCTTTCCTTGTGTAGTGTCCTCCTGCAATGCCTTCATGAGCTTCGGTGAGGATCAATGGTCTTTCTACCTCCATAACACACCTCCTCAGTATCTCATCAAATCCCATCTTGTATAGTTGTCCCGCTATAAGTGAAACGTTTGTAGCGTGAACTACTAGCTATTTCTTCTGGGTGACTGTATATTCAATCGGTGCTATTCTTGTTGAGAGGAACTAGACTATTTCTGAAAAGTGGTCATCAATATTTCTAATGGATAGCAGTTGTGCATCTGACAGTGTATCCTCCAAACTAGTCAGTTCTTCTCCATGTTCCAACCTCAATAAGTGGTCAAGACCTTTTTTCATTCTCCCTGGATTAACTACAATCTCAAAATCATATCCCTGAAATAAAAAAATCCATTTGCATATTCCTCCCCCCAACAATGGCTTGTTGAATAGGTATTTTAGCGTTGAGTGATCAATAAACATTTTAAAGTGTCCTCCCAACAAGTAGTGGAGGAACTTTTGCAGCACATACACCATGGCTAACCCTTCTCTTTCAATGGTGGTGTAATTGATCTCAGTTGTTGATAGCTTTCTTCTAGAAAAGGATAACGAGTGGTTGATGTCTCTTGTTCCTGGTTGTGCTAACACAACTCCTAATGTAATATAAGATGCATTGACATGCACATGAAACTCCTTACTCCAATCTGGAAAAACCAGAATAGGTGCAGTAACCATTTTCTGTTTCAGTGTGTCAAAGCTCTACTGGCATTCTTTTGTCCAGTGAAATTGACAATCTTTCTTTAAAATCTTCTCCATGGGTGTTTTAATCTAGGCATAGCCTTTAATGAACTTCTTGTAATATCCTGTGTGTCCCAGCATAGTACACAACTATTTGATTGAAGTAGGAGGGGATAGATCAACTATGATCGAAATTTTAGATGGATCTACCAGCAATCCCTGCTTGCATACAATATGACCTAAAAAAACTCCAAATGGTGAAAATAAAATGTACTTCTTCATGTTTAAGGAAATCTGACACTTCCTGCACTTGTCCAACATTATCCTTGAACATTCAATATGATTTTTCAATAAACTAAAAATAGTCCAATCATCAAAGTATGCTTCTAGAAACTTATGTAGGAACTCCTTGAATTCTTCGACTACCACCCTGGAAAAGATGGTTGGGGCATTCTTCAATCCAAACAACATTACTGTATATTGGTAGGATCCCCATTCTGTGGAAAAGGTGGTCTTAAGGTGATATTCCTTGGCAATCCGGATCTTATGGTATCCTGAAAATTCATCTGTAAAAAATTATAGTTCCTAACTTCCTACATTATGTAACACTTTGTCAGTGAATGGCATAGGGAAGGGGTCATGAAAATAGGAATCATTCAGCTTCCTGAGATCTACGCAAATCCTGATCTCTCTTGTCTTCTTGTCTTGTACCACCATAGGGATAATCCATTTTGATTCTTTGACATGTTCTATAATCCCTGCTTCCAACATTTTGTCGAGCTCAATCTTCACTTTCTCCTTATATTTAGGGTTCAATCTGTAGGGTCTCTGTTTGACTGGCCTTTCATATGGTTTCAAAGGGATCCTCATCTTTCCCATAGGCTATTTAATGCCCCTCATATCAGTGAACTTGGTCGGAAACAAGTCCTGATATTCATGCAGTAACTTAGTGATCTTGTCAATAGTGGCAGTATCCCATTAATCTCAGACATTTTCAAAATTCAGTGTTTTCTTTGTTCCAATATTGAATTTCTTGATATTGATCGGTTGTCCAATAAATGGAAGCTTAACTCCTGGTCCTTCCACATCTCTCCTGCCTTCTATTTCTGTGATGTTTGCCTTCCTAGGATCATTTTCTTCATCAACATTGATGCTATAACAACCTTGCAGTTTCTGGAGAGGCGCAATCCATTCATCTTCTTCTTGCCCCAAAGGGAGGCTAGGTGCCTCCTCAAATACTTTTTGTATTGCAATCTGCAATGATTGATCTACTGTAGGATATTGGATTTCAAATAAAAAGGTAGTGAAAAAGTTCTAATTCATACCTTCCAAATCTATTATGATGAGGCACAGTTCTGCTTGAAGGTATCAGTTGATAGGGATTGTGTCCAGTGTTTTTATGAATTTGTGCACCCACTGCTCTTGAGGAATATTTCTCTAGGCTTCCTCATAGCTTTGCACATGGTATTTCGGGTATCTTCGACCTATGTACCTAACTTTGCAGTCATCTACTTGCGCTAAGAACCGTGTCATCATCAGATTACGACATTGTACCCATTTTGTGATGTTGTTTTTGTGTGTCCCCCACCATCTTGTTGGTGTGGATTTCAAGGCCTCATCCATTGCCAACAAGCATTGTTGCGTTGCTACACTTTTTTCAAAGTGTGACAAGAAGGTTTTGTTGATGGGACCTAAATCCCTTGACTCAACAGCAGGAACCAAACCCACCATCGAGGCCCAATTAGACTCTGCAGAGTTTGGAGTGGAATATTTCTCCAAATCTTGCGATCTGGCCGAACTATTGATGGGCTTTTCATTTCTTGGTGAAGTCTTTTCCTTCGGTTAGGACAATTCTTTTTCTGTATTTCTCTTAGGTGGGTCTGGTATAAGAGATACAACCTAGTATAAACCAACTTGACAAATAATAGGACAAAATTTTTAACTGGTGGGAAGAGGTCGAGCTTGGGATAACCCATTGCTCAAACATGTAGACAATAATTCTATGCCACATGGCCTAGTACTAATACATTAACTAAATGAACATCCAAATATTGTCCGAGAAAACTAATTAACAAGAGAAAACACATACGTAATCAATATCATGGTAAGAAAATAATTCATCTACCATAACATTCATCACGTAACAACAAAACAATTTATCTTCATCATTAAAGCAAAGAACATCAAGAAATTGCACTAGATAATTCGACAAAATAATTAATTTCTCTTACTCATTTAATACATCATTCATGGAATAGGAAAGGAAGTATTTATTCTCCAACTCCAATCACATACATCTGATGAAAATATCTTGTACTTTATCCAGAAGGACTTATCAATTTACAGTAGTCTCAAAATAATTATCAACGGCCAAAAAAATGAGTTCTTACAACCATCGACCCCTGAATAGCCAGTCGATGTATCTATTTATAATATAAAATTCAACCGAAATTAACAGCTAAACATGGTTCAATCCAAACAAAAATTTCCACGTGGCATGGTCACCCAACAGTTTCTTTCAATAGTCCACCCGAGATGTCTCTTGAAAAGGGTAACTTCTTTCATATTCAGACTAGCTGATGAAAGATCTTTACAAGTTTGAGCCGATGAGAATATGTGTTGTTCCATTCAAGCTCCATACTCCTCTGCTATCTATTGCATGCGTTCGGTACTTTGCGAAACTGGCATTCAACTGTTGCAGCATGGCTCGATATTTGATTGGGTATTTCATGAATAGTTGTACTTGTATTAGGTTCGTATCGACTATCTTTGCACATCTTTCATCCCACAACAAGTCTCATTTGGCAGGTGCCTTGAGTCGATAACTAATCAGGGACGCTGCACTCGGAGAGACCACAAACCTTTACTGTGCTGATGATTCAACTTTAGTGTTCTTTTCGAATGCTTCGGTGAAATCATAGGATGAAATTTGTTCGGTAACTGGGGAGGTTTCTTTCCTGCAATTTAAGATGATGGATCTTAGTGCTTTCAAAGCAATTCATGATAAGACGTAAATAAATTGAAAAGACTAATATGTACCTATGTAGCCCACTAGTTTCAGTCATTTAATACTTACTTGATCTGAGTCGCTCCTTCGAATGATTTGTGATGACCTAGCCGAAGCCATTGCTCCTTTGGTTAAATGGAATTATGTCGGCGCATCATGGGGTGGAAAATCAAGTACAACATTATGAATGTTTTAAATAGTCATATTAATTATTCGACCTTTGGTGCCCAAAAGAAACGTTGAAGATGATCGTGCACGTGTATACTTTCCAAAGGGCCAGACACGATAAAATGAAATCCATTAAATGCTTCCAGAATCCATATCATTAAGATTTTAAAACATCATTAGTCGAATAATGGAGGTCTGGAACAAGGTCGGGAGGATCGTACCAGACATTACATGTAACTCTGTTTGGTGGTGTTTACATGCTCTAGATTGCATCTGTCGAATAACTATGGTGCATTGAGCATTTAATCACCATGTCCCGGGGTGCAAATGTCTTATTGGCATGCTCTGTTTCTCTCCTCTAATATTTTCTATAAATTCGAGGAGTTCTGGGGAAACCTTATGCTCATGCTGAGCTTATATTTTCATGGGTTCTGGTATGGAGAATTTGTCTTGGTAAAGTCTTGTATAGATGTCCTCCATGACCTGCGAATGAGAAAGATGCTACAATGTTGCACAATGGGATCTCTCTAAACATGGGACGGGGTCCATGGGGTAGTCGTAGTGCTATGTCTGAGCCCAGTATGCCTAGGATTCTTTTGGGTCAGCTTCCTAGGTCTTTGAATTCCCAATAGGAGGTGTAGGTTTTGGCTCAAAGATGGTGTTGGAATCTTCAATGAAGATAGAAGATGAAAAGGGTGTTTCTGAGGAAGGTATGCTTGTAAATGGACCTACTCAGGAGCCAAAACCATGGAGAAGAGGGAGACCTAGAAAGGATATGACAATATCAGAGGAAACCCACCTTTCAACTGAGTCGAGTGCACGTCGAGTTGTTGAGGAGTTTTTGGAACTTCCTTAGTTGTTGGAGCCAGTTTGGATTATCGACAGAGGAGACGGGAATCAAAAGGGAAGGGGGAAAGCATTGGGTTATCACATCAAGAGTCTCGTTCAATAGTTAGAGTGGGATAAAATTTCAATAGATGACCTCTACCATGAAAATAGAGAGCTACAAAATCAGTTAGCGGAAAAAGACCAAGGGATACTGACATCACAGGGTCACACAGGAAACACAATTTGGCTTCAGAGACGACTCCAGGAGTCCCATGATACAATTGTACAGTTGCATGAGGTGCAACATGAGAAGGAGGAAAGGAACACAGTACCAGGCTCCAGTAGTGGCCTGGGGAAAAGTTCACATGTAGGAAAGACATAATGGTTGATCTTGCGCCTTACATCCTCCTGGGTGTCACGCTAGACAAAATTTTCGTTTTTGTTCTTTTTTTGTAAATGTATCCTTGGTTTTACTGCTACCGGGCTGGTTGGTCACGGCGTGGCTTAGTTGTATGTAATATGAACTTGGCGGGAGCCCTTAATATTAAATATAGGAAGTATTTTGAATGTATTAATCTTTCTTATAGGCAGTTAATCCGTCTTTCTTATCATAAATTATTAGTTCACACATATTATTAAATATTGCAATCGTTATTGTTGTACCGAGGTTTTGTTGATAAGTTTCATTTTGTGAGATGTCCAATGTCAATTGATGCTTACATGGCGTTATAAACCCTAGGTTATTAAAATAATTAATTATGAAAGGAATTCATTGGTAGTTAAGTATCTTACTTGGGACTTCACTTGTGTCAATGTATCGGGGGTTGAAGGTCGGTGGTGTCACTCTTCCCTTTGCATGGCCCTTACTATCACATCTTTCTATCGAAAAAAGAATGAATCAGTCTTGGGAAAAATCCTTCCCAGGGTTTATTTATAGGAAAGAATCATTTCATCAGCCGATGCTGATGAGGATTGTCACTTGGCTACTTTGACTCCCCAAACGATTTTCGCCACCATCATCTTTCGTCGATGCCAAATTTTTCTTGTGAGTTGGGGAAAATCATGGGTCGTTGATTCCTTGAGTAGTTATTAAGATAATTCTTTGTTGTATGTTCAAGTGAACTTTTAATCAATTAAAACATGAAACATATAAGACAAGCAAAGGATCAGTTTTATGTCGAGTTGAAAACAATTCAAAAGTAAAATAAAGGGTGGTACCCAAAAGGAAATGGTCACAAAACTTTTAGGGTGTGTTGAGTACTCAACAAATGATGATTTACTGGGTGGATACAAAATCTCTTTTCCTCTTTCGTTTCCCTTGAGGTATTACTGAACCTCAGAATAGATATCTCTGATACTTATTTTATTTGTATTGAATAAATTTATTATTTTTTCCCTCTTTTTATTTATTTATTATTATTATTTATTTATTTATTTTTATTATTGGAAGTATTGTTTTAGGGTTTGACTGTTCACTAGTAGGGCATCAGGTTCCCCCCTCATATTTTGCAACTGATAACTACCTACCCCAATATTCTTAGCCACCTGGAAAGGCCCAAGCCACAGGCTCTGAAACTTGGAATGTTTCCCCTTGGGTTCATTCTCCCTATCCCACTTCAGGACTAAATCTCCTACTTCAAAGTTCTTTTCCTTAGATTTATGCTTATCGAACCATCTTTTCACTATCTGTTGATGAGCCAAGAATTTTGACTTAGCCTTTTCTCTCTCTTCTTCTAGCATGAGCAGAGTGTCGATCCTCTATTGCATGGCCGATGAGGGTTCCTCAATAGAATCTTGGTCCAATTGGAGAGATGGCAGATAAAGCCTGTGGGAGGATGGATTTATGTCTGTAGACCAGAAAGTATGGGGAATTACCTATGTCTTCTTTGGACATGACCCTATTGGCCCACAGGGAATTATGAAGTTGATTATGCCAATTTCTTTGGTTTTCTGTAATCCTCTTCTTTAGTATCCTTACCAGGTTCTTATTGGTTGACTTTTCTACACCATTTCCCTAAGGATAATAATTTGCAGAGTACTTGATTATGATTCCTTTGTCTAGAGAAAACTCTGTCAATAGGGTAGAAGAGAAGTAATATGCATTATCAAAGACTAGAATGGAGGGGACACCAAACCTTGTGATCAACCATTTTTCTAGTTAGATTACTATTTTCTCATTTACGTGAGTCAGAGGAATGGCCTCTACCCATTTTGTAAAATAGTCAGTGGCAATAAGAATGTACTTGTGAAGTTTGGAAGGGCTAGGTGAAATTTCTCCTATGCTATCCAACCCGCACTACTCAAAAGGTCTAGAGACAGTTGCAGGCAGAGGTAGGATTGCTTCCCTTTTCTCCTTGTCAACACTTATTTGACAAGTCTTACAATTCCTAGTGCAAGTATGAGCATCTTTGAACAAAGTGGGAAAATAATATCCAGCTCTCATAATTTTATGAGTGGCGGTGTTCCCTACAAAGTGTCCTCCAGCAGGACTATCATGGAGTCTCGTCAGCACCTTGTCGGCATCTTCTTGTTTGAGACATCTCAATAATACCCAATCATAGTTGATCCAGAAGAGTACGAAATTTATAAGATGATACTGTGTAGATTTCAATCTTAGGGCTCTCCTTTCCTTAGGGTTGAGGTTCTCGGGACAATCCCCGTGATGCAATAGATAAGTCAAATCCTTGTACCAGGAGTCTTGTGTTGGGGAGATATATGCTACTTCATTACACCATAGTGCCATTTCATTTTCCCACATGAAATATTCATTTTCTTGATCTTGGGCTTTGGCTGCGAGCTTACATAGACCTTGCCCCTTTACTAGCTTGGAAGGTTTTATATCTAAATCAAAACCCTGGACTACTTTCATCCAGTTCCCTCTCCTTTCCCCCATTTCTTGTTGAGTAAACAGGGATTGAACCTCAGGGTGTGACACAATCACCTTAGTGTGATTTTTGAGAATGTAGGACCTGAAATGTTTTACTGCCTTATAGACCTTGTAGGACTGTTTATCTATGGCAGGATAATTGAGCTCAACTCCTTGAATATTAGTACTCATAAAGGATATTGGGGCTTCGTTGTTGTCATCATCTTTCTAGGTCAAAACTGCAACGACCAATTGGTCAAAGGCGAAAGTATACAGGTTAAAGTCCCTATTGAAATTGGGACTTCACAACACCGGGGCTCGGAAGATGGCGGCTTTGATATTGTTTAAAGCATATTTTTGTTCATCCTTCCACTTAAATTCATAATCCTTGCAAATCATCTTTTGCAAGGGTTTGATGATTTCGTCTAAGTCGGGAGTGAACTTCCTCACAAAATTGATTTGCCCGAAAAAGGACTGCATGGCCTTCTTGTTATTGGGTAGCAGGAGTTGAGCTATGGCCTTAATCCTTTTGGGGTCTATGTGAATCCCCTCTTGAAATATAATATGACCTAACAACTTACATTCCTCGACACCAAAGATAGTTTTCTTAGGGTTCAACAATATATCGTATTTCCTGCATCTCTTGAAAATATAAGTTAAGTGTTGGATGTGTTCTTCTCTATTCTTCGAATACACCATTACCTCATCTAAATATACTACCACACACATATTGATAAGTCCCCGAAAAGCCACGTCCATGGCTCTTTTAAAGGTTTATCCTACGTTAATTAAGCCAAAAGGCATGCTCTTCTAAACGAAGGTTCCCCATTTGGTTCGGAAGGTAGTTTTTAATCGGTCTTCCTCCAAAACCAACACTTGGTTGTATCCTGAGAAACCGTCTAGCAGGGAGAAAATCTCTGAGCTCGAAACAGTCTGTAGGAGTTGTTCCATAGGTGGGATGGGATAATTGTCCTTTTCTGAAGCTCTGTTCAGGTTTTGAAAATCTACGCATAATTAGATTTCTCCTAACTTGTTCCTCACTAAGACAAGATTTGCTACCCAAGCAGAGTGCCTAGCTTGGAAAATTATCTTCGCATCTAAAATCTTCCTTAACTGTTGATACATGAGAGGTTCTAGGGATGGATGATACTTTCAGAGATTTTGTTGGAAAGGTTTCATTTCGGGTTTCAATGGGATAGTGTGTTGAATAATGTGGGTGTCATACATTTTTAAATCCTTATACGACCATATGAAAACATCCTAGTATTTTCTGAATAATCTGAGGTGGGCCTTCCTCTCTTCCCTAGATATGGTTTTGTCGATATTTACATTCTTCGGGTTCTCTAGAGTCCCAAGACTCACATTTTCATGGAGGGGGAAAGAGCTACCAATATTCACATTTTTGGGTCCTTTAAATCAATCCTTTAGATCAAACAGACTCTATAGATTGGCTATCCCCTTCGGGATTGTGTGAGATTTCAAATTTCCAACATATTGTCCTATTTGGGGGTTAGTTTCAATTGTATGCTCTCGGAATTCTTCATCATCTATGGATATGTCTTTGAAATTGTCTTGGTTGGTCAAGAATTTTATGATTTGCTCATCACCTTCAAAGACTTTCCAATTGGAAATATTGTTCGGCACCAACGGTTTATAGAGAAGTTCTACAAGTGAATCAGGAGGCTTCATATTATTCTAAAGGTGAGAGTCTAGAAGCAGCTGTGGCTAGGGAGTCAGAAAGAATATTCTTTTCTCTGGGGATTGTGATGATATTGAAAGCCTCAAAGTGTTCTATTAGCCTATGCACCTCCTGCTGGTAGTTCTTAAGATGAGGCAAATTGCAATGTATAGTATTTCTCACTTGTCTAACAATAATTTCAGAATCTTGGAAGACTTTTAATTCCTTGATACCCAAATCTATGGCTTTATTTAACCCTTGTTTTAGACCTTCATACTCGGCGATATTGTTGGTACACTCGAATTCTAGTCTACAGGACAAGAAATGACGTTTACCCTTCTAATAGATGATTATGCACCCGACTCCTGACCCTTCTTGTGATTTAGATCCATAAAAATAGAGGTTCCAAATTTGCGAATGATAATTTCTCCTTTCTCTCTCTTTGCCCGTGTCCTGTTTTCTGACCTCTTCCTCTAGAATTCCTAGCCTGGGGTTTTGACAGAAGAGAGAATCTTCTATCGACATCATGGATTCTTATTGAAAGATTATTTCAGAGTTTTGAGTAAGCAGAACATTGGACAGGAGAGGAGAAAAGTTGGTGAAGTGAGAACCACAAGAATAGTTTCCCAGTATGGGGAAGTTGATAGCGGTTGGTTCGTTCAGGGTTTCCAGATTAGTGACCGTATGTTTCAGATATATTTCCCTATTGATTTTGATCATGTTCTTGTATCCCTTCAGTGGTAGCCAAAGGTGTGCCCAGTCGGTATTGAGATATCCGTTCATATTTTCAAACCAATATTGGCTCAACAACAACCCATATGCCTCAGGGATATCCACCACAATGATATCAATGACCTGCATGAAATTAGGATGTGTTTCTATCCTGATCATCACATCTTTTAGATCTCCCATGACATTGACCTGGGTTCTGTCTAGTTGTATGAGATGTTTATCACTTTTGAGAGGGACAAAACCTAATTTATTACACACGGCCAAGGGCATGACATTAGAGGATGCCCCCAAATCGACCAAACAATTGTGAATATTCATGTTGAATACTTCAAACGTCAAAAGGAAGGGTGGTACAAAAGGGATTTATTTCCTACCTTCTGAGGAGGTGTTTGCAGTTGGTTTTCTCACCAAATCTATTGGGGGAAGAATCTTATTTTGACTATTGCCTTTGGTCGAGTTTCCTACTGAATTCAGAGCTTTCAATAGGAAGTCTTTATGTTGAGGAATTCTACATATATCCATAATTGATATATTATCTTTCATCTTCTTCAAATATTCAATTATGTTATACTCTAGTTTAGGATAATCTCTAGTATGGATGCTTATAGGATTTTTATTGGGGGAGAAAGGCATTTTCGAGCGGTCGAGAGTTAACTTACTTTGCAGGGCCTGAGTGGTGTCAGGATCTTTCAAGCTGAGTTGGCCCTTACTACGTGTATGTAATGCCAATACTTTTGTGGGTTGTTCTCAAGACTCAGACAGATCACTTGAAGACACGATCACGTCGAGATCCCATATCAGCATGGTTGTGTCTTGTGGTGGGTCAACTTCTTCCTGATTGACACTATTCATGTCCGAACTGCTTGGTTGTTCGATCAGCGAGACTTCGTCCAGAAAATGATTGGCTATTAAATTCATGGCATGGACCCATTTGATAATATTATGGTAGTTGCAGGAGGTATTTACCTCCACATATGAACCCGACGAGAATAGGAGACTCTGGAAAGAAATAGAAAACCCTAATGAGTTGGCTAATAACCCTAGAAGTCTTGTCGGCTCAAGACGATAATTTATATTAGGTTATTAGCCTCCAAGAGAAGAAGTCGGCTAGAATTAATATTAATATACTGAACAGACATATACCTAGAAGGTGAAGTTGGCCCCAACAAATCTGGCAGAACCACTATAAATACAAGGTGCCATTTCTCATTTGACACATCTCAGAATTGTAGAGAAGCAACTGGTGCACACTACAGTTCCCATTTTGGTGCGCACGTGTGGAGGAGAGTTGCAGGTGTAGCTGCTGCAACAACCAGTTTTTAGTGTTGGGTTGAACTATCTCTTGGCTAGGGTTTGGACTATCTGATCAGCTATTGTTGGTGTGCTATCCTTGGAGGAATATGTGCTACACCTTGTTTGGCTATCTAGCCTAGGGTTTTCTTCCAGAGTAATTCTCAGTCAAGGTTAAGGTGCTCAGAGGGTGGCTTCGGCCTATGGTTGGGTGACGAGGGTATCATCAATGGTAAAATGAGCTCAATATTCTATATTATAATAGGTTATGGGTCCACACCTCCTTCATTTAGTCTAAACACTGGAAGGAAACATAGCCGCTAGGATATTGAGCTAGCTGAGGAATTGCCGCTAGGGTTACTGACAAAAGCAGCTTCCAAGACACTGTCGCTAGGGTTACTAGCAGGAGCAGTTGCAGAAACCCTAAACCTCTTGTTGAGGAACCTTAAGTGAATGGATTAACCGATTCTCTGGATATATTAGTGCGCTCTAGCCTAGCACATCTCCTGATACCCTAAGCATGCCAAGATGTGAAGTTTGAATTTCTGGTCAAATCTAGGGTTTGACCAAGTCAAGCAAGCCATGACTAACTCTATGAAGTATGAGAACAAGTTATATGGACCCTCTAACTTTAGAGCATGGAAGACAAGTATTGATCTCATCCTTGCCAAGACTAAAGTGCTGGATATCGTGAAGCCAGAGTTTGAAGAATGAAAAGAGAAGGAACCACAGAACATTGCAGCTATGGAGAATTTCAAAGATGTTGACATCAATGCCATGAGTATCATAGTGGATTCTATAAAATACCACTTGATACCCTACATCTCCCATCTTGACTCATCGAAGAAGATGTACGATGCCCTAATAAATATCTTCTCAGTCAGAAACATTGGACAAGTTATGAGTCTGAAGAATGAGCTCTGTGACATGAAGATGAATAATGCCAACAACATAACATCATACTTTGTAATGATATACCAGTTAAGAGATCAACTACAATCTATTGAAGAGATCACTTTAGAGAAGGAATTAGTGAACATAGTACTCAATGGTCTTCCCAAAATGTGGGATGCATTTTCCACAAGCATGACCACAAAATGTGGGATGCATTTTCCACAAGCATGACCACAAGGAAAGAGTATCTGACATTTGAAGAACTTTGGACTTGTTGTGCTCAAGAAAAATCAAGGATCAATGAAAAAGAGAAACCCCAGAGGAAGTATGATGATCAAGCCTTCACAGCAAGATTCAAGAACTTCAGGAACAAAATGAAGTTTGTCTCAAGGAGGAAGCCAAATCAAGAGAAATACATTTCAGAAGTACAATGCTTCAACTGTCAAAAGTATGGTCACTACAAGAATCATTGTCCCAAACTAAAGAGAAGGAAGGAGAAACAAAAAGCATCAATTACCGAAGAAAAGGAACCTACAAAGAATACTAAACAGGATGGAAGAGACTTCTTCTTATAAAAGGTAACAACACTCTTCTTCTTTCTTGTACATATCTTGTTTGCATCATCCCTGTATATATCTTGTATATATATCTCTTGGAAGATAATATGTTCCAAAAAGAACTATACCTATGGAAGAACAAACAAGATGAAAATGGATATCATTAGATAATACACATGAAAGGATAAAATACAAATCATGTGGAAGCCATTAAGCCGAATCAATCATGAAGAGACTTAGAAGAAGAAAAGACAGAAATAAGTCATCATTCGAGAGGAAATTGGAAAAATACTTATGATGTTTTGTAGAGGACAACAAGACGGAAACGTGTACTCTATTAGACGAGAGCCAATTATATATTGTAGAAGACAATAAGGATGTAGATGGAATCGTGGAATCTATTAGACAGAGGGAGCTAATCCTATGATCCATTGAAGATAATGAAATATATATATCCATGGTAGCAGCCATGAAAGATAGTACTTGTTTAGTTCAACTGTAGAAGAAGACTTCTTTGAAGAGAAGCCTTAAAGTATTCCTGGTTGTCCATCTAGATCCATGATCCTATGATGAAAGGAAGAAGTGGAATCTCTAGGGCATGGAATCTATAAGAAACTCCATGGACCCAAGAGATAAAGAGAAACATGAATAAGAACACAAGGATTCAAAGAAAGAAAGAGAAACCAGAACAACCAATCATTGTATCAAGAATCACAAGATTACCAGCCTGATATGAACTCACTAAAAGCAATCAAGCAGAAGAAATGAAAGTCGTAATAAAGAACAGTGTATGGAAGACTTATGAATAAAATCATTGTGATACCTAGAACTAGACGTTCTCCCAGATGGAGGGAGAAGACTATGATGATTACTTGTTCCAGCAAACCAGAATTATCTCTACATGAGTCATTATATCATCTGCAACATCCATGAGTTGGAGTTCTACATCAGATAAATACAAAGAAATGTTCTTCAGATAAATTGAATAAAGACGTATGAAGAGCAATCTCAAGACTTTGAGGCATACCAGAAAGAGACCCTTGTATGCAGATAGAAGAAGATAACTTGGTGGAAGAACCTCCAGTGCACAACAAAAGTGTGGTGAAGATTTCCTATAACATCAAGATAACTACTCAGTAGATCAGACCTCATGATGACAGAAGAAGTGCCACATGGATATGTTCCAATTTTCCAACTATGGTATACTCTATTGTTCATATTTACATGAAGCCTTCACAGTGTTCCATACTAAAATTACATTTGAAATCAAGAATTACATTATTCATGATGAAGTCCAGAAAGGAGAAAATGATTTCTCCAATACATATCTCCACAGATGAGCAGATAAGCAGACATTTTGGTAAAGATTCTATCCAATATGAAAGAGTTTTCTTACTGAAGCTGGAGCTCATGGAAACAACATACTTATTGAAAAAGGAATAAATTACTCCCAATTTCGGATGGAGCACTGAAAATACTATTCAAGACATTCATTGAAAAATAGTCCATCTTGGACAGATGCTTTCCTGTTCGAAAAGTGGATTGAGATTTCTGATGGGAAGTGACTTCCCATTATGGTTAACATGGGAAGTATTCTGATTGTTAATGTATCATAGACAATGAATTCCCATTTTGTTTAACATGGGGAGTGGTCTAGGGAAGTCTCTCTTCTTGAGGGTTACTCAAGAAGACTGGCCTACCTCGCTGGACAACAATTTCTCATTGTGGTTAACATGAGGAATGGTCCATTTTGGAGGTTGATGCAGGACAATATTTTCCTCTTGTGGTTAACAGAGGAAATGGTCCAGACAGTCATTCCTTAGGGTTTATACATTCTCTCCAGGGTGCACTTTGATTAGTGTAGGAGGAATGGCCCAGGGTGGGGAATGGTTCAGGCTCAACAATCAGGGACAAACATTCCTTAGGGTTTATACATTCTCTCCAGGGTACACTTTGATTAGTGTAGGATGAATGGCCCAGGGTGGGGAATGGCACAAGTTAAACATTCCTTAAGGTTGTACATTCTCTCCATGGTTCACTTTGATTAGTGTAGGAAGAATGGCCCAGGGTGAGGAATGGTCCAGGTTCAGAAGACAGGACAATTATTCTTCCTTGCTTGAGAAGAATAGTCTAGATATCTCATTATTCTACTCTGAGGAAGATATTATTTCAGAGCTCACAGACGTGAGTGAAATATTGGCCCAGATGATTCAGTTTATATCATAACATTGTTTTTATGCAGGTTGATATCATATGTTTGTTATGAAGACTGTATGACAGTAGATGAAGACTACTGTGGTGGATATGTTTGTTTGTTCATGATTATACGTTTTTGATCAAGTACTTGTGTGTTACTTGATGTGGTCATGTACCATTGGATTGTAGTTTTGTACTACTATGGGTAGAAACAATTGTGTTCTATTCTTGTTCTAATTTCCTTGAAGACTATCAACAATTTATTGGAGATAATCATTATCTAGACGAATGATGAACAAAGATTTTCCAGACCATAAATAGTTCAGATCATTATAAGAATGACTCTTGTATCAGTCTATGGTGTGAGTGACTGATCTTCCATCATGTATGATTACTCATATGAAGTATGTTTTTGAGAGATGATGCAGTTGATGGTGATGGTGATGCCCATGATCTAGTCATGAGATAGTCTAACCGACTATGTTGATGCTACTGGGTAAATGGTCTGTTTTTGTGCTCAAGACCATTACCTATAATACCTCCCTAGCTAGGAGGAAGTGTTAATATTATGGTAGATACAGGATGTATTTACCTCCACATGTGAACCTGACGAGAATAAGAGACTTTGAAAAGCAAGAGAAAACCCTAATGAGTTGGCTAATAACCCTAGAAGTCTTGTCGGCGTAAGAAGATAATTTATATTAGGTTATTAGACTCTAAGGGAAGACCTCCAAGGGAAGAAGTCGACCATAATTAATAATAATATACTGAACATACATATACCCAGAAGGAGAAGTCGGCCCCAACAATTCTGGCAGAAGCACTATAAATACAGGGCACCAGTTCTCATTTGACACATCTGAGAATTGTACAGCAGTAACTGGTGAGCACTGCAGTTCCCAGTTTGGTGTGCACATGTGGAGGAGAGCTGCAGGGGAAGCTATTGTAGCATCCAATTTTCAGTGTTGGCTTTAACTATCTCTTGGCTAGGGTTTGGACTATCTGATCAACTGTTTTTTGTGCGCTATCCTTGGAGGAAGATGCGCTACACCTTGTTTGGCTATCTAGCCTAGGGTTTTCTTCCAGAGTAATTCTCAGTGAATGTTAAGGTGCTCGGAGGGTGGCTTCGGCCTATGGTTGGGTGATGAGGGTATCGTCAATGGTAAAATGAGCACAATCTTCTATATTCTAACACCAATGAGGGTGTTAAGAACCAAGTATCAATATAGCATAGAAAAACCTCAAAATAAGTACTCAATGCCTTGAAAAAGAGATAATTTCATATAATAAGCCTCTTCAAGGGGGAAACCTCCTTTTACCCCACATAAATGTTCAAGTACAAGATGATTCCAAATGAAAATGTCTCCTTGGTATATATAGGAGACTAG